>OX439474.1:52574087-53059431 GCA_949320105.2 Crepidodera aurea
TCTCTTTTTAAAGTATATTTTTCACGACATTTTACATGCATTCTTATGCTGCTTACATCTCGGAGTAGCTTAAAATGACCATCCTTTCTTTCTGTACTAACTTTCCTCAATTTATCAAGTCCTTGAGTTACGCAAACGATTTCTTGTGTATCCAAGCTTTTTTTGTACACAAAACAAGTTTCCTCCATCTTAAATCTTTATAATTTCAAAGGAAATTCTTGTAGATATTATATAATTATATACTCTCTTTAAGTCTAAGAAGATTATTATTTGAAAATGTCAATATAACAGCTCGCACACAAACACGAATGCAGTGAAAGGCCGCGCGGCGGCGCTGCGCTCGACTTTCTTCATGGTATTCACTTTATTTTTAACGTGTTTTCAATTAATGTTTACTTATAACCTGAATGCGTAATCAAAAAATGAATAATATATTCTTAAAGCTTAGGATTTAATCTTTCATTTTGTATCTTTAACCATTTTTTAAGCTTAAAATTAAGTTGCATGAATTAAAATAAGCAAAGAACATGCATTTTTTTAAATATTTCTTATATTAAAAATTATTCAAAAATATCAAGCTGTATCAATTTTTGAATTATTACACGTTATAAAGTGTATCGTTAACTTTATTTAAAAAAAAATAATAATTTCTGATTGATATAAATAAAGAAACACCATTTTGATAATAAAAATGAATACTGTAAAAAAAATGATCATTTTAAAACATAAGTTTTATTAAACAGAGACAATGTTCATCATTTTAATTATTTTTAAATCAAAAGTAAAGTATAATGATGATAAATGTACAAGGTTTTTTTTTGTTATGCCTCTAATAATATATATCTTCAATTCTATAAAATGAAGTGAAAATTTTAGAAAAAAAACTTCCGGTCAAATTTTCTATAAGAAAAAAAAATTAAATAAAAAATAATGGCTTCCTCAGAAAGCTTAGAATCTCCTCTTTAAAATGCTTTTTATTTTATTTTTTGCGTACATTTTAGGCAAAGATACTTTAGTTTTTACCCGAACGCTTCGCTGGAATATTTGTATTCAGCGGCTTGGCGCGAATTCAGTTTTCGAATTTGCTTTCTTATTTTTAATAATATTTTATAGTAATAATAACTTTTGCTTAAAACAACTTATAAGATAATTTTAAGTAAAATTTTTCGCTCTTTCACGTAGTTTTTCGACATTTATATATTTTTTTTCGAGATATAATGCAAAAACCAAATTTTCGATTTTGCTCTCGAAATTGTGAAGTTATCATAAACTTTAGAGCAGCAAAGATTTTTTTATCGTTTTCTACACCCTTTCAAGTACCTCAGTGCCAAGTTTCAGCGACATCACATTTTGTCCGAGGTCAAAATCTCTGACAATTGGGCTACCAGTTGACAACCCTTCAATAAAGGCTTGTCGTGCACTGGTTGTTTTTCCATCCTGCCATACTTGTTTGACCGTATGTTAACCCACGTCTCATCCATGTAGTAAATTTTTTTGTTAAGCTTCCGGCAATTTTTCTGAGATAATTTCTTCTCCATACTATTATTTCTGGACCTTCAATGAGAATGCTTTTCCTATCGACTTTTCCGTACTTAAATTTCATTTCATGTAATATTTTCCTCAA
This sequence comes from Crepidodera aurea, assembly GCA_949320105.2. Classification (NCBI taxonomy): domain Eukaryota; kingdom Metazoa; phylum Arthropoda; class Insecta; order Coleoptera; family Chrysomelidae; genus Crepidodera; species Crepidodera aurea. The sequence goes on from OX439474.1 coordinate 52,575,712, forward strand.
ACTTTCTTTACTCATTTGTGGGATGAGTTCATGATCCCTAACAACCTCCATAACTTTTTGCAAAGTGGCCAGCTCATTTCTGAAAAAAAAACTGTGAATACTTCTGCGTATGGCGGTTTTGGCATTTTCATCAACGGTTATTTTTGTTCGTCCGCTGCTGATTTTTGGCTCTTGTACTTGCATTCAATCAAATTTGATATTTTTTAGATAAAAAAATACTGGTTTGTTATCATGAGTGACGCAAAACCCATATTAATCAATAATTATGAATTTACCTAGTTATCTACTTATACCTACATATATACACATGATAAGGGACCAGTCAGAATCTAATTTTAGATTTTTCTCCTTTAGTGTCAAATAAAGAAAAGATAATTATTATCTGGCATAGAGATTTGGCGTTTGTATGTATAACCAAAACACTAGACAATTTTTTTTATAGTCCTTTATTTAACACTCATAATATTACAAAATTTTATTAGCTAAACTGTTACTAGTTAGACTAGTAAGAGACGGGCATGGTTAGGTTAATATCCATTGATATTAAAGTGTGATTTAAACTAGATTAAATGGCCAAAGTTTTTTCAGTCTCTTGTTATTTAGTGGTTCCAGTAGCTGTTCCATAAAATGAATTTGGGTGTGTTGCCATAGCTTCGCGGTGTTTGGTGGCCTTCTCATGGTTGACTTCCAGAACTGTCGGTAGATGGAGATCTTCTTGCAGTGTATGGTTTGTCACGTATAGTTGCTGTTACATATAGATTAAGTCTGGCAACGTTGTTAAATCCAGGAAATGTAAGCTTACCGGCTAACGTCAATTACTAAGCAGCAGAGTATGTATTTAACCTTAAAATAAACACAGTTTTATTGTTATGTTCAAATTTAATATAAAACTTTAATTCCATAATTTGGTAAACACATAACAGTGGCGACGAGATTGTTTTTAGAACCTAAGTGCAAGTGCAACTATAGTTTTTAACGAAGTAGTGAAATCAATTTTTTTTTGTCAAAAAAAAAGGTGTAGACATGTCGGAAGTAGTTGGACTCTTGGGAACCTTGAACGTGTTCGACCCAAAATTATCGGATTTTTCGGTTTTCAAAGAAAGACTGAAGCAGTTTTTTATAGCCAACAAAATATCCGACGAGGAACAAAAAAGGGCAATTCTTCTGAACACATTATCAGAAAGTTGTTATATTCTAGTGCGAAATTTGTGCTTACCAGTTTTGCCTGAAAATAAAAAGTATGAGGAGTTGATCAAATTGTTAACAGAACATTTTTCCCCAGTGAAGTCACACTTCGCGGAACGTTTGAAATTTTATACTGCGAAGCGGGAATTAAATGAAAGTGTTTTCGATTGGGAGGCCAGAGTAAAATTTCTTGCCTCCAACTGCAAGTTCAACGATGAACTGAATGTATTGATGAGAGACATATTTGTTATTGGAATTAACGATAACAGGCTTATGGATAAATTGTTCGAAGCGGATGCTTCAAGTGCTACAGTTACTCTTCAAACGGTAGTAAAATCTGCCCTAGCCAAAGAATCAGCTTTGAAAGAACACGACGCAAGAAGTAGTCTTGGTATTGGACAGTTGAATATCAAAACAGAGTCAGATTTGAATTTTCCCCGCCATGGACCAAATTCCACGACGTTCCGAGGTAAAACCAGTAACACGGCGAAGTCCACATTCTGTTATGAGGCTGATAGGAGCACCGGCACCGGTAAGGTTCATGGAAAGAATCAAGGGGTAAGCTACAGAAATCCTCCAAAACCACCTTCCGGATCAAGTAAGTGTTTTGTTTGTGGACGTAACAGGCTTATGGATAAATTGTTCGAAGCGGATGCTTTAAGTGTTACAGTTACTCTTCAAACGGTAGTAAAATCTGCCCTAGCCAAAGAATCAGCTTTGAAAGAACACGGCGCAAGAGGTAGTCTTGGTATTGGACAGTTGAATATCAAAACAGGGTTAGATTTGAATTTTCACCGGCATGGACCAAATTCTACGACGTTCCGAAGTAAAACCGGCAACACGGTGAAGTCCACATTCAGTTATGGGGGTGATAGGAGCACCGGCACCGGTAAGATTCATGGAAATAATCAAGTGGTAAGCTACGGAAAACCTCCAAAACCACCTCCCCGATTAAGTAGTGTTCAAAACTGCACTTGCGATAAATGTGGAGTGAAAGGTCACCTAGCTCCCTAGTGTAAAAGTGTTTCTCAACATTTTGTGAGCAATAATTTAGAAAATAATAATGACGTTTCTAATTATTCGATAATTAGCCTAGACGATTCAAATGATAATAATTTAATTTAAAATGATTTAAGTGAAAACTTTTTTAGTAACTCTAACTGATTAGAGTGGTAATGTTAACCCCACTTTCCTAAATGTTTCAGTTGAAAATGTATCTATTAGTTTTGAGGCAGATTCCGGATTTGCACATTCAACAATTTCTGAAAAATTATATTTTAAACATTTTCATAATAAAATTTTACGATTTATCTCTGAGAGACTATGTGGGTATATAACTTTTCAACCTATTGGATTTTTAAATTTAAACATTATGTTCGACAATAAGAAATATATGTTGAAAACTTATGTCATAAAAAATGGTGGACCACCACTGATTGGTAGAAATGGTTTGAAAATATTGAATCTTGGTATATGTAAAATTAATTTTAATTCGATTAATGATTCATCAAATCAAATGGGTTCTTCTGACATTTCACACCTGACAAATAAGTATAGAGATATTTTTGACGAAAAACTGGGTACTTTTAATTTGTTAAAGTTAAAAAGTGAAGCCATTCCAAATAGTTAGAAAGATGACAACCAAAACCATGTTTCATGGCACCCCGGCTAATTAACATTTTCTCAAGTTCTTGACCTCGAGGACCCTGTGCGAAAAGAGGAGGGGGGGAGAAAACTGCAAAATTTCCGACCTTCCTCCAGTTTTTCCTCAATTGTTTTTTACCCTTACGTCATACGGCAAAGGCATTTCTACACTTTGTTGTAGAGCGTTAAATTTCCTACAATACAAGAAAAGGTCATTTTTCGTTAAAAATGCCAAAAAATGCAGAATTCCACCTTATTTCTTCTGTTATATCCGAATCATAATGAAATATTGTAGTAATTATGGTTCCTTGTTAAAATCACCACCTTTTGTCACACCTTACTACCCCCTCACCTCTTCCCCCTCCCAATCACGATGCACTAAAGCTAATTTTCTTCTCTGATGAAAGCCAACCATATTCACATCATGTTGGTATTGATTTTTCCGCATCAAGTGACCGGACTTTATCTATAAAAGTGACTTTCAGACGGGGTTGTCTCTTTTTTTTTTTTTTGAAAATGGTCTCCTGGGTAAACGCTACAATCCCGGTTTCTGAAAACTGTGTTCTCGGTAGCTCAGGGTTATTATCTAACTAAATTCCGGAAATCAGATGGGGTCCTATGAAACACTTAGGTCATATTTTTTGACATTTTTGAAAATGCGCTCAGATAAGACGCTACGCGCAAAATGTCTGAAATTCGCATTTCCGCTTACATATAATCTATCGATTCCATGTGGTTTTAGCCGGGGTGCTATGAGGCAAAAATCTTGGTTGTCATCTCTCTAACTAAAAGTTCTTCAAGCCGAGTCCCGTTCCTTTTGCATTAAAACCAAAAATTGAAGCGGAGTTAGAGCGATTATTTCCCCTGCCTGTCAAATATCAATTTTTAACCAATCACGTGCTTGGAAACTGATTTGACGCAGCCAATCAAAACAAAATAAAGCGACTATTCACCTTTGTATTTGATCATCATCCTCAATATTCACCTAAAGGACGGTATCCAACAATAAAGAAGCCGCGCGTAAATTTCAAATTTTTCAAATAAAACCTATAGTAATGGTATTATAAAGTTACTTATAGTTGCTTTTTTGACTCGGGAAATAATCTTATTAAATATAACGCGACCTTGACAAATAGCCGACTATTTTTATTGCTACTAAATTTCTCGTATATTTTACAATTTGTCTCGGCATAATTGATCCTAAAATAAACTCGAAATTTAGATGCAATAAAAATAGTCGGCTATTTGTCAATGTCTTGTTATATTACTGTCGATTATTGAACAATGGAGTTTTAGTCGCTGTTGAATTTTCTGAGTGGGCGACTCCAATAGTTCCGGTTTTAAAACCAAACGGTGGCTTAAGGATATGTGGAGATTTCAAATTAACCCTTAACAACAATTGCAAGCGCAGCACATTCCGTTACCCAGAATTGAATATTTGTTCACAAAATTATGGGGTGGTCAGAAAGTTTCTAAAATTGATTTGTCCGACGCTTATCAACAGGTGGTGTAGTCAAAAGAATCGCAAAAATTAGTCACTATTACTACCAACAGGGGGCTGTTTTCGTACACAAGGTTACCCTATGGAATCACAAGCGCACCAAGTATTTTTCAAAATATTATGGAACAAATGTTCATGATACCAAGAGTTGTCTGCTTTTTAGATGATATTTTGGTAACAGGTCGAAATGACCAGGAACATATCGTGCGCCTGGAAAAAGTTTTCCAGAGATTGAATGAATGCGGGTTAAAAGTAAAAAAAGATAAGTGTTCATTGAAAGCTAAAAACGAAAACTCGAACTTAGATTGTAATCTCATCATTAGTCGTTTTCTCTTTCAATATAGAAATACTCCACATACCACTACGAATTTTATTTGGGAGAAAGTTGTGCACCAAATTTGATCTTTTAATCCCCTCTACGAAAGATATAGTGCAAACAAAGCAAAGGTATCAACAAGAGTACCAATAGAATAAAATGGATATATTTTTTAAATTAAACGATAAGGTGTGGATGAGAGATTATCGCGCTCATTCTCAAAAATGGTGTACCGGTACTATACACAAGGTGTTAGGTCGAAGAACCTATTTGCTAAGAACTGATTGTGAAAAAATATTGAAAAGACATGAAAATCAGTTAAAACTAGATAAAACTATAGTTGAGGCTCAACAAAAGGTTAAACCGTCAGTTTCGTATGTTTCACGATCAGAACTTGATGAAATTATTGTATCTAGTTTAAATAGTGCAGTGGGGGAAATAGTGCCAGTGAAGTGGATATAGAAGGGGAAGAAACAGGACAAGTAGATAAAGATAATGTTTTTAGATTATAAAGACGTAGAAGTAATATCAGACAACCTGAAAGGTTGGGTTACTGAATTTTTTACATATTGTATAAACTTTAGTTTATGCAATTTCTTGGTGATGGGGTATTGATATATATTTGAAAGGGGTAGATGTTACATATAGATTAAGTCTGGCAACGTTGTTAAGTCCAGGAAATGTAAGCTTACCGGCGAACGTCAATTGCTCAGCAGCACAGTATGTTTTTAACCTTAAAATAAACACCACTGTCTTATTCAGTACGCAGTTTTATTGTTATATTCAAATTTAATATAAAACTTTAATTCCATAATTTGGTAAATACATAACAGTTGCCTTCAAAATAATTTGAACAAATTTTTTTGATCGTTTTAACTTATAATTTTTATTTCTAAAGAAATGCTATTCATATATATTTTTTTATACATTACTTTTCTACAGATAAGATAAGTCAAACACTTTCTTTTTCAAGGAATGGGCCAGTAAGTTAAAACGATCCAAACAATTTGTCCAACTTATTTTGAAAGCAACTATGCCAAGAAGTATCTGCAATCAATTTGTAGGATCACTTTCGACTGGCTTCTTTGTGTGATTGCTAAGTTTGACTTGGAAGCGCACCCCACAGTTCCAGTCCATCTGTCCAGATGGGTTTGATTACAACTTTGTAGATTTTCTTCCTATTAACCATTGTAATTCTCTTGCTTCGATTTCTAATTGTTTTTTCTTTTTTATGATATGTTATTTTCATTATACCTATCTGAAAACACTATATTTACTTGCTTATTTAGCGAACCGAAAATGGGCTTTTTCTGTGCGACCGCACGGAAAATTGTACAGCTAACTTACTGCCTACTTACATGTCAAAATAAAATAATATGTTATTGACAGTTCTCTAGAAATCGCAAATTGTTAAAAATAAATGTTTCTTAATCTGGTTTTCAGGTAGATATAATGAAAAATATCGTTCATTACACGTCCAACATGGAATAATATATTTCATTAGGAGTCCAGAAAATAGGCTTTCCCCATGCTTGCACGACTTCCCGTGGTCGGCTGCGCCTCCCACCCGTAGCGCGCGCACAGAAAAATCCTATTTTCTGGACTCCTAATGAAATATATTATTCCATGTTAGTTTACTGTCAATGTGAAGGCCCAGATCTTTTACTGTTTGTATTTGTATTCCATGTATTGAGACTGGAGGACATATTTCTTTTCCTACGACCACATAGGAAAGTAACAGATATCGCACTCTTTACACCGACAGAAAGTGGTACTTTCCACACGTGTGCGGAAAGTTACTTTCCGCACACGTGTAAATTACTTTCCTATCTGTTTTACAAGTTCATAGTTATTGTTTTGTTTTCAAATAAATGTTAATTATCAATATTTGTATTTATTCTACTACAAAACTGATTGTAAATAAAACAGCATTATTTATAATATAAACTAAATACAAACAGGCATAGAACCTGTCTCAAATAAAACCATCACATTTCACAATATTTGGTAAAATTATAGCGTGGTCGTTGGAAAAATAGTGTACATAACTTGTGCGAAAGTGATTTTTCACACTCGTGGGATTGTCGCAAGAGGCGTAAGCAGAGTTCGACAATATTTCCCACTCGTGTGAAAAGTGTCACTTTCCGTACTCGTTATGTAATAATATACTATTTCGAACGTGTGCGGACTTATTTTCATTTACTTTTATTTTCTACTTCTTTAACCATTCTTCGAGTATGTTTAGATGATTTTGTGTATTGTCTGTTGCGATTTGAGGATTTTCGTGACAAAAGTTTCAATAGTGGCGTTTTGTGTGACTAGACAATTTGAAAAATAAAGTTTGCTAAAATCATGTACCATTTACAATTATCAATTTCTGGCGGTAAATTTGAATATTCGTTCAAAATAAAGCTTTCTAAATAATTTTTAAAGTACGTAATAATATGCTCATACAGAAAGCAATTGAAATTATGTAGGTACCGTTCTACTTTGTTTATTGACAATTAAGATAATGTTTCTTATCAAATGTAATATCAATAAAATATTTACAAAATTTTTTTTATTTGATATAAATACAAAACAAATCAAATGATAAAATCCAAAATAATTTTATTTAATTCGGTTTGTATGAGTATTTTGACTCAATTAAAAAAGGTTGAGTATATAAAATGTGCTGTTAAGCTCACACGTTTTGCACTATCTAGAATATTATACATCAGTACGTGTTAAACAAATGTTTATTTGCTTGGAATTTGGTTTTTATTCCTACTTTGTCGCTAAAAATTGAACAAAGTTTGTAAATTGACATTTAACAATTAAATATTTGTGACATTTAGATTGAAAATCGGAGCGTCAGCCCGCTATGCACTGTCAGGCTCACACGTTGTTCAGTATACGCCTGCCCATTTCGATTTCTCTTGTCACGAGGGCCGCTCTAACGGAATTTTAGGTAAACAAACACAACTATTAACTTACGGGACGCGCCACAAGATGTCACTTTAGGTAAACACACAACTGTTAAGGTAAACAAACTTAACATTTTGAGCGTTTTGAACTTGACGAGCGCCGATCTAACGGAAATTTAGGTAAACAAACAGTATAATTTTTTGAAATTCGAACCAAGACAAGACACTACAAGCAAATAAAATTGGAAAAAGTAAATTAAATAATGTCACTAATTATTAAGTGCGGTTTCCAAAATGTTTCGATAAGGGACCTAAATTGTACGAAAGTTATCATGTCAGTAATGTTCGGGAAGAAATTAGAGAGGACGGGTTTAGATTAATTTTCGAAACTGTCTTGAGGAAAAGTTCTGGAGCAGAAAGCAAAAGGAAGCATGAAGACACGTAATCACCTAAAGTAGTAAACTGTGTATTTACAGCAAACGGAGGAATTACAAGCGTACACTTTCTTTTGACCAACTCGGTTCGAATTTGGGGAAAACCCTTATCGGCCATGATCTCATCCCCCGGTTCTAGTAATTGTAAAAATCCGGAATCATTGACGATGTGGCAATCACTAGAGAAAATGTGAATTTGATAAATATACGCCAGCCAATTTCGATTCCGCTTGACACGAGCGGTATAGTAGAACCCACCGCTTTATGAGAAAGAAAAAACGCTATAAAAACAGCAAAGGATACCGCCAATAGAAGAAATGCTAATTGATCTGGACATTTTTGAGTTCTTTAATGTCGAAAACGCCGTACACTGTCCATATACATAAAAATAAAATGATATTTTGGCTATTAGGACTACTGTGCAAAGATTCAATAACCAACTTACTGGAGATCGTTAGGGGTAATTTGCGTAAAATTTTTATATTGATTAACTTTCTTTAATATGAATTTACATTTTAATTTCTATAACGCATATTAGATTTCAATAGAGGTTGACCACTCCACCTCGCCCATAGGTTCATTTTCTGATTTCTTGTGAGATTCACAAAAGTTGCTAATTAAAATTTTTGTCTCAAATTTTAATTCTAAAATTAAAAACACGGTGAATAAAGTCATAAATATTATAAATTAATTAAGCTTACCTACCCTATCTCAACCCTCACCATTGGATTCACTGTCATTAACATTGATAATCAATTTGGTCGGACTCGTTATATAAGAATTTTCATCTTTGATAACATGTTTGATTTTTGTCTGCCAATCATCAGCTGAACTTTTGTTAATTTCTTCTTTTACCAAATTTGCTATCAACCCGTCAAATTTGGGAAACACGTTATAACGCCTTATTCTTTTTTAATTTGTCCCCAAATTAATTCTGTGGGGTTAAATACACAAAAATAGGGCGGAAGGCGCAATACCTCGTGGCCCCTTTTTGATGCCATTTCATCAATAAAAAGTTTTATAATATATATGTAAAGATGCCCAAACGATATGTATAAATGTTTAGAAGTGTCATTTCAAGTTGACATTTTTACTTGATTCCTTTTTCAAGTTAGAAAAATAGCGTCGAATGATGTAATTCCTGCTGTAAATAAGCTAATTGTGGATGGATTACTAAAAATCAGAGAAAAAATTTCAACTTGAAATTTTTATACAAAATAACCTCACAATTAGAACCCTCCGTGGGCACTCGAGGAACGGCTGGGTCGTAGACGTAAATGTGGTTGACTAATTTGCCTCAGTGCAGAACCACTTTCACTACTTCCAGTGACTTCAAGTGCACTTGAATATCAGTTCACACTATTCAACTGTGATTCAAGTTCCCAACTTGAAAGCAAAAGTTAACTTGGTCTCTACTTCTACTTGAAACTTGAAAGCACCTTTCAAATTACTTGAATTCAAGTGTTCACACCTTTCAATTTATTTCATGTTGCACCAATTATTGCACTTGAATTTAAGTAAAGTCTGAACGAGCCTTTTTAACACCTACCTAATATATCAAATTAAAAAACAAATTGTGAGGTATTTTTTTGTAAAATATAGTGTAGAATTTTTTCTCTGATTTTTAGGAATCCATCCACAATTAGCTGATTTACAACTTTTATTCCAGCAGGAATCACATCATTTGACGCAATTTTTGTAACTTAAAACAGGAATCATTTAAATAAAAAGGTCAACTTGAAATGACTTGAATCAAATATTTAAATAGTATGAACATTCACTTGAATTCAGGTTACTCCTTTCAAGTTACTTGAATTCAAGTAACTTGTAAAGTCTGAACGCCGCTTTATCGAAATTAAAATGTAAATGTAAAATGTAAATTCATATTAAAGAAATTTAATCAATATAGAAATTTTTACGCAAATTACCCCTAACGATCTCCAGCTAAGTTGGTTATTGAATCTTTGCACAGTGGTCCTAATAGCCAAAATATCATTTTATTTTTATGTATATGGATAGTGTACGATGTTTTCGACATTAAAGTACTCAAAAATGTCCAGATCAATTAGCATTTCTTCTATTGGCGGTATCCTTTGCTGTTTTTTCTTTCTCATAAAGCGGTGGGTTCTACTATACTCTAACGGAAGTTTAGGTAAACAAACATTAACTATTAACTTACGGGCCGCGCCACAAGATGTCGCTTTGAGCGTTGCTGGGTTGGCGAATTTAGAATATTACACATCAGTACATGTTTTTTGCTTGGAATTTGGTTTTTATTCCAATTTTTGTTACTGAAAATAGAACAAAGTTTGTAAATTGTCTTTTAACAATTAAATATTAGTGACATTTGCATCGAAAATCGGAGCTTCACCCAGCTGCACTGTCAAGTTCACACCTTGTCAACTATTTAGAATATTACACATCAGTACATCTTAAAAAAATGTATTTTGCTTGGAATTTTGTTTTTATTCCTATTTTGTCGATAAAAATTGAACAAAGTTTGTAAATTGACTTTTAACAATTAAATATTTGTGACATTTGCATCGAAAGCCGAGGTCTCAGCCTGCTGCGCTGTCAAGCTTACACATTGTTTAATATTTAGAATATTACGTTACAAAAATGATTTTTCTGCTTCGAATTTAGTTTTTATTCCTATTTTTGTCTCTAGGAATAGATTAAAGTAAGTAATTTGACTTTTAGCAATTAAATATTTGTGACATTTGCATCAAAAGTCGCTTTAGCTTGCTGCGCTGCCAACCTTACACGTTATTTTTTAAATATTCGGGTTTACAAAACAATACTGGAACAAATCAAAAACTGTATTAGAAATTAGATCATCATAATACTTTCTAAAACGAACCAACATTTTAAAATACAGAAACTAAAAAAAAATAAAACAATAGCTTTTGTTCTCAAGAATACAAAATTATTAAATAATTATAATAGTACTTTATTGACAAAAAACAGTCCAATGGTCCTTCAGCCAAATTATTAAATTATGATAACATTGCCTAATATTTTCTAAACCTGTATCAAAATTTTTAGATGTGCTACCATCTATGGTAAGAAGAGAGTATTGACATTAAATTTTGACTGACTGTATCAAAATATTAAAGAAGAAACCAAAGTTAATTATTTGTTTATCGCATTTTCATATAGTTTTAGAAAACAAGAAACTAAAAAAAATGTACTTATAATACTTATGTGGCAAGCTCAAATGGCCACTGTAATAAAAATAATTAACGTCAGTCTAAATGAAACAACGAACTAAATATTTAAAAATTTAAATGGAACAAAACTGGTAGTAGAAAAGGTAGCAGGTGGCTCCTACTGAATCTTAATAATAGATGTATACAAATTTCCACGTTTCTACATAAATTAATTACCCGATGACAGGGTGTAAATACTTTAAAGAATAATGTATATCCTTTTTTTTCTTTTGATTTCTAAAAAAAGCTATTTAGGTTATAAAGGACACCATTTAAGTGAAAAAAACGTCCCGGTCAAACATTGGTATGTTATAAAACTCGATGCACTGACAAAAAGTGTCCATTGGCTAGTTTTCGAAGTACAGGGTGTTAAACATCGGAAATACCACTTATTTGTAACCAGATTTCTCATACCAGACCTCTTTTATTGGCGTTTATTTTAGAAAACATGCATTTTAGATTATGTAGCATTAATATTTTATAAACAATCATCATAGAATTTGCAGGGTGACTCGAAAATAAGTAATATGGTTTTTTTTGAAGAAATTATTTTTTTATAACAACTTTCAACATACGAGCATTATGAATATATAGTTTAAGTAATTACTTCTTGGTGATGAATCATAATTTATACAGGGTGACTCACAAAATGTGGTTACAGAGGGCATATAGTGTTTTTAGCTTTAACGATGTGTTATAAAATTTTTGTATTATATTAAACAAATGTACGATCTGTCACTCTATGTCATACAGGGTGTTAAACTGATTGCAAAAACTTTAAAAATTAGAAAATCTGTGTTTTGTGCACTACCCTGTATTTTAAAAGTTTCTCCGTCAATTTTATAAATTAACACATTTTCACATTAACAAAAGTTTTGTATTTAACTTAGCAAAATTTTGTTGTAATCCTATGACCAGTTTGCCAAAAATGTGTTACTAGTTGAAAGATGTTTTTAATATCTAAACTTTTGTTAATGTGAAAATTTATTAATTTATAAAGTTGATGGAAAAAATTATAAAATACAGGGTAGTGCACAAAAACAGGTTTTCTAATTTTTACAGTTTTTGCAATCAGTTTAACACCCTGTATGACATACAGTGGCAGATGGTACATTTGTTTAATATAATACAAAAATTTTATAACACATAGTTTATAGGTGACTCGTTAAAGCTAAAAACACTATATGCCCTCTGTAACCACATTTTGTGAGTATAAATTATGATTCATCACCAAGAAGTAATTACTTAAACTATACATTTGCTCGTATTTTTAAAGCTGTTATAAAAAAATGATTTCTTCAAAAAAACCATATTACTTATTTTCGAACCACCCTGTAAATAACCAAATTCTACGATGATTGTTTATAAAATATTAATGCTTGGTAATCTATAATTCATGTTTTCTACAATAAACGCCAATATAACAGGTGTATTATGAGAAATCTGGTTACAAAAAAGTAGTATTTCCGATGTTTAATACTTTAATACTTCGAAAACCGGGACGTTTTTTACATTAAAATGGTGCGGGGTCCTTTACGATATCGTGGAAAATACGCAAAGTTTACACCAAGCCTATGTTTTGTATTATTTGAAGTACCAATCAAAAAATTATTACTTGTACTATAAACGTAAATAATCCATCTATATTTTTCTTTCCATAAATTATGGTAGAAACTTTTTACGACTCTTTCTGTTTCTCATATTATTTCTTTTCCCGCAATGAGACCATGAATAATTTAGGGAAGTACGCATTACGATGTTGTAACGAAAAAAAATCCAAGGTGGCGAGGAAATTCGAGAGGACCCCGAAAAGTGCGTTTTACCCCGAATCTCGGCCGAAGTCCGGACACGTTTCAACAAATTTATTATGGAAATGTTCATTTCGTATTCAATTGAGACGTGATCGAATTTAAAATTGTGGCATATTTCATGTCTACAAACGTACACATGCCTTGCTTACCCTCCGTGGCAAATCTAAGATCAACGAAAAATATTGTAGATAGGAAACGGTCGGTAAATTTTTAAAGTTATCGATTTTATCGCTTTCGTTGTTATTTCTTATTTCATACGATTTAAGTTATATCAGGGTTGAGTTTTCACGTTTATCTGAAATTTATTGGCGGTTCGAAATCACAAATAGATTACAGATAGTTTGTGAAGCGTTTTTCTTAATATTATTGTGACTGTAGCGTTTTTAAACACTATGTTATGATAGGGTTTTGATTCTCAATCGCTTGTGGGCGTTGCTGGTTAGTAGTTAACAAAAAGCAGATATAATAACAAATAACAAATTTATTAAATGTCAAAATATATTATTATATTACAATATCAGCAGCAAAGACGGAGAGCAAGCCATGTTTCGTAGGAAACAATAAATAATTACAGTTCAAAAGATAGTTTAATCCTTACAGATTATACAATGGCTCCAAAGGAGACAGGTCAATTTCACGCGGACAAAACATGAGTACCTGCCCCTAATAGCTGGGTTTTCCCAGCCTTACACACCAATATCCTATACACTGCGGACAAGGTAATTTGATTTCTCTTTTCATAAGAAATAAAACCACTTATTTTCTTGAAAAAGTTTTAATTTTTTGACGTTTCGACTTCTAAGTCTGAAGTCGTTTTCAAAATGACAGAACAAAATATATAATAAAAAATTTACTATAGAAACAGAACACTTGATAATCTTACAAAAATATGACATCAACATAGGACACGTAGAAAAAGATTTTGAGAATGAAGATGTCAAAATCTGTTTCGATCATATTTTTGAGACGTTTCTGGGAAAGGATAGCGCATTTGCATATTATAAGAGAATTTATACTTCGTCATAAATGAAGTTTTCTTATTAATATTATCATAAGAAAAAACCAGATAAAAACTTATGATACTATCCCGATATAGAGGGTATCCTTTTTGCAATTAACTCTTTTTGTAAAATAGGCATCCAAATTTTTGAAATATCGACCGAACAATTAGAGACACATTCGTTATTATTTAAGCTGCTTCTTTAACTTTGCGGTTATAATTATTAGATTCTTTTAGTAATCTAGTTGAAGAATTCCATTATATTTTATGACAAAAATCACATGCATGTTCATATATTTTGGACTTTTCGTATTGTTAAATTTTAATGTATGATTGGTGTTCATTAAGTCTAATATGAAAAGGTCTAGATGTTTCGCTTATATAAAATTTATTAAATTCGCATGGAATTTTGTAAATACAATTTTTTGTGTTTTGAATTTAATTAAAAGGTTTTGTATTTACTATTAAAGATTTTAATGTATTATTAGTTTGAAAAACTGTTTTTAAATTAAATTTATTGCCAATCCTTCTAATTTTTTCGGATAATTTTGGAATATAAGGAATTTTTACTGTATTTGAATGAATTATTGGGATTTAAATTTTGATCTTTATTTTTGATGTCTCGGTAAAATTCACGATTTATAAATTTACTTGGGTAGTTGTTCTTAATCAAGACAGATTTAACAAGTGATAATTCATTATTTAAGATATTGTCATTTGAACAAATTGTTTTTGCTCTATCGGAAAGAGATTTAACAATATCTCGTTTAACACAAATTGAGTGGTTTGAATTAAAATTTAGATATCTATTTGCATGTGTTTCTTTTATAAAAACTGATGTTTCAATACAATTGTTGTTACTGTGTATTAGTACAGAAACGGTAATTTTTTATTATTTTCAATTTCAATTGTAAATTTAATAGTAGGTTCCGAATTATTAATATTATATAAAAATGTATCAATATTTTTACTATCGTGTTGCCAAATATAAACCCATTGCCATGCCAAAATTTTGCTGATAAAAATCACTATTTAATTGAAAATATGTGGTTTTAATACATAATTCCAACAATTCTGAAAAAAAATATGATTGAAACATATTTTTGTAAGATTATCAAGTCTTCTGTTTCTATAGCAAATTTTTTATTATACAGGGTGGGTCAAACTTCTGACATCGGAGGATTACGTCGTTGTTGTAAAAGATAAAATTTTCAAATTATGTGTGAGCTAGTACAGTTACTGGGTGCACATTTTGAAAATAGTTCAGATTATACAGGGTGTTCCAAAAACTCGAGGCAGCACAAACTTACATTTTTTTAAATGGAACATACTATATTTTATTCAAGAATCGAAAAGGTCTCACCGAGATCATTAATAAAATATAACATGTTACTATATTATATAGGTGTTTCAAAAAGATATGGCCTATTAGTAACAAAAAGTAACCCCATCTTTAAGACTCTGTAAAAGAGTAAATCAAAATAAATTAACAGGTCTTTGTATTCAAATGTCAGTCTCATATCGTTGGCTGTGCTCGCTATTAATTACTTTTTTATCTGTGACTTCTTTAATACAGAACTCAAATCAAGCAATATCTCAAAATTTTCTCACCCTCTAAGTCTTTTTACAATTTGTTAGTACAATGAATAAACTTTCAAACGATATAGTATAAGTTAATGGAAAACTGTAAATATTTTATGATAACGGAAAAATCATGCATTTTACGTACACAAATTTAATGGTATTAAAGGGTAAACATTTTTTCTTTTTTTGCCGTTTGGGGGGTGCACTCGACTCGGAGAGAAGATTCAACATCACCATCGTGTTCAGCTTCCTCGAAAACGAGAGATAACACGGGTTTTCTCGATTGTAGCGAAGAACAAACTTTTCACCCTTTCGGTGGTGATTTTTGGCCGTTTGGGGGGTAAGGTCAACTCTAAAAGAATTCTCACCAACGCCATCGTGTCTGGCAACCTCGAAAAAGGGGAGTTACGTTAGTTTTGCCGGTGAAAGACGCGATTCACCATTTTGGGGTGGTTTTAGCCGTTTGGGGGGTGGGGCCAACTCGAAACAAATTTTAACCCTCGCCATCGTGTTCAGAATCCTTGAAAACGGGAGAGAGTGCAATTTGGGGGCGTCAAAATTTATTTGTATTTTTCAAGTTTTTTTCCGGCTCACAGAATGGATTAATAATTCCGAATATCTTTATAGTAGTGGTAAGAGTAAAAAATAATAGACACATCCAAAATTACGATTACAATTCATAAAATATTCTAATACCTTAGAAAACCTAAAATATACAGTACGTTTCATGTAACAATTTAATACTATATAATTTGTATACGTAAAATACATGATTTTTCCGCTTTCATAAAATATTTACAGTTTTCCATTAACTTAACCCGAACTAAACCATATCGTTTGAAAGCTTATTAATTGTACTACCAAACTGTAAAAAGACTTATAGGGCGATCCATTTGAAAATTTTGAGATATTGCTTGATTTGAGTTCTGTTTCACCCTGTATTAAAGAAGCCACAGATAAAAAAGTAATTAATAGTGAGCACAGCCACCGATATGAGAACGACATTTGACAAAGACCTGTTGATTTATTTTGATTTACTGTTTTACAGAGTCTTAAAGATGGGGTAATTTTTGCTAATAATTGGCCATATCTTTTTGAAACCCCCCTATAATATATTAACATGCTATATTTTTTTAACGCTCTCGGTCAGATCTTTTCGGTTCTTGAATAAAATATAGTATGTTCCATTTAAAAAAATGTAAGTTTGTGTTGCCCCGAGTTTTTGGAACACCCTGTATAATCGAAACTATTTTCAAAATGTGCACCCAGTGACTGTACTAGCTCACACAAAATTTAAAAGTTTTATCTCTTACCACAACGACGTAATCCTCCGAGGTCAGAAGTTTGGCTCACCCTGTATAATAAATTATACAGGTTGGTAAAACGTAGAAGTTTTTTGAGCTAAAGTTAACAGTATTAGTATTACTCTTAATTTGAATCATTTCTTTAATGGATCTTTTAAGACAAATATTTTCGGTAGAGTATTTTTATGTTGACGGATTATTTTTTTGAAGTTCTTGCTCGATTATCCTAAAACAGGTTCTTAAAATCTGCAGACTAAATTTTGTATCTGAATTTATTTGTATTTCACTTGAAATTTTTGGTTTAAATTTAGTAAATAACTTTTTTATTTGGTGTTTTCTGGTTTCTCTTTTACTTTTATGGTATATTTTCACCGAACAAATTGTTCGGTATCTGAATTCGATCTGTGTGTATGTGTATAGGTGTGTATGTATGTGTGTTGATTCTTTGTCTTTGTGAATTTCACAATTCTGACTTCAGATTTTGATAGAGCATCAAAAAGTAAGCTTAGGGTTTGATGTGCCACTTCGTACCACTTCAGGAACTCATTCAAAATGGGGTCCAAAATATGAAAATTTTGAAGTTTAAAATGACATTGAATTTAAAGTAGACGCGTGAATGACTATTTTGTTAAAAGTAAGTAGACTGTGGCTGTTGGCTGTGTTGATTAGAACCTAAAAAAATAAAGAAGAAACAAAACCAACTTTCTTTCTTTCCTTCATACTAAGAAAAGTAATCGAGCACATTATTATTTCTTCCTGTTAAATCGTAAAATATTTTTTCATGAATCCAAACAAATTTTATATTATTTTATTGAAGCAAAATTAAAAACACGTAATTTTGTAGTCACGAAATGAGATCAAAATTCATATAAAATAATTAATTACCCTCCATTTTATTCCATTGATTTTTTTCGCTCATAAATTGAAACAATTTATTTGTATATAGGTACATATATAAATATTCAGGATTAATATTTGAAAATGCTTAGTGATGCGTAATTGTTCAATGATATATCATGGATTTCATTAAAATTTTATTAAAATTCATTCTAATTAAATGGTTTCGCACACCGCTAAATTTCACAAAATTCGTTCGTAAACGTGTTATTTGCATTTGAAATAAATTTTGGACCAAACGATAGGTAATTACAATAAAAGCAAATTAAAAATTATTAGATTTATCTATTACTAGCTGCCCGTGCCGGCTTCGCACGAATATAACGAAGAAAATGAGACCAAATCAAATAACAACAAAATACTTTCGACCATAATTTATTGCAATGCTTTGTAATGTGCAATATTTTTCGATAGTTTTCCGACTCTCGAGCACACAACGTACAACTGCACGTGCAAAAAACACGTCATTTCAAGATTTATTCACACACTTCCAATGATATTGGCCTTGTGATTATTCGCATTCTGTTTGCCTCCAAACGCTGCCTACGCTCGGCTTGCGTTACGGCATATCCTTAACAATCAAATAAACCAAGACTGAAGGCAATTGAATGATAGATAACACAACGATAAGACAATTCTAAAAACTACTATTGCTGGTATTTGTAAAAAATAGCAGGTATAATATAACGTTGTACAACGTTTTTACTACTTTTTTCACAAAACAACAAATTAATTTTTTTTCTGTCGTAACATATAAATCAATGTAAGAAACTGAACAACTAAACGTAAATTCTGTCAATATTTTTGAAGATCTCCCTTCTGACTTCTGTCTCACTCAATCACTCAATTTGTTGTATGGAGATTTTGTAACCCAAATTTTTCACTTTTCCGTACAATTTTTCAAACATTTTCTTTCATACAAACCTTGTACTGATAATTACAAAAGGAAAAAGTACTAAGCCAAATTGGTGCAGCAGTTCTGAAGTGATGGCTTTACAAACATTCGGTAATATTTATTCTTCTTTGCGTAATATTATTTGCAAAATCTTACAATTAAAACGTTACGCAAACGGTTTCTTGAAGAAAGGCCAGAGTTTTCTTGCATTTTATTGGATTTATAGAATTGGGTTTCGTTTTACATTTGTTGCCATTATAATAAAAAAAAATGTGTTTACGTCTAATGACGGGGAATACCCTCTACAAGATGAAGAAGCAATTACATCTGTGCTTGATCAACCCTATCAGCTAGAACTGCCAGAAAAAGGATTAACAAAAAACGAAGTTAAGAATACTATACAACACAATATCCATCCAAAAAAAGCTCTAGGATTCGACCTTATTACAGGAGAAATTCTTCAGCAGCTCCCAGAAAAAGGCTTTCAATTCCTGACACAGCTGTTTAATTCCACAATGAAAATAGGCTACTTCCCATCAAACTGGAAACTAGCACAAATAACAATGATTTTAAAGCCAGAAAAAAAACATGAAAGTGTAAAGTCCTATCTACCTATTAGTTTTCTCCCAGTGGTCTCCAAAGTTTTCGAGAAGTTGATACTTAGTAAAATTATGCCCATACTAGAAAACATACAACAATGGATGATAAAATGGAAAATAAAAAAAATGAGAACAAATCACAACATATAACATTTGCAATGCGTAAAGAAACATGTCCGCCTCTAAAAATGAAGGGCAAAGAAATTCCACAAGGTGATGAAGTCAAATATATGGATATACATCTTAAGTTAAATTGGAGAAAACACATACTCTCAAAAAATAAGCAACTGGGCCACAAGTTGAGGAGCATGTACTGGCTACTAGGTAAAAAATCTGAATAATTATCAATTCAAAACAGATATTAATCTACAAATCCATCCTCAAACCAGTTTGGACCTATGGACTAGAATTATGGGGAACAGCCGCAAGCTCGAATATCAAAAAAATTATATAGAGATTTCAATCCAAGACCTTAAGAATGATACTAGGAGTCCCATGATTTATAGACAATGAAGCCATTCATCAGGATGCAGGTCTATCGATTGTTAAAGAAGAAATAAAAAAGTAAGCGAAAAAACATGCAGAAAAAATAAAAGTGCACCCAAATGTGTTCGCAAAAAAATGTAGTGAATAAACCGCGTGTAGTGCGTAGGTTGAAACTAAAAGTTCCGTTAGAATTAGTTACTTAGTGCTAAGAATACATAAAAACGCCCGATGTCAAAAATAGTCCCTATTGTAGTAGACTAACTTTAAAAGGGGTGTATCACTGGATGCCTCCCCTACACGTCTTTCTGAATTGTCATACCTATTACTTAATATCTACCTAACATTGTTTGGGTTACACAGATAGATTGTAATATAATGGGAAGCTAATAAAAAAAATTATAATAACAATTTAATTATTTGATAAAATAATTTTTCATATATTTTATAAGCTGAAAGTATTAAAAAGTTTATATTGATTGATTAATAAACACCCGGTATCTTGGTTATAAAGATTAAATTTTAATATTTTCTGATTATTTTTACTCCTTCGCCAAAATTTAAAAAAATTTAAATATTTCTACTATTTGTACGCCAAAAAACATAAAGCCTCCACCAAAATTTCAAAAGTGTCCATCGTTTGGATATACACTTTATTTTCCTTAATATATTACAGTTTCATTATATATAGTATTGTTTGCTTAGTGATTAGGTTTTCAAAAGAGAACTAAATTTAGTTTAAAAAAACTCCTCAAAACGGAAAAATAGTGATCAGACTCATAACGAATTGTTGATGAAAATTAAATTTACTTTTTATTGAATAGCTCAGGAATAAAATTATGTTTATATTTTTATTTTATAACATTTAAAAAAATAAACATCACTATAAGGATACATCTACGGGAAAAAGCATCTACTGTATCTGAAGATTTACTAGACAGTAGTTAAAATCCTGTATTAACTTGATAGAGCACATAAAAGTTAAAAAAATTAAGGTTACTTTTACAAATTAAAATAAAGTTGTTGATAAAAAAGAATTTTTTGGAGCAGACAAGAAAAGGAAATAAAACACATTTAAAAACCCGTATACATAGTACAAAACAAGAAAATAAATAAACAAACAAAAATTTAAGAAAAAAAGAAAATATAATAAGAGAATAATAATTATTAAATACAAAGCAGTAAAAAGAGAAGAAAGAAGAATTAAGTAATAGTAATGTTTAATTTTCTAATTACAAAATAAAACATAAAATTCATTTCATTCATTTTAAACAAATCGGCAACACTGGCATCTGCGCGTCTGCGAATCGCCATATACATTTACAATAACGTTAAAAAATATTTCAACCATATGAGCGCGAACGAGACACATTCGTCAAATCTTGAGACGGAAGAATCATAGCATACTTCCGCTTCCGTTAGACCACACATTCCTTCACGTAGACATCCGGGTCTGAACACCTGCGACGTGTGACGTAGGCGTATTCCTATGCTTAAGCAGGGGAAGCGGACTCCGTACAGTTTTTAATAATTTGAATTAGTGTGTTTCCAGTCGCGTACCAGACTGGCCGCTCCATTGTCCAACAATGTATCTCGTAATTAAATGAGTACAATCTTCGCCTCGAACCGAGCAAGTTGTGTCCATTATCACAACACAATGTATTTCGTAAATTCTTAGTACAATCTTTGCCGCAAACCAAGCAAGTTGTCTCCATTGTTCATCACAATGTAACTCGTAATTAATTAGTTAGATATTTACTGCATATCAGGCAAGGTCTGCTCAAAAATATTTTTCATCTCCGCTGTTCAAATTCAGTGAAAATTTGTTTCATTTTTACCAATGAGATTTTTAAGGTCAACAGACTAATAAACAACAACAATCAAAATTGCAAGTGATATTTCTGAGTGATTGGTGACACAAAGTGTAAACCAATGTAATGCTGTTTCTTCGTTACTTTGTACTTATTCGTTGTTTCTAAAAAAGTTTTTATAAACTGTTCAATAAAAGTAACATGTGTGTATTTTGGAATTCTGGGAAAGGAAAAATTCAACTAAAAAAACTACAGTCCACTTTAGAAGCTACAGACAATTGTTTAAAAAAGCAGCGTCGTCAATACATCGGCCGTCTCAAAACCCATGAGATCAAAACTAGTAATATGGTCATTCCGTGGACAAAGCATATCAGATATCACTTGAACCTCCGCAATCGCGTTAAAAAAATAAATGGCTTCCCAAATGTTCATCCTAAAAAAACACAAGGAAAATTTCTAGGCTTAATTTTGTTCAGAATGGCAGCGAGAAAAAAAATAAAATACGCGTTTCGTTCGTATTTCTCCTTAACGTTACATGAAAAAAATCAACAAAGACATTTCTGACGTAAAATTTCCCATAGAACTCGGTCACGCCACCCATTTTCGATGATTCCCCTCGAAAAATCCGGAAAATGCGGAAAATAGATTTTTTGTTTTTCAAATTTCTTAAAAAACATATGCCCCGATTGAGCTAAAATTCACCTTATATAATCTTGATGGCGTTGAGAGGTTTTTATGGGTTTTCCCATCAACCATCAGTAAGTTGTCCCAGAGCGCTACGGCAAATAATAATAATGTCCGTCCCTCCCCCCCAGAAGCTGGGGTTCACTCGTAAGGGAGTGAATTGAAGGGCGATTATTATTATTATGATTATTATTATTATTTTTGGAATCATGCTTTTCTAAATCCATATACCATCATATTATTTTCATGATTTATACAGGGTGCGCCAATTATTTCGACTCGATCTCTAGCACCGAAACTAAAAGAGATATCAACAAGATTTTTTGTAGGGGTAGACAGTGTCACTCGGACTACCATTTTAAAATATTTTGATGTATACAGGGTGGCTAATTTTTGTGGAATGAAAATTAATTTGGTTTTTTTTAAATTGAATACCCTGTATACGATTATGTCTTCTGATTCTACTTAATATTAGATTTACGGTAGTTTTTTGTATTTGTAAATCCGACGCGGCGTTGACAAGTTATTCCTATTTTAAGCAGATTTAATGAAAAAACATCACTTCAGAAATATTAGCACAAAAACCACATTTTTTAAAAAAATCCTCAAAAAAGCTACTATGATGTAAATGAAACATGCACCTATCACAATAATCACACAATATCTTCACCTGTTGCACAGGGTGTTTGCCGATGGCGTGCCAATAGTGTAGTTTTCAAATGGCAATAACTTAATTTTTTCAAATGGGACACCCTGTATATTTTTCTTCAGTTAGAAGCTCTCCCTAATACGCATTAAAAAATATAGGGTTTTGCACATCTAACTTTACTATTTACTTTAATAATCGACGTTAAGTGACAAACAACATATTTTACACAATTTTAATAAGTACATAATTTTACAAAGTTTAATCGGAAGAAAACTACAATAGTGAAAGTTAAAATTTGTAGTTGGTGTTCAAAATGTCTTCCATTTTCATTTCTACATTTTCTTGCCCTTTTTTTTATTGATTTACGCACATCTCTTAGCATTGCTTTCTTTCATATTTTCTTTTGTGGTAACCTCTTCTTTGTAAACAATATTTTTAATTAAACCCCACAAGAAAAAATCGCAAGGTGTAAGGCAAGGCCATCTAGAAGGCCAATTTATAGGTCCTCCCCTTCCTATCCAACGATCCTGAAATTCCCTATTTAACCAATTGCGAACATCTAATAGGTAATGCGGTGTGGCACCATCTAATTGAAACCACATTCCGTTGCGATAATTTTGAGGCACATTTTGCAATAAGTTGCGAAAATCATGTTCTAAAAAATCTAAAAATATAGCTCCATTTACAGTCCCATCAAAGAAATAGGGACCAATGACATAATCACCTATTATTCCCGCCCACACATTCAAAGACCATCGATACTGTGATGTGGTTCTAAATAAATGTTCATTGTGGTCCGAATAATAATGGAAGTTGTGTCTATTTACACAACAGTTCTTATGAAACGTGGCCTCGTCGGAGAATAAAACTTTGTTTAAAAAGTTACGCTCTGTATTTATCTTGTTTATTAACCATCTAAGTATTCCACTCTAAGCGCGAAATCACGTGGTAACAATTCTTGGTGAAGCTGGATATGATAGGGGTGATATTTATTCTTTTTTATTATGCGTCTAATTGTGGTATTGGAAATATCTAACTGATTGCTTAATTGCCTTGTGCTTATATTGGGATCTTCAACTATACTGATCATTACCTTATATTCGTTGTCAATAGTAACAGCTGTAGTTTCACGTAAATGTTTTTCATACTTGACGGTTCCTGTTCTATCAAATCTATTCTTTAAATTCTCAAAAGTATCCTTTTGTGGATGACGTCTTTCTGGGTATCTTTGACGATAGACCCTACTAGAAAGAAACGCATTTTTTTGACATTCACCCAGTATCCATATCATATCAATATTTTCTTGAACACTATAATTCTTATTAAAATCTATTTTTTATACACAATACTGATTAAATATAGTAGACGTGATACAATACAAAATTTTATGTTGACAATTAATGCCATAACAAAATATACCTACTGTCATTTTCATAGGTAACTTGATTTCTTATTAAAAATTGTGTAAAATATGTTGTTTGTCACTTAACGTCAATTATTAAACTAAATAGTAAAGTTAGATATGCAAAACCCTATATTTTTTTAATGCGTATTAGGGAGAGCTTCTAACGGAAGAAAAATATACAGGGTGTCCCATTTGAAAAAATTAAGTTATTGCCATTTGAAAACTAGACTATTGGCACGCCATAGGCAAACACCCTGTGCAACAGGTGAAGATGTTGTGTGATTATTATGATAGGTGCATGTTTCACTTACATCATAGTAGCTTTTTTGAAGAACTTTTTTAAAAAATGTGGTTTTTGTGCTAATATTTCTGAAGTGCTGTTTTTTCATTAAATCTGCTTAAAATAGGAATAACTTGTCAACGCCGCGTCGGATTTACAAATACAAAAAACTACCGTAAATCTAATATTAAGTAGAATCAGAAGACATAATCGTATACAGGGTGTTCAATTTAAAAAAACCAAATTAATTTTCATTCCACCAAAATTAGCCACCCTGTATACATATTTTAAAATTGTAGTCCGAGTGACACTGTCTACACCTACAAAAAATCTTGTTGATATCTCTTTTAGTTTCGGTGCTAGAGATCGAGAGGAAATAATTGGCGCACCCTGTATATGATATACAGGGTCACCAAGGGTTAAACCGTCAAATATTCAGGATTGGTTTTTTAGGAAAAAAGATTTTTATTTCCAATAAGCATGTGTCTTAACGTGCTTCGTTTTCAGGAAATCTGGTGTCAAATTTTTTATACAAAATCGGTTTTTATTAATTACTCAAATACCTGTTGGTTGATTTTGATATAACTTGGCTTGTTCATTTGAGGCAATGAGAGCCACCTTTTCAGAGAAGATAAACACTATACTCTATCCAAATCGGAGAGGCCAGCGTTTGTTTATTGATCAGCGCGTGATCAAATTGGAAATATTCTTCCTATTGGTCAAAGTGTTTGTATTATATAGTAGGGGTATACCGTCTGCAGAACCGCATTAAGTAGATTGGCGCCAATAACCGATACGTCGAGTTACGATGGCACCAATCCACTTAACAGAAAATTAGAGGATTATACAAGATTATTAATATCTTAAATACTCTGTATTTATTTCGTTAGTTTATAACTGTGCTAGCAGATTTGGGAATACCGATTTAATTTATTTTTTAGTACCTCGTGCGAATATAATTGTGCACTAATGTTACATTTCTATAGTAGTCTCGTTCGTAAATTAAATATTAAAAATTACAGATTATTTAAAACACAAATAGAAAGTTTTCACGAATTATTTTTGCGGGAGATAAATATTAAAAAAAAAACAGTTTTTAACGTTTATCTCGATCATTTTGAGGTTATGTTGAAAAATGATTAATATGAAAGAATTAGATTTTGTAATCATCTACAACTTTTATATTAAACTTTTTATCGGGTGCATATTTCAGCCACAAATCGTAAAAAACCAATATCCAACCCTCATTAACGTATATTTTGCTACCCCTTTCGAAACTTTTACTCAGTCGTCTTGATTTTTCTTAATTTACTTATAATTTACCCGAAAAAATTATTCATTACTGAGACTTCTGACCATTGAGATTTTTTATCAACACTTTTAAAATAAAATTTATGAGTACGTCTCTGCGGGTCGGCGTGATCCACTGCATGTCTCCAATATTTACGCTGGCCTCTCCGATTTGGATAGAGTATAGTAAAGAAATTATCTGTAAATTAATATCAAGTAAACCGTCAGATAATGTATAGTAGATACTTTTTCTCATAGATATAGACGTTTAATGGTGTCATTTTGTAGTACCAAAATAAAAGTAATTTCATTCCTGGCCGCTGGAAACTAAATAGAAAACAATACTGCAATGAAACTGTAAATAATACATTACAGAAGATAAACTGTCTATCCAAACTATCACCCATTTTAAAATTTTGGTGCAAGAGCAAATTTTAAATTCATTCTGAGCTTTTAGTTTTAGGATGATTTTTGTGATATTTTCAGGAAATACTAATAATTACAACTGGCCCTTTGATTTTGTTGTAAACCTTCGAAAAGTATTTATTTTAATTGTAAATAGAAAATCACAAAAAGAACGGTCCGCGCCATTCTGTATTAAATCTATGAAAATTTGCTCCCATTTGTTTTAATAAATTAAGTAGTTTTTAAATAATATGCTTTCCCACTCTACTCTTAAATATCTTTGCATAGTGCTGCCTCATCGTTTCAGAAATTTAAAGCTATCGAGAAACATTCCATCGCCAAGTGTTCCCACTGGCGCGCATATAAATCTAATTTTATATTAGAAAATCCTCATAAAATACAAGTGAAATTTGTTTTTCACAAGAGCTCCGGATTGCTCTTAAGAGTCTACACCCACTATATGCCATATTTAGTGGCTGTTTAAATCTTTAAAATCGAGGAATGTTTCATATTTTGGACCCCATTTTGAAGGAGTTCCCGAAGTGGTACAGAGGGGCACATCAAACCCTAAGCTTACTTTTTGATGCTCTATCAAAATCTGAAGTCAGAATTTTAAAATTCACAAAGACAAAGAATCAACACACACACACATACACACATTCAGATACTGAACAATTTGTTCGGTGAAAATCCATGACATATAATTGAACAATTACGCACCACTAAAAATTTTCCAATATTATTCCAATATTTATTTATGTATATACAAATTAAATTGGTTCAATTTATGAGCCAAAAAAATATCAATTGATTAAAAGTGATGATAATTAATTATTTTATTTAAATTTGCATCATTTATGTATTGGTAACTCAAAAACCATACAAATAGTTTAGATTCAGAGAAACCACAAAATATAGGAGAAAAAATTATTTATTCAACTTAAACCAAAAATCCCAAATAAAAATCAAACGAATTCAGAATTCAAAATAACCTCGCATTAAAAAAATGTAATTCAATAACTTTCAGTGTTTTACCAACGTAGTTTTAACCTCTGTTCGATGTTCTTTCAATACTCAACTTTTTATTATTTGAATCTATCATCACTAAAGCGGATTAATTGGAATGTTGCCAACACTCTGGTATCATAATTAATCTGCCTTAGAAACGCACTCTGCTCCACTGTCACCTACAAAAAAGGAGCCACAGACATGAGGATAGAATGAACGGGGCAAAAGGTAAAGTAACATGGAGGAAAATAAAATGGGGCAGAAGGTAAAGTAACAGGAAGGAAAAGAAGAACGGGTAAGCGAAGAAAGGAAACAAAACATTTCTGCTACAGGAAAAGACTTAAAACAACAAACTGCACATCAAAAAACAAGACAAAAAGGGGATTTAGGGAGGAAAGTGCTCTATTACAGACAGCACAAAAATCCCTCATACCCATATCGGGGAACATAGTGCACATGAGGCCGCAGATCGGAGATGTTCTAAAATAATAACTAGTGGACAAAGTAAAATATATGTGTGACTGCAGTACTTACCTTAAAAATGAGTTATTATAAAGTTTCAAATACCTAACAAAATAAATGAGTAAACTTAAAAGCCAAATAAGATACCGCTATAAAAGGTCTAGCTCTTAACAAAATTAAAAAAACGGAGTATACTATTGACATCTTATTATTCTGTACTTGAAAATAAAACAGTATATTATGCAACGATCATGTAATGATAGCTACACGAGCTTAAGGTAAGTTACGACATGAGCCACAGGCGAGTGTCATAAATCTTAAGCGAGTGTATTAATAGCCATTACATGAAAGTTGCATACGCTATTTCTTCTATGGCAATATATAAAGTACTTTAACTTAAAACTACTAATTTATTTGACACAATAGGAATAATTTTGACATTGGCTTTCACAGAACTCTCAATATAATAATTTATCATTAAATAAAGGAACATTTCCTAGTTATTGGAAACATAGTTTCTTAACACCAATTCATAAATCAGGCTCTAAAGACAATATTGAAAATTATCGCGCAGTCTGCATATAATCAGTCTTACCAAAACTTTTTGATTGTTTAGTAAATAATTATTTTAGTATGGGATTGTAAGAATTTAATAAATGAACATCAACATGGTTTTTCAAAAGGGAAGTCTACATTTACCAACTTAATTCTCTATAATAATTTCATTAATAATGCTATGGAATCTAGATTTCAGGTTGACTCTATCTATATAGACTTTTCTAAAGCCTTCGATAGGGTCAACCATGAATTACTTATTGCTAAATTGAATGGTTATGGATTTGGTGAGAAAGTGATTTGCTGGATAAGTAATTATTTGTCGGATAGGTATCAGTATGTGAAATACGTTAACTGTGTATCTCAGCAAATAAGAGTCACCTCAGCTGTGCCACAGGGGTGACATATGGGGCCTCTTTTGATGTATCACTTATAATCGAAAATAGTGATCATTTAATATTTGCTGATGATTTTAAAAGTCATTAAAAATATACAGGATGCTGCTTTATTACAAAGCGATTTTAACTGCTTAGCTAATTGGTGTTTAAACGCAAAAAAACGTTTTAAAATTACTTTTTCTAGATCTAAAGATACAATTCTTTATCTATATTGCATTAATAATCTAATGCTAGAAGAAAAAAGCACTATCAAGGACTTAGGAGTTTATTTTGATTGTAAGCTGACTTTCAGTTATCACATTAATGAAATTATTTCTAAATCAATAAAGATGCTTGGCTTTGTATTGAGAAGTAGCGAACATTTTTCAGTCATGACTTTGAACTACTCTGTTAGCTTAGTGCGATCTATTCTTAAATATGGTTCTACGGTTTGTTCTCCTTCATATAATGTCTATATTGAGATGATCGAAAGAGTTCAAAATAAGTTTGTACGTGTTTGTGCATACAAAATGGGTCTCACTAGGGACCCAAACCGGTATGAAGATCTTTAAATATAACCTCGCTAGAACATAGAAGGTTGGAAGCAGATTTGTGTTTGCTGCATAATATTCTTAGTGGTAATATACAAAACGCTGATATTCTTAGCTTAATTAATTTGAGTGTTAATATTCGGAGAACGCGTAATCTAGATGCTCTACAGCATTCCATTTCACTATACTAACTATGGGCAAATGAACCAATTACTAGGTTATTACGTGAGGCAAATGAATACTTACATGATCTTGAGATATTTGGAACGTCTGCCTCGGTATTTAAACGTGCAGTAAAAAATTGTAAATGTGACTGATTTGTAAATGCTAATTATTTTATTTTATTATTCTAAGCTTCTTCTTTTTTTCTTTATTTTTATATGTTATATGTTATATGGCACTTGCTCTGTATATTATTGTAATTTAAGATTGTAAAAATGGTCAATCCGTTAAAATAAATAAAATAAATAAAAAAAAAAAATAAATAATATCTACCAACAACCTACTTGATTACAATGTAGAAATTTCTATTGGTGCAAAGTCAGTTTTATAATAAAAAGCAGAGGTTTCTATTGGTCAAAATCAGTTTTATAATGAAAAGTGTGATATAATGAGGTGTAATATAAAACGCATAGAGCACATATAATAAGTAATTTAATGTACAGGAGAAGAAAAAACTACTTATACAACTAATGAATTTAGAGTATCCCGCGTCGTTCCATATAGAATGGTTACTCATGTATTAGCCTACCCTCTCATTTTAAAAAACTCAATTTTTATTTGACTAATTTCGATCAATATTTTATTAAAAAACCTACTAGTAATATATGTTTGTTTTATTCTATTAAAAGTTCTTGCACATTGTATAATATTTTATCCAAATATGTATAAAGAAGAAAGGAGAAACTTCAGGTACCACTATCGTTAAAATACCCAAGCTAATATTTACCGTCAACTATACGGTCTCCGTTGATTTTCATGGATAGGACCGTAATTTCGATGAAATGTTTGCTTTTTACTCACGTTGATTTTTCAGAAAGAAACTCGTGCTGTATTTTTTGTTGAATTCCGCTGACAAAAACTTCAGCATCCATATAGTTGGAAAAATGTAGAAATCACTAGAAACCTATCGAGAGCCTATGCACGTTATATTCATTAATATTAACAGTTAAATTATAGATTCCAATTATCTGAGCGCTTGAATAGTGCGGAACGGATATTTATATTTAATTTTTAATTATTCCTTTTGGAGGAATAAATAATTTAGTAAAAAAATATAAAATATTTTTTGGTATCATGAAATTTGACATAAAATATTTAAGAAATAAAAAGACAGACAATGCAACTAAAATTTAAAGATTAAATATGAATTAAAAAAGAAAATTTTTAATTATTTTTAAGACAGCAACGTAAATAATTAAAAAAAATCCTGCTAAAAAACACATGACTGATTTTAAATTATTTAACATTTTTATTTAAAATAAGAATACTGTAATGTCAAAAAATTGCCCCTTTAATAGATAATAATAATAAATAATAATCTCAACTACAAAAAAGTTCGTTATAAATGAAAATTTACACTGGAACACAACCTTAGATGTATTGAGTAATATTAAGAGTAATACAGAATAAAAAATTTTTATATGAAAAAAATATAATTTTTATATAATTATCCGTATATATTGTAATGGTGTAAAAAATGGGGAAAATTATTGGAAGTATATTTAAAAAAAGTATTAAAAAAAAACTATGTAAAAAGGACTTAAAAAATAGTTGTGATGGTGGTGCCATGTTTGTTTTGGATGATAGTTAATAATTTTGATTTGATAAATGTCAATAATTTGTTGGAAAATAAGAACCAAAAATTAGAAACTGAGAATTATTTAAACCTTATCAATAGGCTACCATTCTTTAAACCTTTTAATATTTCCATAAAATTTATGAATATTTTCACCATATATCATTAGTCTCGGACCCATATAATTTTCTATAACATAAAGATTCCCTTTGTCTGAATATTTCTGATTTCTAATTTTAATTCCTTTTTAACTTTATTATTCTCGACCTCTGCTATTCCCATGTTTACTTCTATATCTTTATTTATTTTAGCTTCTAAAATTTGTATTTCTTTTATTGTTTTTCTTTCAATTTTTTATCCTCTTTCTATTTTAGTTTCAATTTTTTCTATTCTTGAATTGATGTTAGTTTTGTTTTCTTATATCTTTTTCTTTAACTTGTTCTCAGTTTCTTTTAATTTTTCTTATTTTCTTTTTCGTCTCTTCTACTTTAATTTCAGTGTATAAAGTTGACTCTTCTATTTTTTTAAATATTCGCTACTTCTTGATTTATTTCCACTTTCATCATTTTTCCCAATTTGTCTTCCATCTTTCCCATTTTGTCTCTTCCATCATCTTTCCCATTTTATCCAAATATATTTGATGTAACGCTCTTGTTAAACTTGAACAAGAACTTTGTAATCCAAATAGCACTACACAAAATCTGAATACTACTCCATTAACAATAAAACCTGTATAGTCTCTACTATCATTATGTAATGGTATGAACCAAAAACTGTGCTTTAAATCCAATTTTGTATAAATATTTGCTTGTGTAATACGTCCTAATATTACATCAATATTCATGGGTGTTTCGTATTGTGGTACAGCATGTTTATTAATCATTCTTGCATCTAATCATAATCTGATTTCTCGCATTTTTTTAACCACTACCAAACGATTGATAAATTGTGTATTGCTGAACTCTATTATTCCATCTTTCAATAATGTATCTATTTCTGTCTGAACTTCATCCTTGTATTTATAAGTTATTGGGTAATTTTTAGCATTAAAACTTTCAATGTTTCTTACTTTTGTTTTATGTACATACCCCTTTTCTACTCTTGCTTCTTTTGAAATCACATTCCTATGTTTTTTAATTATTTCCTTTACTCCATCTACATATTCTTTAATACAATCTATACTTATATCCTCTTCCAATTCACTCTGTATCAATTTCTCTTCTTCCTTACCATTTCTTTCTTGTCTTTCCTCATACATATTCAAATTTCTTTTATTTTCTTGTTCATCTATACTTGCTGTCTCCTTATTAAATTTTACCCTATTATTTCCTATGCATATTTCTTTCTTCTCGTAATCTATTATAGTTTGATGTTTAAAGAAAGTGTCAGTATAATTTTAATTTTTATTTTCAAACATTCACATATTGACTTTTACAAATCATTATCATAAACATTCCAAAAAAAAAACATGTCATCACCATCACAACTATTTTTTTAAGTCCTCACCATCACAACTATTTTTTTAAGTCCTTTTTACATAATTTTTTTTTAAATATACTTCCAATAATTTTGCCCCATTTTTTACAGCATTACAATATATTGTCAAATTTCGTCAACAATGTTTTATAAATTTAACTGTGATTAAATCTGTTACCATATTAACAAATTTTATTTTATCACGCTGGGCAGCTACTATTTAATAGATTATTATTTTGTATTGAAAATTTCACACCAACATTTTTTAACCAAGCTTTCGTTTCAGCTCAACCACAAAACTTGGCGATATCATTTTCCTCCTGGGTACCCGGTACCACAGCGATAGTATTTCTGCCAAGTGCCAAATTATAACAATACAGCCTTCCGTTCACTGTAAAATAATTCAGATTGGTTGATAGCTAATAGAATACATTATTTTAGACCAATAAATGTTTATTTCGTACTACTAAAATCCTAGGAACATATTCTTTTGGTATATATGAAGGTAACTTACGAAAATGTCATGTTATAATTTTTTATATTACTTTGGTGTGAAATTTTCTTACCGAATCTCCCACGATCTTGAATAACAATCTGGAAATATCTCCTCAGCATTAATTTTTTTTAAAAAAGTTTCCCCCGTCTTCGACTCGGGATAACTTTTGAAAAATTCATGCTTTCGGGAATATTTCCGATAGTAATTCAAGCTCTAGGGAGATTACTAGTGATAAATTTATTATGATTATTATTAATATGTAGTTAGCTCAATAATTATGATTTTATTTAAAGTCAATTACTATTGTTGAATGCTCCAGAGTTATTAATATTGTTCCGTAACTCTAGTTGATTCAAAATAGTTTGGAATAGTACCTGCACATGTAGTTCCTTTATTTGTCTTAAAGTGGAATCTTTTCGTCAGTCGATGTTGTTGTGTTCACTAAATTAAAACAACCAACTAATAATTTTCTTATAAGAATTTCACTTTGTTGTTTTATATAGTAGAAAAGTTTATGATTATTGACTATTTTAAAGAAATTTAAGATATTCTTTTTGAGTTTTTTACCACTTAATATTATTAATAATTTATTATGCAATCACATATATACAATTCGGTACCTTTAATTTCGTTTATATGCCTTTTATATGTACCTATGTGATGAAAATCAGCTGGTGTCCTGAAGGTGACAGAAATGGATTTCAGGATATACGGACATTTTGACATTTTATTTATATAAAAAAATAATTTTGCTAATGCTTATTACTTAGCTGGTTAACCATAACCCTATTTTTTTTAAATAGCTAGATACATTTTCAGGTATTTTGGTTTTATTTTCACTTATATTATTTAAACTTTATGATATGGTAATGATTTCTATTAGGTTGGGCAAGCCAATCATCGAAACAAAGACGATAAATTTTTGTTACTCGCGATTTATATCCATAGTTATAAATAAGAAGTAATTTTAAATTAATATTTTCTTTTAGATTTGGTTAATTTACGTTGCCAATCTAATTACTACCAAAAATAGTTTAGAATGTATATTTTTATATGTAATAAAAGAAATCAAGTAAACGAAGGCTTATGAAATTTTCACATTTAATTTACTCTCATGTTCCAACCGGAGCATTTTCCACCTGAAACGGGTAAAACAGTAAAATTAATTCTGCTACTATCCAAATTTTCCGGACAATTTCAGCACTACCTGACCCTCCTATATCATAAGCTATCATCCTGGATCGCGCTCACTTATATAAAAAGAAAATTGTTCATGTGCCATGTGTTATAGGTTATGGAAATTTCTTTCTGTACCCATTCATATGCCAAAAGGTTCAATCGTTTTTCGAGATGATCGGGCCTCACTCTACCTAACCCATATAGTGAAATGGAGGGAAAAGGTTTCCAACGCGAAAAATTCTATCCCTTACAAATTGGCAGTGGACAATTGTGGCAATTTGCATTTAGTTGGGTCCATTGTCATCAGAATGAAGAGAAGGGTAAAGTTTTATGATCAGGATTTTTTATATTGTGACGTACGATGCTTGCCACTTTAATCCTAAAAAAATGTCGTTACTATAGACTGTAGATATAATAAATGTTAGAAAATATGTGATGCGCTAGATAAGTTTTAATAATTCATGTTTAAAACTATAAAATCATCAGTTTTTCAAAATGTGAAGATGTGCACGAAAATACATCATAAAATATCGTTCCTTTAATATAAAACACATTGATCTTCATACCTTCATACCATAAAAGCTACGTTACACAAAATTACATAAAACGATAACATGACATCACTTTTACACAATCCCTTCTTTTAGCATTTTGCAAGAAATAGAACCGAATAACGGCAAAACAAACTAATGTGGTCAGTAGGTTGAAGAGATTAGACGCTCCCTGAATTCTTTTTGCTCTTAGTGTATGCACAAATTGCTGGCAATTAGTGTTTCCGGTATGAACTAAAATTAAGGTATAAAGTTATAGTCAAATTTAGTTAAATAATGATAATATTATAACAATGTTATCATTCTGTTGCTGAATGTTCCCCCTCCATGATATATTTTTATAAACAAAAAATAATACAGCCCACTTTTTTATTCGTCGATCCAGCAAACTACAGAACTACAGGTAAAGAGGTACATTATTATTTATTATGTTGTTCAAGATTTGACTTATACATGCTCCTCCAACGAAGCTCTTAGTTCCTTCAGGGTTTTATTGAATCGAAGTTTTACTATATCCAATAAAATTACTCAGAACTTCCCTATAGGGCAAAGCAAAACCTAAACCTTTATTTAAGAGCTTGATTTCATCTCGTTCAAAAGTTTGAGAAAACGGATTCTCAACATTGTTGGTAATTTCTTGGGAAACCGTTTTCTTTTTGACTTAACTGCATTAAATTTTTTATTTAAAGAAGGTTTTACAGGGCCGATCCTAGGGTATCGGCCGCCCGTTATAAACGCATCTACCTGTATAAGAAGAAAAAGCAAAACATTAATAAAAATGTAAATAAAATTTGAAGTGCTAAACTTTATGATTTTTCAACGCACACCGGTCTTCAAACTGTGAACAATTCCAACTGGTCGTGATGATCTTTTAACTACTGTTTCGTCTAGATTCAAAATAACGGCTTGATAGTTACAGTTAAGTTAATTTTTTTTTCAATTTTTATGAAGTTAGAAAAATAGTTTCTTGATACCAGGTGTCCGCGCGACAACTTTAAATGAAATTATATCTGGTGTCATTAAGAAAGTAGGGAGAAAATTAATTGTATATGAGATACCACTCCGACGTGATTTTTCCCGCCCTCGGACACCCCCGGTCCAAAAATTTAAATGACAGCCTGTACTTTTTTGACATATTCTGCAAGAGCGTAGTTTTTTAGTATTTCTTTGTAAAAAATGACTTAATTACATAATGAACTTTGTAAGATATTTACAGATGTTAAGAAAAAGAACTGGTAACCTTGGACAGTAGACAAATGTCGAAATAATAAAACAAGGTCTAATCTCAAAAGCGTTACTAACATTTTGTGACTCTATGATTCTATTACGAAATCATCAATGGATAGTGGAGGTGTTCTGTGAACAACAAACTTCAAGTACCATAAAACATTTGGGCTCTAAAACAAAATTACATAGGGTAACCTTAGATCATATATGCTACGCTAGATATGGTACCATATATCACTGCCTCTAGTGAAAACAGGAATAAGTTTAGTTATGGCCTTATGTTTTTATTTGTTTTTTAGCACCGGCAGGTCCAACTCTATACCCTAGCAAAACGGTATAACTCTATCTTACTCCTAAATAGTATTTTCAAAAAGCACTAAGGGCATAACTCGTCGTGTATATCGATCTAAATATTGGTTATACAGACATGAGTCCACAAAGGCATAAATCGCGTTACGTCAGATTTTTTAGATACCTTAGAGACATAACTATAATTATAAAATAGTTTGATGCTGTTACTAGGGAACAACTAATGATGTGGAAAGCAATAATTCGTTCAAATGGGCATAACTATAATTATAAAATAGTTTGATGCTGTTACTAGGGAACAACTAATGATGTGGAAAGCAATAATTCGTTCATAAGGGCACATTTCAAATAAATTGCAAAAAAAAATTATTGAATCGCAGTATTTCAAGATATAAATATTGTGCTAAGAAATAGTAACCCATAACCTTTTTATGACAGCAATTATTTTACCTAATATTGTTATGGCTTAGGAATGGTTTAGACTATTTTATTGTAAGCAGTCTCCTGAAAAGTACCGTTTTCCAGTTATGCCATTTTTCACTAGAGCCAGTGATATGCTACGCTCGATATGGTACCCAGGTTATTTATTTGGTAGGTCCGGGGGGAGTCTAGAGTACTAATCCATTGATTGGTCGATTTCAAATTTCCATGATACCGGCTCATATCGTTAAGGTAATTTTAGACGGTTCAGTTCTCCGTTTAGTTTCAGTTTCAGTTTGTTCCATTGTCAGTTCAGTTTGAAAACTCTGCCGTTGTGAGACGATCAGTTTAGTTGTCAGTTGATAATCTAATTGCGTTCGCGTTGTGCTTAGAACTAAATAAACCACGATACCTGAACGGACAGGTTTGTTTAGACATCCGTTTAACTAACAACTGATACGATAACTGATGGAATTCCCATCGAGCCACGTCTCCGTTTCAGTCTCCGTATCAGTTACAGTTTTTCGTATTTACACATAGAAATAACTGACAGTTCGACTGAAACTGAGACTGAACGGAGAACTGAACTCACCGTCTATACCTTTAAGTTTGACAGATTAGACATATGTCAGATATTCTATTTTTGGGAATTATTGTGCCAATCTTATGTATTTTTAGAGTTTTTTGAAAGTTTTTACCATGTACAATTAGTTTAGACAACAGGGTGCCGTATCTAGTGAAGCATATATGATTTAAGGGTAACACCCATAAATATGATGCTGAAAATTTGTTTAATTTTTCATATTATTGAATAATTGTTTGAAGTACAATTACCCTCTGGATGGAAAAATCGGCAGTCTATCCTTTGTCGCCATTTTTAAGAACAAAAATGGTTAATTCTGAAATATGTATACTTTAAATGGACCAAAAATTCAGCTGACTGCACCTACAGCACCTCACACTGACATTTCTGACAGATATACAAATGTATGATTTCAATCCAGGGTTGTAAACCGGTAAAGGCTAGCTGGCAAGCCTTTACCGGTTTACTAACAAAATTTTTGTGGATTACTCACAACTTCAAAATATCAATAGCAAAACAGTTATTTTTTAAATCGTAAATGAACTAAAAAAACCTTTCCATACAACCAGGGTTCTTATTATTAGAGGAGGGGGTTATGAAATAAGTGAGCCTTTGGACAAGGGGGCGACTGAAGAGAGGTAGAGGGAAATTAAGTTGGCTGTACTGAATTTGGTAATTTTAGCTATATTTGTTAATAACTAACCTTCAATGTTAATAACGCGGCAATGAGATTGTTCATTATTTATCGTTTCTTATTTCGAGTGATTATTGTTTGCTTCTCGTATGTTTAATGTATAAATAAATAAATCGATGTGACATAAAAAGAAATCTAGTGGGGTCAAGTCTGGGGAGCCAGCTGGCCATTCAATGTCCTGGAATAACCAAATATCCAAATATTTCCTTCCTTCTAAACTGAAATGAAGGAAAGCTCCGTCTTGTTGAAAGTATAACGGACTGCATTCGATTTAAGTTTTCTTCCAAGCACTGATTGATAAGAGGATGTATTAATTCTTCCAAAAAATCTATATATATGTAGGCCCATTTAAATTTTCCTGGTAGGAAATTGGACCAATTAGGGTAAAACTCCCAATTGTTGGCACCTTTAAGGAGAAGGTCAAACTAATAATATTGCCAAATAAACGGAGAATTTTGTTTTGTGTTCGTTTTTTCATCAAAACGTTCGCAATATATAAAACTTTTTAACAAACCTATTTTGAACATAAACTGAAAAGGAAGAAATTCCAGTGGACCACGGCTTCAAAGCCCGGAAAACACTTTAGATTTTAATAAACTGAAAATAATGAATATTAAAAAAAATATATAATAATTAAAAGTTTGGATTTTCCAATTGTTGGCACCCAAATCATAAATATTGTCACCCATTTGTTGACACTGATGCTAAATGTTGACACCCAATGATTGGTATAGGTAGTTCATATAGGAAAAATTAAATTGCTGTTAAAAAGATATTTATTTATAAAACAAACACTGTAAAATATTGCATTATTTAATTCAATTTAAAAAATTACGTTTTGTAATATATCAAAATATTCACATCCTTAAAAGACAAACATCTAGAACATGAATTTGAAGAATGGCAGTTTTTTTGGGGTGAAGGTAGTAACTTTTTTTTCCAAGACATTTAGAATAATCTAGTTCATCCACATTCCATGGATAAAGACCGCAAGCTTTAAAACCATTGATAATTGTACTAGGTTTTAAGTGTTGCAAGGCTTCCTTCAGAATTGGAGCAAAGTGTTCTTTTGTCAAATTGCAATAAGGGTTGTTCCGTCTCCAATCCAAAACGCTCTTCTTCCATAAACTTTTTAATGATTTAAAGCTTGATACGTCCGCTGGTTACACAATTCTTGTGGAATTGGGATATAGGGCAATTAGTACTATCTGAAACTCTGTGCACAGGTCACTTAGTTCCAACGATAAATGTGTATTGTGTCCATCCACAAAAACAATTATAGAAAATTCGACTTTATTTTTTAAAGACGTATAAAAAACATTTTTCATGTAATCAACGAAAGCTTCACACTTCATCCAACCCTTGTCGGTAAGACCAGACAGTATGTTTTTTGGTAAACGTTTATTAGATAAAATAATCATGGGAGGAGTAGTATCACCAGCTTCCGAAAAAGTAAACATGTTTTGCCTTGCCCAATTCAACCTCTTATACATCTTTTTGCCTTATACCGTATTTTAGGTCTACAAACTTTTTAGAAACACCTTTCTCTAACCTAATCTAAAGCCTTTTGAAGCAATTCCTCTGTATAGCCAAGCGATTTTATGTGAAACAAAAAAATTAATAATAATATTAAGAATGTACGTTAAACACCTATATTTTCTGATACTCTATAAATTGGAAAGTGTCGGCAGGAAAATAAGTAATAAAGTAGTTTAGTAGAAAAGCTAGTAGTGCGTTATACGAAATTAAGTAGTATCAACATTTAGATTATAATCTATTAATTATAATTATTTATATTAATATTATTAATAATATTGGCACCTTAATTTTTTAGTAAAATTATGAAAGTTTTTCTTTGTTTTAGATTTGTAAAGACAAAAGGGATCATGCTAATTATATTAATGCACGAACGTGTCCTTCACTTGTACTTTTAAATGTATAAACACTTTGTAACCTTTACAAATTTCTTAGCAATTTTGTAAGTGCCTTACCTACTTTGAGAAACACCGACAGAAAACAATCCCTTCCATAAAACGCATTAAAAAAGTAAAAGGCGCATTCAGTAGGCGATGTTAGACATCATAGTCATAATATTTCTAAATATTTCATATTTATATTAAATATATAAAATTGATAAAAACCCTTGAGAGTGCCAATAAATGGCTGGGTGCCAATAATTGGGGGTTTTACCCTATGTGGTTATTAAGATTTCCAACCAATACATTAATTTTAATTTAAATCATGTCAAAATTTTTCGAAAACTATTATACTAACTAATAAGCAGAAGTGTCACAAGCAATATTATTTGACATTTAATACAACGAAGCTGATTTCATGGCTTGCTATTATTTTTTCTTTCGATATTGAATATTTGGGATCTGAACCTTTAGCTGTAAATATCTTACAAAATTCTGTAACGTTTAAATTCGGCATTAAGACCTTACTACATTAATTAGTTTTTCATACCTTGTAGATGTGAGCCACTGTAGGGATCGAATTATATTATTTAGGAAACATATATCACAATTTTTTTGACTCAGTTTATATCCATTTGAACGAGCTAGTTAGTTTCATATAAAGTATTTCGAACATTAAAATATATTGCACAAATAGATTGTTTACGTCTAATTTTATCAATGTCATGTTTCCTTCTGTCGTTTCGTTCATTTCTTCTGTTAACTTTGAGGTGCTGTACGGCTGTGTTAGCCAGTCACCAGTTATTTGATTGGTCAGATCGCAAGTCGTATTAAGTGACCCGTGGCGATTATTAGGTGAATCTCTTTCTGGACTTGCGTGGTGAGATTCGTTCGAGAATGATTTCGAAGGAAATTTCGGACCGGCTGGGCTTTTTTTTCTTTGCTTGTTGGGTGACATAGTGTAACGTGGTTTAGACGAAATTTTGAGGAGTCGCCCGGTGTTTATGAAG
This sequence comes from Crepidodera aurea, assembly GCA_949320105.2. Taxonomy (NCBI): domain Eukaryota; kingdom Metazoa; phylum Arthropoda; class Insecta; order Coleoptera; family Chrysomelidae; genus Crepidodera; species Crepidodera aurea. The sequence goes on from OX439474.1 coordinate 52,616,616, forward strand.
ATTATTTCGCACCATTGATTGGGATAGACGAGCGATTCCCGTATTGTTAGACTTGCGGGGTGCCTATTTGGTTTGGTGTGTTTACCCTGGTCTGAATCTCTTGAAGAGGAATTGATATTTTGTACCGAACCACGCCACGTTCGTAACGACGCCATTTTTGTCAGGTAAGGCGTTTTTCATGAAAGTCGAGTTTTATGTTATCTGGCAAGTGTGTAAGGCCTGTTAATATTATAGGGATAGTATCATCCACGTTAGACGATCTGATTCTCCGAGGATTCACCTTATACGGAAGCATCTGTCAGGGAAGTTCCTGATTAGCCGAGAATTCCCCTTCACTGTATAAAAGGGTATGTTGAGATATTTAAATGTTTTTATTGTATAAACTGTTAGAGTTTGTAAATTTCTTTATGGGCCGAGGAGTATTCGATTAGGGGTTTAATGTATATTATTTTAGGGTTTTCGTATTGGGCGGATGATTACCAGCTTCTCGTGCTGGGCGGAGTGTTAACCACCTTCTCGTGTTGGGCTGATTGTCAACCAGATTTTCGTGTTGAGCTGACCTGACCTGACGAGTTAGTAGCCACAAATAGTCTTGATCCGAACGAAGGTAAGCAAATTTTTGGTTGCGACGTAGTTTATTTTTTTTTATTAGTGGGCTCAATTTAGATCCATTCTGGAGATTGAGTGACTAAATTGACTGTATTTTGGATGAGGGTAAAACAATCTCCTGGCGCCCATTTTCTTTTTAGTTAACAACTTATATCAATCCACACCCCACTTCACTGTGGTTAGCCGGCATCCAAAGCGGATTACATAATCCCACGGAGGAAACGAGAATAACTCGTGGCAATTCATTATGTAATTAAGTCATTTTTTCACATAGAGATACTAAAAAACTACGCTCTTCGTAGGTTGTCACTTAAATTTTTTGACCGGGAGTGACTGGGAGCGGCGAATATCATGTTGGGGTGGCATCTCATATACTATTAATTTTCTCCCTGCTTTCTCAATGACATTCCAAAATTTCAAGTCGATATCTTTTAAAACACCAGATATTTTATTATTATTTTATTATTATTTAAAGTTTTGGCGCGGACACCTAGTATATTGGTCAGGAACATTTTTGGGTCCACAACAATATAGGTAAAAGTTCCCTTAGTTATCGATATGTTGTTGATACTGTAAACTGTTAAAAATATGGATTTGATTTTAAGAACTTAGCTTACAGTCAAGACTGTAAATAGTTTTGATACAATAACATAAATAGCCACCAACTTTAAATCAACATTTCCCAAATATTAATATTCATATAAACACTTTAAACTTAGCTACAAAATATTCCTAAAATGTGTACCGCAAACTAAATTATTTTAATGAAATACCACAGTAGAAAAGTGTCAAAAAGTTTTTATGTAACATCCCAGCCGGTGTGTTATTGCATAACTCGTTACTTTAATGCTGTTTGCACCAACTTTACACTACTCTGAAGCCGCAGCAAACAAAACGTTTGATGATAAATCATGTAAAAATTCACAATAGGACTTAATTTGAAATGGTTCGTTCTCCTAACTGTTGGTAATTAAATCAGAAGATTTACATTTTTGTGTGCCACTACACAAATAATTGCATAAGTGGTTTATTTCTCATGAGAAAGTATTTAGTTCTATTTGATAATGATGAAACAACGATTGATAATGAATAATGTTGTGAATGTAAGCTGATATGAGGGCTTTTTTTGTTACAATTATTTTATGGAAAAGACAGAGAGCGAGAAATAACCTTCCTTCCTTCATGTTCATTTTTACTTTAATGTAGAAATACAATAACCACGAATCCTAAAAAGAATATTCTAATACTCTTAGCAAATTAAAATGAAAAAGAGTCGCCAAGCCATGCTGTCACTCAAATTACCACAATTTTCAAATTATAAAGAAAACAAAAGATCTAAAATCCAGCTCTGACATCAATCACTGAACATAAATTATGAGGCCCTTTTTTTTAAGTTTCCCAGCACATCTCTACAAGGAGAATATCAATTTCCTTTATTAAATATCATTACTGCAACAAAGGCTCAAATCCCCCACATTTATCTTGCAGATAACGGACTCCTGATGTCCGCTCACTTATTAAATGATGCTTTCAGCCCAATCTCTCTATATTTTAACCTTTTTTACTGTCAGATTTCATCTTGTCGCTTTGCTGAAAGTGAGAATTATATTGAATTGATTTTTATGACTGACTCTAACCTGTTGGATACTTTTGTATAACTTCTCGGAGATGTTCTAACAATCCACAATATTAGGTTACTCCGATAATTGTTAAAATGTTTGCAGGGAAGGTTTTAGTTACTTCCAATAATATTACTTCTTCCAAAATAGTAAGCAACCTGAAAAATATATTTCTGTGCCTTATAATTCGCAGTTTAAACAACGTTGGTTTAAAATTAAGTTTGTCTAGCATTATTTTTAGATAAAATGACTATTTACGCAGTTACTTCTACAGATTGTAAAAAATAATGTTGGGTAAACTTTTATAGCCTTTTCATCCAAACTGGAATGGATCTGGGTATCAGGTCTGAGGAATTGGGGGTGGAAGGAATGGTAATAGGATAGGTAATAGGTATAGTTTATCCATTTTTAATTGCAGAACAAAATAATCCCTGTTTGTACAAGCCGCCAATGCCGACAAAGCAACTTGTCGGCTCATCTACAAGCCGCCAAAGCCGATCAAAGCAACTTGTCGGCACATCTTCAAATTTTGTTTTTCTCGTGAACAAATGTTTATACAAAACGGTGAATACACGGCCTTCTGATATCTTTAATCTCACGAAACTTTAATTTTGTGGACATTTTTATGTTTTCTTGAATAACTGCCGAATTTGGGTTACGATTTAGTTCAGCATTTGTATGGATGCGTTTAAAATCAGGAGCTGAGTCCAAATAATACTTGTCAAACTATTGCTTCCCTCGTCCTGACGAAAAAATAAAAAAGCCGTAGGTGTTGACAATATCAGAGCCGAAACTATAAAGATCATTTCTATCTATATCCAAGAACCATTAGTCAAAATTTTTAATATTTTTAAAGAGACAGGAAAGTACCCATCGGCATTTAAACGCACAATGTTAATCCCTCTCCATAAAAAAGGAAATACCCAGAAAGTAGGTCATTACCGACCAATATCTTTGATCACCCACCTCTCAAAAATATTCGAGAAAATTCTGAAAAACAGATTAGCTTCCTTTTTAAACAAATTTACCATTATTTCCAATAATCAATTCGGATTCAGAGAAAATATGTCAACCCAAGATGCAATTTTAGCTTTAACATCAAAAATAACAGAATCTCTGAATGAAAGCAGCCCATGTTTATGCATATTCATAGATCTATCAAAAGCGCTTGATACCGTTAGCCATCAACTCCTCTTCCAGTCATTGGAAGACATTGGCGTTAGAGGTATTTGGTTAGAACTCTTCAAGAGTTACTTAAGCGAGAGATCCCAATCTGTGACTGTTGATGGTGTGATTAGCGGTATCGAAACAACAACAAGGGACAGTTAGTTCTAGGACCAATTTTATTTAACATTTATATTAATGGACTATAATTAACACCAGTGGAGAAATTATCGGATTTGCCGATGACACAACAATTTTCTATAGTGCTGATAACTGGGAAAACCTGAAGCAAAAAGCAAAAACTGACTTCCAATCAATAAAAGCATGGTTGAAATATAAATTGCTCACGATCAACAAAGAGAAACCAAACTATTTACCATGAAGCTGTATTATACGTGGTCTTTTCAGCCTTCTTCTGTGTTACGTTATTATCTGACGGAACAGCTACGTCTATAAGAAGGCATGAGCTGTTTTTCTTATTCTTTAAGATGATGCTATTATTTGTCGGTCGGTTTGTACTTGGGTGTCCCATATTATTGTGACCTCTGGAGTGTCAATGACAGGATCTGGACTGTGTAGGTACCATTTATCATATACATCTATATTATATTCCTTGCATATATTCCAGTGCAGTAGAGAAACTACTTTATTGTGGCGGTCTAGGTAGGCCTTCTTTGCTAAGATTGGGCATCCCGATACTACATGTTGTATGGTCTCATTTTGAATCCGATAAAGTCTACATTTTGGGTCATTGCCGGATTTCATGATTTTGGCCTTCGTGTAGTTCGTGGTGATCGCCTGTTCCTGACAAGCTGTTTCGGATTTAAGATTTGCAGTGGTAAGACATTTCCATGATTGATTTTTGTTTATAGTTTCTTTCTCTACTTCCTTTACGATTTGGCCATGCATCGATTTGTCTCTCCATTTGTTCAATTGTTCATGTTGTTCTTTCCTTGATAAACTTTACTCTTTTTGTTTCAGGATCACGTGGGTTGCTGTCTTCTATTCTTTCTTTCTGCGTTGTTTCAGTGCTTTTCTTTTCAATATGTTCTTCTTGTCGTCTATAAACTATACCAAGAAACTTATCTGTTTGTTTGATTACATAGCTATTTTCAAGGTTTAGCATTCCTCTGTCAACATCTGACTTGGATTACTGGTACTGCAAGAGTTGTGATGCCACTTTTGAAAGTTTTTTTTTTCATTAAAAATTACTAAAGAAGCGTCACTAAAATCACTGTAACTTGTGAACTAAACGTCAGATTATCGTGGAATTTTGATACGTATCATTTGAAGGTTAGTACCTTCTAGAAATCCTACGGATTTGCTAATCCGATCTAAAAAGTTCGAGAAATTCTGGACATGCACCATATGATTTTAAAATTGCTATTAAAGTTAAATGATTAATACTATCAAACACTTTACTGAAGTCTAGTAATACCAATATAGTATAGTAGTATCTTGGGGTACATCTAACTGTTTTTATGCCGAACAGTGTAAGATTAGAGATAATATCGATTGCACATAAATCTAAAATGAGAAATTAAACAAATTAATTATCTCCACTGAGCAGTGATTTAAATTAGAGTCAACTAACAAATAGGGGTTGTATTTATACTATTAAACAAATAAAATTTGATTGTTATTGTTTAGTACGCGGCTATACGATAAAATAAATTGAATTATCGACGTAAACTTTATGGCCATCAGACCATTATAAACTGAAACAATGCCGGGGCATTTTATTGCAGCGTTTTATCTGTGTCTGATTTTCGAGACGATTCCCAGCTATGCGATACGGCGATGCCGAGTCAGAAATTTTTTATTATGTCGAAATGAGGAAATGATTATAGTGACCTTGATTTCCTTGTTTTTATTTTTATGGGTGTTAGGATTTTATTGTTTTATCGAATTTTCTTTAAAGGAGATTTAATATTTGATTTTTATTTGTGAATCTGTGAAGTTGGTCATAAATTTCTAGTGACTGTGCTTCTACTTATTGACGATTGTGTTGGTGATGGGAAATTTCATTTTTAAAAAGCTTTTGTTCCTATATTAACTTATAGCTATTAAGACAAGTAGGGTTTTATAGACAGTTTAAAAATCGAGGTCGATATTTTTAACCCTCGAGCGGGCGCGCTTTTTAGAATTACACGACAAGGCGCGCCGCGGCAGTCTGCCGCAATTGGTTTTTCAGGTTTGTAGTTTACAAATAACGAAGAAAATTTATTTTACTAAAATAAGACAAATATGCCATTCATAATAATTTTTTTATAGTAAAAAATATATATATATATATATATATATATATATATATATATATATATATATATAACATTTCCAAAACAAACAATCTAGGTAAACTGAAAAAATTAGTAATAAATAAAACTTACACGACAGGGCGCGCCAGCGGCAATCTGCCGCAAACACGTTGCAAATTTGATCTGGTTTGGAACTTTCGCTTGTACCAACTGAACAGAAATATTATATTGCACCAGATGTGTAGATAAGCGGAGTCAATAACATAAACAAGGAATACCTAAATGCCCAGTTTCGAAGGAATCGTCACATTTTACTTATAACACAAAAACAAGAAGTTGCGGCAATCTGCCGCGGGCGCGCCCGCTCGAAGGTTAAACTATAAAACACGTGTGGTCTTCATGATTTTTTCTAATACTAATTGAATCTTATCATAAATGGATTTTGAAACTTTAGTCATTTTCAATTTCGTTTGAGTTATATAGGTCTGTCTATGAAAAAAATTTTGTGGGTGTATGGTAACGAATCAACAAAATAGTGGAAAACATTTTTTTCCGTCAACATGTCTCATGAAAGTATTCCTAATGAAATATTACAAAAAGGCAAAGAACTGAGGGCAAATTTATTACCTGCAAAATCAAAACAGGCATATGAGAAGGTATACGTGGCTTTCACACAATGGAAATCGTCAAAAAGGGTAAATGAAGTAGCGGAAGACGTTATCTTGGCAAATCTTGATACAAGGGTAAGTTCCTTGTTTTAACAAAAATATTGATGTTCTTAGACTAAATTAAATGTATTTTACAGTCCCAAAAATTGTGTCCGGCTTCTTTGTGGCCAAGTATTCAATGCTGAGGGCTACTCTAAAGGAGAATATTGATATTAAAAAATTTGTTTCTGTTGTTCCCTTTATAAAAAATTTGAATAGTGGTTATCGTTCTAAGAAGTCGAAAGTGCTCTCTCGGCAAAAAATCCAAACATTTTTGAAGGAAGCGGATGATACAGCATATTTGTTTATGAAGGTAATCATTTCTTTTCAGTAGGATACCATATTTATTTCATAATGATTTTATACCTTAGGTCGCTTTAGTGTGTCGCATTGCCGGAGCCTGTAGGAAAGGGGGTACTTCGGAATATGAACTATTGCGACATTCAAGACTGCGGTGACGTTTTAAATGTCATACCTGATACGAAAACACATAAAGAGGAGAGATTCACTGTTCTCAACGAAGGTTTTGGTATTAAACCAATCGATTTATGTCGAAGTTATGTGGCCCTGCGTCCAAAAAATAATGCACCTGCAAATTTGTTTTTGCATTATTTTAACGGAAAATGTTGTAGACAAGTGGTCGGAATCAACATGTTTGGCGATATTTCCAAAAAGATGTCCTTAAAGTTGGAAAACCCAACTAATTACACAGGACATTCATTCCGACGCAGTTCGGCAACTTTATTTGCTAACGCAGGTACTAAATTTTGCATGAATAAATTTTAAATTAACAATTCTTCTTCTGTAGTTAGAGATATTACTTCATTGAAAAGGCATGGGGGGTGGGAGTCGTCAAAAGTTGCCGAATCCTACATTGAAGAATCTTTTTGGAAGAAAAGGTTAACATTGCCGGAAAGATATTTTTGAATGGCAGAGACGATGTTAATATGGACATCAGCAATCGGAATTTGAGCGACAATGTGGAAGTTAGTAACCACATTCCACTCCCCAAAAGTGGAAATTGTAGCAACGATGCTGATGTGGGGACCAAGAATAATAATATTAATCCACTCTTCGGAAGTGGCAATTTCCATTTTCAGAATTGTAATTTTTATTGAATAAGTGTTAAATGTGGAAGCGTATTTTAAATAGGAAATTAAAGAAAATTACTGAATTGTGTAATAATTTAAAAAATAATTATTGATTTTATAAAGTGTATTGCATATTTAGGGTTGCAAAAACAATTTTAGGATTGATCTCTATCATTTTATATGGTTTAAAGGTGTAAATTTTTTTCGTAATATAAATGAAGGTTTTAAATTATAGAGTATTATTATTTTATTTTCCCATTTCTAGCTGGTAATACCCATTAAGTCTATTAATTTAAATAATATAACAAACAATTTACTTAAGCTGAAATTCAGGCAACTTTTAGGGGCACGAATACCTGTGTAATTTTAAAGAACTCTTTTGGTTGGTGGTACGTTTACCCGTATCCTTTACGGTACAGGTATATCTGGTGGCAAAAATACCTCAGTCCGTTTTAGGATCAACCCAAAATTTCCAAGATTGCCATTGTTTCTCTAAACATTAAAATTTGTTTTTCCGATTTTGTTACTGGTGATTATTTCTATACAATGTTATAGAAGACGTGGTATATACGTAAAAACTACTATGTCTTTTGGTGCACTCTAAAGGAACAAGGATTATAATCGTATTAATGAATTCGAAAGGAAAACAAAGGATGATCGTGTTTTGCCAGTGGCTAATTCAAAAATACGATGATGTTCCAGATTTTTACGATTGGGCTAACTAAACAATCTACCTATACCAAATATGAAAGAAATCTACAGGGTGTTTCCAATGTTATGGCTTATGAAAATGACAATATGTATTGCATTAATTGAATTTACTTTAAAAGTTTAGTAGTTTTTTCGATTCGTTTCGAATGTCTGATCCAATTTAAAAAATATCTGATGTACAGCGTGTTACGTTGGGGATTTTCAAATTTTACAAATTTTTCTTAATCCGTATCTGCCTTTTTACCGTAGTATAGTTCTTCCATTATACGATTGGGCTACTAAAAAATGATACTTGTACCAAATATGAAAGAAATCTACCAGGTATTTCGAAAGTAGTAGTAGAATGGGATGTGCACTTAAAAAAAAATTTCACTTTAACTCATTTTTTTCCGTTCTTTTCAAATATCCATCCCAATTTTAAAAAATCTGTTATACCGGTTGTTGTTTTGGGGATTTTCAAATTTTGCAAATTTTTCTTAATCCGGATCTGGATTTTAATTGTAGTTCTTACACTGTAGGATTGGGCTATTACCTGTACCAAGGTTATTTGGAATCACCTAAGTACCCTCTATTTACAGTTAACGTATGTCGGTTTAACTATGAAACACCCTGTATAGTAATATATTTTTCTGGTTCTTTGCAGCTCTTTAAAAATTTTAATGGTTCATTATCTTATTATAATGTACCAATATGAAAAATTTCATTAAATTCTGAACAGTAATTCAAAAACTGATAGTGCTACCTTAAAAAATTAAAACTTTTTATGTAGATTTTCTTCCAAGATCGTTATAAAATAAAATCAATTGCTACAGCCATAAACTTCTTGCTCCTTCATTATTCATCAACTGCAAAAGTACCTCATTATTCTCTTGAGTCATCATACACTAGTACCTATATTTCCGATTGGTATCAAGGGTACCGTGTCAGACTTACAGTACACAATAGCAATTAGTGTTTACCGATGATTAATACAACGGTATATTATTGATATTTATGTTACGACAAAAAGTTCACGTAAGTTAATAAATTCATTTTAACTAGATATTACAAATGGTATTATGTTGTACACGATTTTGAATACGATTAACAGCTATGTATTGAGAATGACGATTTAAGTGTCTTTTTATATAATCTATGGATACAAAATTCGAATCTTACTTAAATAATTGGATTTTTTATCATCAGTTGTAGTGACCCCTTTGTAGCGGGAAGTTAAGAGTTAAATAAATAGAGATTATTTCTGAAAATTTTACGACTTTAGGGAGAACTTCTCATCAAGCGACGTTTATCACGCACCGATTTTTGAATTTTGATTTTATAAAGTGTATTCAATAAATAAATACATTTTATACAGTCATCCCCAGTGTATGCACCATATGGGAAAATTTTTTATTAAGGGTTTTTCCACAAAAAGTTATTCTTGATAAAAGTTTGTGCATCTGCTAAAACTAAACATGCACCAACAAAATATAGTCAAACACTCGTAATATACGAGGAGCCTTCAAAAATTTGATTTTGAGACAAGAGTAAAGTACCCTTATTTTGAAAAATCTCGGAAAATATTATTTAGAAGAGCTGTTCAGCATTAAAAAATACATCTAGATTTGAAGTCATGGCCATCTAAGTAAAGTTTTATTTTTTAATTCATTTTTTTAAAATGGGGATTACGAAAAAAAAATTGGTAAAACGATAAATAGGCAACATCATGTATACGACGGTTTATTTAAAAAGCCTATAGTATTACAAATTACACAACTATTGTGTTAACTACGGTCAATTTTTGTGAAGAGTAAAATAATTTTCAAACTTTTTGGTGCAAAGTTGTTTTTATTTTTTGTTAACACCAAAAATTGTTTAAAATTATACAGTATTATAACAAGAACTTAATATTCAATAATATCAAATCATAAAACATCAAAATAAAATAAGTATTTCGGCACAATCATTGATTTTCTGGAGATTTACTTGTTTAAAGGGTAAAATAATAAAACTTCACTTAGATTGCCATGACTTTACTTTACTCTTGTCTCAAAATCAAATTTTTGAAGGCTCCTCGTATATTACGAGTTACATTTTATTATCTGTTTTTACGCCATCATATAGACCTAGACACGTAGATTCTGAAAATATAGGGTTTTATGGATATATATCTATAAAAACACAGCTGTAAAAATCAGAAATCTTCTTTGTAAACCATCTTTTGCTCGACGAGTAGATTCAAAAACTCGAGGAGTGGAGATATTGCACTGGAAGTTCATTAAAAAATCACCGACTCACATTACCTTTTTCTTTAATAATTATGGAATCGAGATATTTCTTGACCAAACTGTAATAGATAAAATTACTAACTCGTCCCATGTGATGCAACCTTGATTTTGTTATTTCTTACTCGCTCTGAATTCTTGCTTTAAAGGCTGATTTAGACGTATCCAGTAGCAAGAGCTGTCTCGAATAGAGAGTTCATCTATTTTTGCTTCCAGTAGACCTCACCCGTGCACCAGGGTTTAGCGGTGGCCGTGCCCTAGCAGCCTAGCTGGAGTGACAGTGAGACTGTCGCCAGCTTGTGGATACGTCTAAATCAGCCTTAACGCAAAGGATTCTACTATAAGCTTGGTAGTCCCGACGTTTTCTTCAGACATGTCTTGGATGCCGTGTCGATCTGTTTACTTCCTACAGTTAATGCTCAACAATGCCGAAACCGGTCAAGGAATGACGGCTCATTGAATAACAAATGAAAGGGTTGGATTGTCTCTTGTAGAGCTTCCGACACGCATCTGGACCGATGTAATTCAATACCTGTGGCGGCAAGTAGGCCCAGGAGTAGTTTTTTTCGGTTCAGACGTGGTGCAAGCCTCCGACATATACAGGGTGACCAGTTGGTAAACGGAAATATTTTAAGGTAGGTAGAGGTCACAAAGGCGATTCTAAATAACCCACATATAATGGGTCTATTGGCTTCCATAACCGAGTTACAGGGTGTTTTATCAATTATGCATAATTATTCATTTGGCCAGAACTTTTGAATCACTGAGTATATCTTTTCCATTTTTGGCGTACAAATTACACTTCTCACGAATAATGTACTGAAATATTGAGAGATATGAAAATCCAGGTTCGGCTTTAGGAAAAATTGAAACATATTAAAAATATCAAAACAACACCCTGTATATCACAATTTTAATATTTCCATTTTAGATTTGAATAGAGGGGAAAAAACTGAATTGAAACAAGTTGTTGTTTTTATCCCGCCACCGATTCGAATTGGAACATTTTGAAACTGAAAGTAAAATTTTCATTTAATTTAGAAAAAACATATTATGAAACTCATTTTTTCTTTAACAATTTCAAAAATTTACTTCGCATCATTTACCTATTTCTTGTTTATTCGGCCTAAAATAATTTTTTATACTGTACTGGTGTACCTGCAGGCCCGTACTTTGGGGAAAATATTCAATTTGGTATTTATTTTTTAAACGCCCAGTATAAAGTAAAGGGGGACAATAAATGCTCATAGTAACTAACAAACATTTATTAATAATTAACGAAATTGCTCAAAATGTTCCTTATTTTGTTTTATGCACTTTCTTGCAAGTCTTTTTTTTTAAACTGACAGTAAAATTTTAGAGAAAAAAAATAGAAATTATTTTTTTATCATTTAATATTCAAAATGGATTTATTTTCGACATTTAAACAGTCCGATATTACTCATATTTTTATTATTTGTCCGTTTTAATACTATTTTAAGTAATTTTGCAGATCCGTACTTAAACAAAATATTAAATTGATTACTTTTCGATCGCCTCTTATAATTTTATTTTAGCACTTTATTAGTTTCTCATGTAAAAAATAATAGAAAATAAACTACAAAACTTGATAACTTAATGTTGTTTAGCTTCCTCATATGCAACTATGGCCAAATCAGTAAGGGACATCATTAAACGTGTAAGATAGTGCATAAAACAAAATGGTGGACATTTTGAGCAATTTCGTTAATTATTAATAAATGTTTGTTAGTTACTATGAGCGTTTATTGTCTTGCTTTACTTTATACTGGGCGTTTAAAAAATAAATACCTAATTGAATATTTTCCCCTAAGTACGGGCCTGCAGGTACATCAGTACAGTGTAAAATAATTTTAACCCGAATAAATAAGAAATAGGTAAATGACGCGAAGTGAATTTTTAAAATTGTTAAAGAAAAGATGAGTTTCATAATGTTTTTGTAGATTAAATGAAAAGTTTACTTTCAGTTTCAAAATTTTCCAATTCGAATCGGTGGCGGGATAAAAACAACAACTTGTTTCAATACAGTTTTTTCCCCTCTATTCAAATCTAAAATAGAAATATTAAAATTGTGATATACAGGGTGTTGTTTTGATATTTTTAATATGTTTCAATTTTTCCTAAAGCCGAACCTGGATTTTCATATCTCTCAATATTTCAGTACATTATTCGTGAGAAGTGTAAGCTGTATGCCAAAAATGGAAAAGATATACTAAGTGATTCAAAAGTTCTGGCCAAATGAATAATTATGCATAATTGATAAAACACCCTGTAACTCGGTTATCAAAGCCAAGAGACCCTTTATATGTGGGTTATTTAGAATTCCCTTTGTGACCTCTACCTAACTGTAAAATATTTCCGTTCACCAACGGGACACCCTGTATAAAATATATCAAAAAAATTTAATTAAATTCCTAACTTGTTTGCTTACTTAATAATTATTTCACAAGATTTCCCTGGTCTAAAATGTAGTAGATATAAATAGTAATTAATTCCATATAGTGAAATTTAAATTCAAGTGATTTGGGTGGAGTTAATCGGGTATTTCGCTGATTTGAGAAAACGTATTTTTTTTATATATGGACGAGTATTTGGAATATAGATTTTGGCAAGTGGATTTTTTGTCTAATTCTAACGAAAGTACCTCAAAAAAATTTTCAATGTTTGAAAATGTTGATCTCATAGTCGAGTCGCCACGTAGATTTCTAAAGGTAAGTCCACACCAATAAATGTGTTGTGCGTATTGAATTTGTTGTGCGGCGAAAATATTTTCGACGCAAAATTACCACACGCAGTCAATAAATATTTTTGTTGTGCGCGTTGTGTGTCCTTGCTCCGTATGTGCGTGGGCTGTTGGTTGGTTTGTTATCAAGTATCGATATAAATTTCATATCGATTCCAATTAGTGCTATGACAACAATGATTTAGAGATAACATCATTTTTCAGGGTTTATCAATATTATTATAACAAAACGGAAACAAACAAAGTTATTTCATCTAAATAAACTCTGAAAACCAAACAAAATTATTTCCTCAAAATATCTTCTGAATCTTTGGTCTAATCAGATTTAACAAAAGTTCAAAATCTTGGGCAGACATTCTTAAAAAAATTTTAAAGTATCCGGTACTTTCATCTATGGATAATACATTTAATAATCGTTTACCTTCAGTTCCATTTCTGCTTTGTTTTATCCAGTAACGCCTGCGTTTTTTTGTTGTTCCTTAATTAAAGTGCTCAGTATTATAAAATCATCACACTTTTTCTTTAATGTCAAATGTTGCGACATACTCATAAGGAAATTACTTAACTAATTAAAAACTATTAAAATACTACAATAAATAATAATAAAAAAATGTAAAAACTTCAATAAGGCAGGCAAACAACATACGTAGAGATACTGTTTTAAGTATCTCTAACGGAAATGCATCAAACAGCCTCTGTAGTTTTGAAAAACATAAAATCGCGATAATAAACGCTTACCAAAAGTCTAGTCGTAGGCCTAGTAACAGCCCATTGTTATCAATGAAATCTATAGAAAAGAAGAACGTGTAGATTATGTGATAACGAAACAGAAACAAATGAATGCGATACTTTATCACGATAGATATAAAGATCAATAGAGCAAACTACCACAGTAACTGATCTGTCCAATACTGATATCCTGAAGTGGATCTTAAACCTAACGGGGAAGCATAAAACATATTAAGCCGCTGCTGCGAGATTTTTAATCGATCAATTATTTCTAAATATGAATAAATCCTAAGTTATTCATAACTTTAACTCCTAAGAACTAGTATTCTTTCGAAAAAAATACCATTTTGTGCGCAATTGGATAAAAGAATAATTATAAGCTAAATTAAAAACAGCACTTAGTTTTGCTAAGCGGTTATTTCCAAAACGCAAACTACTTGTTAATAAGCCTTTCCGATAAATTTTATAAAAGAAAACAAAATAAAGAAATATACTATTTTGTCGTAAGAAATTTTTCAAAAGAATTTCTCGTCATTACAAAGAGCTTAATTTTTCTCTGGCGAAAATTTAGGATAATTTCGTCAAGCTAACTTTGTTAAAATAGGATTCTGAATTTGAGATGTGTTGGATCTGAAAAGGGTTACTCCTGAAACGACTAAATATGTACATATGAAAGTAGAATTTGCTCTTAGGAACTCCAGGAAAACCAGTAGCATCGACTGCAAAGCCAAATAGCTTGGAATGAAGACACTGCTCTATATTTGGTATTATGAGCTGGCGAAACCATAACAAATGATCCTGGGGACATTATTATTCACTCTATATCTAAATGATTTACATAAAAACCTTTCACAATGATGCAACTCTGCTTATTACTAACAAATTACAGGTAAATATTCACTCATTATATATAAACCCCAGTAAAACTAATTATATGACCTTCCACACTCAATGGAAGTCAAACAGATTCTGTTACATTTTTAGGAATTAGTATGGACAGTAGTGTGACTTATAACTCGCAATGTATTAAAATGATAAAATCGCTGAACTCTATGTGTAATCAGATTAGAATACTAAGAGAGGTTCTTAAAGAAGAGGGACTTCTAACCTTCTATTTTGGTAAAGTGCAATCCAAACTGTTGTATGGAATAACAATTTGGGAGTATTCTACTAGAAGCTAGGATGTTTTTTTAGCTCAAAACGAATATTAACGGCTCTTACAAATAAACCAACAACATTTAATTCAATATACTTACAGTTGTGGGATTATATCTACAGCAATTGCTCATAAATATTCACAAAAATAAAGAAAACTTAATGACAAAGTCAGATATACATAATAATCCGAGAAATAGAAATGAAAAATATATTCGAAGTTTAACTTTCACTTTCAGTAAAGTGTTTTAATTATCAATGATCTCATCTCTATAATGCTTTACCTGGTAATTACTTCCCTTCACTTTAGAGGAGTTTTATGATCACTTTAAAAACTAGAACTATGTCTTCTTATTGTGTGTTGTGCCTATTTTTTATTTTTTTTTATTTTACGGTAAGTTGAAAATTAAATAATTGTCCTTCTTTGGCAATCCCTTTGCAATCTATTTTCCAAAGATCATTTGATAGAGGATATTTCCCACATCAATGGAAATATGCTAACCTACTCCCAATATTTAAAACAGGCGATAAAACCAACGTAGATAATTACCGTGGAATTTCGTTACTCTCCGCTATTCCAAAGGTGTTTGAAGCGATACTGTCAGATGACATCTTAAGCTGCTATAAACACCACATTATTCCTAATCAACATGGATTCTATAGAGGCCGATCCACAGCTACCAATATTGCCATCTTCCAGGAATTTCTAACTAACTAACAGGGAAATCAAATAGACGTTATTTACGCCGATCTATCCAAAGCTTTGCTTTGCTTGCCGATATTGGAGTGTCTGGGAGTTTTCTCAGCTGGACCAAGTCCTACCTTACAAACCGACGGCAACGCGTTTCAATTTGTGGTTCAGTGTCACGCGAAGTGTTTGTAACTTCTGGTGTTCCACAGGGTTCGCATCTTGGCCATGTTTCAAGTACCCACGGTATCTTATTTATGCAGATTAGATATAAACAGATTTGTCTCCTGGTGTGAAGTAAATCTTCTTCAGCTAAATGTGTCAAAATGTGAACTGATGAGATTCTATAGATGTAAGAACCCTAGTAATATCCTTTATTATATAAATAATGGCTCTCTAGAAGTAGTCTCATCAATTAACGACCTTGGAGTCCTATTCGACAAGGACGTATCCGTTAATTTACACTTAGACAGTTTCATTCTAAAGGCTTTTAGGTTACTGGGCTTC
Organism: Crepidodera aurea; assembly: GCA_949320105.2. NCBI lineage: Eukaryota > Metazoa > Arthropoda > Insecta > Coleoptera > Chrysomelidae > Crepidodera > Crepidodera aurea. The sequence goes on from OX439474.1 coordinate 52,632,879, forward strand.
GTAAAGAGAAATTCCAAACATATTCAAGATACTCGGGCAATATTGTGTCTATTTAACAGTTTGGTGCGCAGTACTGTTGAATATTGTTCCATAATATGGTCTCCATCTTATACCACACATCATAATAGGCTTGAAAGAGTACAAAATAAATTTTTAAAATATCTGATGAATGACCAAGAATATACAATTTACGTGATATCAAATTTGAAACATTTAACTTTAGATTGCGGTACCTTTAAAATAACGAAAAACTTACTCAAGGACTTAATCTTGAAAAACTTTCAAACCGCTGTGGTCTGACTGAAAAATTAATTAACAACCGCTAATTAATATTTTTATTTTACTGACGGAAGCAATTAGTAATTAGAATTCGTACAGTCCATAAATACTTCGTTAGATGGAGCCAGCTGCTGCCTAATAAATAAAAGGCTGCGGATTAGGGAAGGATATACATTAAGCGAAATAAATTGAAAGAAGCGGGCAACAAGAAAAGCTTCTAATTAAATATACAAAAATTGTTTGATTGCAAAATTTATGTTAATTTTCTAGAGCTAAACTCTAATTTATATTGACATAATCAACTTTCCAATTCGATAACATTTAAATTGCATTCACGATTTTGCATTGCTTATAAAATTTATTTGACACTTAAAAAGGATGAGGTGATGAGATGGCGCTAGTGAAGTAAAATTACTACTACTTTGTAAAATTTGCGAGATTTTTTGCAAAATAGGAAATGTTGACGGTTTATTGGAGAAAAACAGGAATCGAGTAGGTCGCTGTCATAAAATTTGACACATCCGGGTACTCGCGAAGAATTAGTCTACTGTATTGGCGAGGCTGACAGAAATCCTTTATTAGCAAGAAGAATCTACCTTCAAAAAAAATATCCAGAAGCAAGAACTCCACGAGTGTCTTCATTCCTAAAGTTGAATTCACTGATAGTGTATCTTATACCAAAAAGGAAATTGTTAGATCAATGAGGAAAATGAGTTGGAAGTTTTACAGAAGTTACAGGACGATCCTCCCTCAAGCACTAGGGAAATAGTAGTAGACACGGATATTTCACAAAGTAGTGTGATAAGTTCCACACTTATCATCTGAACCTAGATTAAGAATTGTCTGATTTTACAAATAGAGTTATATTAAAATGAATAGCATGATTGACGAGGATTATAATATATTAAACAAAATTCTGTTTTCTGACGAAGCAATGTTAAAGAACAACGGGTCGGTCAACAGACATAACACGCATTATTATTATGCAACAGAAATTCCTCACTGGTTGAGGACTGTTGACCATCAAAAGCGATGGTCACTTAATGTTTGGGGAGGAATTCTTGGAAATCATATTATTGGACACTACTTTTTCGACAATGTTCTGAATGGTGAAAGGTGTTTAATTTCCAATTAAACATAAATTCAAGTCATTCATTTAATAAACAAATTGGCAACTGCGTTAACCTGCGTCACTGAATGGCAACGCGCTACCTGTAAATCGCAACACATATTCGAACTAAATCAAATTTAAAATTTTAAAACTTTTTTCTTCTCCATGAGTGGGAGAAAGACTTTAGTTCAATCTTTAGACGGAAGAATCATATAGGACTTCCGCCTAGAGCCATCTCCATCGTACTATCGCATATTTCCACGTAGACACACTTCCGCGTTTTGAACAACTGCACTTACTTTAGGCTTAAAAATGGACTAGCCAGCATACTCTCACGTATGCATAATTCTAGAACCATCAAATGGGGCGTGGCTTGACAAAACGCAGAGCTAGGAAGCAAACATTTTAAATTCAGTAAGCATCAATCTCCAAACGCGAGAGCTACTCCGTCAGTACGACGTATACAAGTTCCTTCGAGATAATGTATGCCCAATATTTCTTTGACAAATTCAAATCAAAACTAGTGTGTTTCCAGCCGCGCACCAGGCTGACCACCCATTTTAAATATTCTCTGACAAATTCAATGCCCTCTGATGCAAAATTCATTTCACAAATAAGAGTTTTATTCAATCTCAATCGAATCAAACGAACGTTAATGATTTTATTTCATTTTTCTAAATGAGTTATGGTTAATAGTTAAGTAACCAAATACTTTAAATATAAATTTCTGAGTAACAAGTTAAAGTCATAAGTAATGTAATCCAGTTTATTATTGTTTTTGTTACAGGTATTTAAATCGTTAAAGATTTTAAATAAAAGTGTTAAACGTACGTGTGTGTTTTGTAGGGAGATTTCTGCACAATAACAACAAAAAAATCTACAGTCCGCTTTTGACAAAAGGTCAATAAAGATAATTATGATTATTACATCATATTACATACAACATTTAAAGAGGCGGCATAGTAACACAAATTTCAACGGCCGACCTTATAAATGGCTACACAAACGTAATCTCCACTGATTTACGACAAAAGGTATTTACAGTTTCTTCGCGAACATCCTCCCAAAGTGGATTTGAATACCAGAAGGACAATGTAGTTACAACACGATGATCCTTCAGATCATAAATATAGGTTAGGAAAAATTAGTGCCCGAATGGTATTTGACAAGACTACTTCATGAGTAACAGATTATTTTGCATACACATAGCTTACAAAACATACTACTTATTATATATGCATACATAATAAATATGTAGGTATTAATTTGAAAACTGAAAAACAGGTAACTTATTTCATCACAAAATACTACAAACTTAATTATTTATGGTAGAATTAAAATATAAATTCCAATTTTGGTACACAGTAGGAGTGTTGTTTGAAATCTTTGTTAACTCATTGATAACGTTGGGTGTATATAAATCATTAATGTTGTTGATGGGTCCAGCTGTAGAGTAAGAAGCTCGAGGAGTGGCTGCAGGATCTTCTGTTTTCTGTTTTTTAGCTGAGGTTCTGATGCGTCACTTCTAAGGGTGTTTATGATGTTGGAATAATGCTCATTATCCATTTGCAGATAAGGCTTAATTGAGTTGGCTGAACTGTGGCCAGTAATTTTAATTAATTGTTGGTCACCCATCCCTCCTTTAGCCAGGTTACTGGCTGCTGTCGACCGCATCTCTAAGAAATAAAAATAACAAACCACTCTTGGTTTGTTATTTTTATTTCTTTTGTATTTTGTATTTTGTATTTAACTGCTGCTTCTTTAGTCCATTCGAAAGTTCGTTTTTTCCCACTGGAGTTTTTTTTGTACCATCCACTTGAATGTTCTTTGTTCCATGATGAGTTTAACCATTAGAATTTTAGGGTTCTTCGTGTTGGGGACCAGCCATTTAGTATCGGCCATTTTTTTTCTCCACCCTGGACCGTTTTATTGAAGAGAGGATTATATTCTACTCTTCCTAAAAAGTAGCAATTTTAAAAATCAGTTATTTTAAAAAATATGTAACTATGTCATCTACCTGTTTGAATTCCACAATTATCCACTTCCTCTTTAAAATAATGAACAATGCAATTGACTGCTTCTCCACCTCTCCAGGCAAGTTCTACTGAAGCAAAATTTTCGCTGGAGTCCCGCCGGAGTGTCGTCGTCCCATAATAAAACCATTGCGTAGTATTCTTCCAATTTTAATGAAGCAGAGCTCGATTTCCTTTTATTGGCACACATCTGCAAATTCCTTCGTTTCGCATTACGAGCTTCCCTACTAGACTTGAAGATAATATCTTTAAATGGATCAAAAATTATTTTCCACTTCATAAAATATATCTTGCATTTTTTTTTTGCAACGATGTTCCACATTGTCTTCACAACTAGTTCTTTGTAATTTTCACCACGTCCAATCTTTCAAGATTAGGTTTAGTTGCTCTAAACTTGTAGTTTCCAAAAGCTTGTATTTCTTTGCCTTGCAGAATTCCGTAAACTGTTTCCATATTGACGTATGGGCTTTAACGGTATTGTAAAGTACAATTTTCTCAATCGCCGGATCAATATTAGTCATAGAATTACTTCCAAAGCGACTCATTTTCAGTACATAAGCTGACTAGCACTGTTTAAAAACAATATTACAAAATTTATTGACAATAAAATCAGAAAAATTGTTTAGCGTCGTTTTCTGGTGTACTAGGAGACCATATAATTACTTGTTACAAATTTTTGGTGACAGGAGCTGTCATACAATTTTTTCCTCTAGAAACCATTTGTAATTCAAAATTGCGCGTTTGTGATTGGTGGAAATTAAGACGAGGGAAATAGTCGTTTAAAAATTACTTATTTAAAATGCCTTATTTTTAAATGTATATATACCTCATAAAGTCCATTTCCTGTGATTAGTTGGTGACTTTTAAAAAAATATACGAAGAAAAGTTTTAATAATTTGACGTACTCGTAATGTTACCGCTCATCCAAAAGATATATGGAATAAAATTTATAAGAATTTTATTCTAGAATCACTATTTAAAATTCAAATCTATTTAATCTTAACTCCTTTTTCAAACATCACTAATTAGCTGTCTTTTTTATTTTAAATACTACAAAGATTCAATGTCTAAGAAAACTTGCAAGAGACGAAGAGACACCCCCACATTTAACAAATGACTGCTTCGGTGTTCAGCCCGTCAAAGTTTTCCAACAATTTCAATCAAAATGATTGCAGATTCGTAGGCGCGTATGCGAAACGAGCAAACCGAAGAAAGTTTTTAGACATGCGGGCTTCGTCTGCGAAGACAATTATTTATTATACGACTGAATTAAGGTCGTGCCATGAAGAGGCAAACTTTTAATTTTGTTTTTTCTTTTGTGTAGATATATTTTTATCAAATTTCAGCAAAAAAGTTTACAAATACGTGTCTCTTTTAAAATTTACTAGATTGACTCAATCAACAATCGAGAATATACAGTATACCGGGTGACAATGAGACTATGGCCATGTCTATATATGAGATAGATATGAGACACCATTTTGGATTGACAGACGCACAAAAACAAAATGGCCGACTTCCGGTTTCGCCAGAAATGTCATCAACTTCGATTTTTTAATTGGAACACCCTATATATTTGATATTTTTTTGATTCTATGGCTCAAATTACATACGACAGTGTTGCCAAATTTTTTATTGTTCAATAAAAAAAATCAAATTATCAGATTTATTTTTTAAGAAATGATTATGTTTAGGTTTTAACAAAAAGAAAATGGTATATAATGTATATCGTTGAATTGGTAATTAAATTGTTTATCGAATGGCACGATGGCCCTCGGTAGGTACAATTTGAAAAAAACGATTTATTTGTTAAAAATGAATTAAGAAAATTTAAATTCCTGCTGTAGGATTTGTTATTGATCTTATCGATGAAATGACGATTACTATGAATTACTGATCAAGACCTCCTGTGCTAAAAATTTGAATTTTTTATAGAAAAATAAAAAATTTGGCAACACGTCGTATGTAATTTGAGCCATAAATTACAACAAAATATCAAATATATAGGATGTTCCATTTAAAAAATCGAAGTTGGTGACATTTCTAGCAAAACCGGAAGTCGGCCATTTTGTTTTATAAGTCAATCCAAAATAGTTTCTCATATCTATGTACGAAATTTTATTCAAATCGGTTGTGAAGTGAAGAAGATATAGGCATGGCCCTAGTCTCATTGTCACCCGGTATACTGTAAAAATATTTAAAATGAGTAAGATAATTTAAATTTAACATCTTTTATGTTAATTGTTAATAAAGTAAAGCTGACACACAAAAATGTTAACGGATCTTTGGATACCAAAGTTAGAATGACCTCATAAATTTGTTTCGATTTCGTTGGGGGTAATAAAATCTAGAATGGTTAGAAAACGAGTAAGGAATTTAATTTATCAGATTCGACATCCTAAGACCGGTTTCTGCCTTTCGGCTTCGTCAGTTAGGCTTTTCGAATCCAATAAATAAAATTCCAAACTCGTACAAGTCCGCTATAAGATAAAATTTTTAGATGTGCTGCCATCTATGATTAGAAGAGAGTATTGACAATTATTAAAAGCAAAAAATTCCCGGTGTATCGGGGTTGCATACACAATTTGCATTGTGTGTTGCAAAGCTTTTATTTGACTGATTCTAGTCAAAATGTCACTCTCTTCTTTCGTATCCCTTTCAGAGATTAATACAAAGTTAGAAAACGAGTAAGGAATTTAATTTATCAGATTCGACATCCTAAGACCGGTTTCTGCCTTTCGGCTTCGTCAGTTAGGCTTTTCGAATCCAATAAATAAAATTCCAAACTCGTACAAGTCAGTAGCTATATCCGCTATAAGATAAAATTTTTAGATGTGCTGCCATCTATGATTAGAAGAGAGTATTGACAATTATTGAAAGCAAAAAATTCCCGGTGTATTGGGGTTGCATACACAATTTGCATTGTGTGTTGCAAAGCTTTTATTTGACTGATTCTAGTCAAAATGTCACTCTCTTCTTTCGTATCCCTTTCAGAGATTAATACAAAGTTAGAAAACGAGTAAGGAATTTAATTTATCAGATTCGACATCCTAAGACCGGTTTCTGCCTTTCGCCTTCGTCAGTTAGGCTTTTCGAATCCAATAAATAAAATTCCAAACTCGTACAAGTCAGTAGCTATATCCGCTATAAGATAAAATTTTTAGATGTGCTGCCATCTATGATTAGAAGAGAGTATTGACAATTATTAAAAGCAAAAAATTCCCGGTGTATTGGGGTACTGACTTGTACGAGTTTGGAATTTTATTTATTGGATTCGAAAAGCCTAACTGACGAAGCCGAAAGGCAGAAACCGGTCTTAGGATGTCGAATCTGATAAATTAAATTCCTTACTCGTTTTCTAACTTTGTATTAATCTCTGAAAGGGATACGAAAGAAGAGAGTGACATTTTGACTAGAATCAGTCAAATAAAAGCTTTGCAACACACAATGCAAATTGTGTATGCAACCCCAATACACCGGGAATTTTTTGCTTTTAATAATTGTCAATACTCTCTTCTAATCATAGATGGCAGCACATCTAAAAATTTTATCTTATAGCGGATATAGCTACTGACTTGTACGAGTTTGGAATTTTATTTATTGGATTCGAAAAGCCTAACTGACGAAGCCGAAAGGCAGAAACCGGTCTTAGGATGTCGAATCTGATAAATTAAATTCCTTACTCGTTTTCTAACTTTGTATTAATCTCTGAAAGGGATACGAAAGAAGAGAGTGACATTTTGACTAGAATCAGTCAAATAAAAGCTTTGCAACACACAATGCAAATTGTGTATGCAACCCCAATACACCGGGAATTTTTTGCTTTTAATAATTGTCAATACTCTCTTCTAATCATAGATGGCAGCACATCTAAAAATTTTATCTTATAGCGGATATAGCTACTGACTTGTACGAGTTTGGAATTTTATTTATTGGATTCGAAAAGCCTAACTGACGAAGCCGAAAGGCAGAAACCGGTCTTAGGATGTCGAATCTGATAAATTAAATTCCTTACTCGTTTTCTAACTTTGTATTAATCTCTGAAAGGGATACGAAAGAAGAGAGTGACATTTTGACTAGAATCAGTCAAATAAAAGCTTTGCAACACACAATGCAAATTGTGTAAGCAACCCCAATACACCGGGAATTTTTTGCTTTTAATAATTGTCAATACTCTCTTCTAATCATAGATGGCAGCACATCTAAAAATCTAGAATGTTTTTCAATTATACACAAAAGAATGTTGAATTTTTGAAAGAATGGTATGACACCAGAATTTAAAAAGGAGGTAAAAAAGATCTTAGATGTAGCGAAAAATATTTCAATAAATAAAATATGGATTTTATGGTAATATAAATTATCAAGTATTGAAAACAGATTCTTAATTATAAAATAGAAAAAAATATGAGTAGAGTATATTAAAAATGGTAACATGGTTTAAAATTTCGAATTTTACAAAGCAATTATGAGTTGAGAATGCTCTTCTAGCATTGCCATAGACCGAACAAATAGCCCAGTTGCCAGAGAAGGATATTGACCAAAAGCTCGCACAAAATGTGATATCGATGAAACTTGGCATTTAAGTACGTGAAAGGGTGTAGAAAACAATAAAAAATATTTGCTGCTTTAAAGTGTATGCTAACTTCACAATTTCGAAAATAAAATTGAAAATTTGTTATAACTTCAACCATTCTCACTGATTTTTATAAAATTGAAGATATCTATTAATAGAGGCATAACACAATGATGAACATTATCTCTGTTTAGTAAAACTTATATTTTAAAATTATTTTTTTTAACACATTCGTTCCACGCAATTTTTATTTTCGAAATAGTGTTTATTTATTTATGTATTTATATAAATCAATTTCTAAATTATTTTTAACTTTATTTAAAAAAAAGTTAAAAAGTTTTCCTCGTCTTCGACTCGGGATAACCTTTAAAAAATTGCATGCTTTCAGAAATATTTCCGATAGTAATTCAAGCTCTAGGGAGATTACTAGTGACAGTATTAATAAAATTTCCTTATGCTTACCCAACATTGTTCTTGCCTAGCAAGTATATTTTAAAAAATCCATGAAAACTAGTTTAATAAATATAATTTCAGAAACTACCATATAATTACCGCGTTGATGAAACTCCATCATCATATCTAGGACGATCCCTGCTGTATTGGAAGTAGAAACTTCAGATAATTCACGAGATATATTAGAAAGTCCTAAAAAAGGTAGTAGTTATTTAGTATATACATTTTTTTCCTATTATATATATATATATATTTGTAAATACTGTACATTCGTATGTTTATGTATTTTCCTAATAAATATTATATTATATTCTATTATTATTATTATTTTGTAGATCATTAGATTAATCAAATTGATCGTTTCTGAAAATCAACCTTTACCTCTAGGCCCTGCTGAAGGAAATTCTTGTAAATCTTTTTTAAAGCTAATAAAACCTATAAATTCGTAGGATACGTTCTTCTACTAATTTCAATATACCTAATTTCTATAATTAGTTTTAAAAACATTCTACAGAAAAAAAACACTAAAGCGGGAAATTCATTGCGAGAGATGTTGCAAGATCTCGTATAGCAAATGTACTATGGAAATATCGCTCCTCATTATAATAAATGAAGTATATTACACTACATCGTTGGGATACAAATATATCTTATAGCTCTAAATGTAATGTACTTCCTTTATTACAATGAGGAGCGATGTTTCCATAATACACTTCCTCTACGATAACTTGTACCACCGCAAGCAGTGGATGCTTTAATTTAAATTACGCGCCATAAAAATAATAATTGTAATAACAGTATTAATAAAATTTTAGATTGACAGTTCTTATTCTAATCAACACCGCCACAGTATACTCACTTTTACCAAATTCGTCATTCATTATGTGTCTACTTTAAATTCAATGTCATTTTAAACTTGAAAATTTTCATATTTTGGACCCCATCTTGAAGGTGTTCTCGAAGAGGTACGGAGGGGCACATCAAACCCTAAGCTTACTTTTTGATGTTCTATCAAAATCTGAATTCAGAATTTTAAAATTCATAAACACAAAGAATCAAAAAACACACAGATCGAATTCAGTTACCGAATAATTTGTTTGGTGAAAATATACATGAATTTTGGAAATAGAAAATAAAAACGAAGGAATCAAATGTTAAAGAAAAGCTTTTTTGTTGTTTTACTGATTTGTTGTTAATAAACTATATAAATAAATAAAACAATTAGATAAACATTTAACAACAATTTGTTCGGTATTTGAATTCGATCTGTTTGTATGTGTGTTGATTCTTTGTCTTTGTGAATTTTAAAATTCTGACTTCAGATTTTGATAGAGCATCAAAAAGTAAGCTTAGGGTTTGATGTGGCCCTTAGTACCACTTCGGAAAATACTTCAAAATGGGGTCCAAAATAAGAAAATTTTGAAGTTTAAAATGACATTGAATTTAGAGTAGACGCATAGTGAATGACTATTTTGGTAAAAGTGAGCAGACTGTGGCTGTGTTGATTAGAATAAGAACTGTCAATCTAAAAATTTATTAAAACTATCATTACAATTTGTTCGGTTTATGGCAATGCTAGAAGAGCTTTCTCAACTGGTTTAGTTTGTTTTCTACCTAAAGCATAACGATTACAGATTTTATTTGAGTATGTGACAGAGGATCGTTTGTTTAATAGCTTTACTGTTACAATATTTAGAGTTTTTTTATCTAATTTATAATTAATAATAAAGCTATGCCAGAAATGTTTGTTTCTAGACAAGGAACTACCCGGCGTTGACCTAAAGTCTATCTTTAATCATTGTATTATTTCAAACATTGATCGAGTTAAATAATTCCTCCTTTAAAAATCTGTTGTATCATTTATAGCAATACTATAATTATGTATTGTAGTTTGAACGAATTAGCATCGGATAGAATTAGGTACGTTTGGAACCATGTATATTTCATCTACCAAATTTCCTCGATGAAAAAGAAATTTGACGAATACCTCAAAATATTTGACAAAATTACCCTTAAGCCTAATTGAATACAAATTTTCAGAAACCACAACACAATACTGACTGTCTACTGTGTGCCTTCACACACAAACCATAAAATGAATCCAGGAGCCGCGTTGCCGGCACATGGGTCAAACCTAACATAACGCGGTAGCCGCGTTGCCGGCAGTGAAAGGGTTGGGCAAAAATGGGCATAACTTGGCGAAAATTATGGCTCAAATCAATTTATCGATTTCGCACCATATTTATTCGACTATTGAATCATGGGTTAAGAGAGGCTCCGCGAAATAAACTGAGTGTTGGGCAATACTGGGCAAAACTAAAATGATGGATTTTCTCCCACTTTTTCAATTTAGTGCGTACTTAATTTTTTTTGTTTGTAATTTTTGAAATAACATTACGCCATTTTGGTACTTTTCTATTGATGGACAAAAATTTTATTTGGTAGTGCATAACTTGGGCATAATTCTGGCCTACTTTATTTCGTGATCTTCGTTTATGGGGCTGCCACACCATAGAAATTCGAGTTTTGACTCATCTGTTTAGGGGGGGTGGGCAAAAAAATGCAACTATTGGGCAATACTGGGCATAACTTGGGCAAAATTATGCAATAGTCTTTTTTCCCAAATTCTCACCTGGGGGTGCCAACTTCACCCGGGTCATTCGCTTGCGTTCGGAATCCTCTACTCGTGGCGAATTCTCATTTCAACCTTTTTACAGAATATACTATTCTCCACGGCCACTACTGAATGTAGTTATTCTGAAACCACTTATAATAACAGAAAAGAAACATTCTCGCTCTTGAGATTGAAAGAAAAATCTGAAATATTTGTCTCTTATGTATTTTATACTTATCACTAGAGATAGAATTCTTGTTCAGTAACTGTCACTATTAGTTGACGTGGTCTTAATATTGGTTTGTAAAAACTTTTAATTTATTAAAAAAGAGAAAAAAAATCAAACGATTCATATGTAGAATATAACTCAAAAAAAATCCAAGCTTGATTATAAAAATACTACCTACACAATGTTGAGAGATTGAGGTTTCATTTTACACTCGTAGTTCCTCACGCTCGCATTCGCTCGCGTTTGGAATCCGCTACTCGTGTAGAATTCTCATTCCAACCTTGTTACAGAATATACTATTCTGAAATCGCAATTAACATTATCATATATTAAGGGATTTTGATAAATTCATCGGCAACACTAAATATTAAAGCAACCTAAATAGTAAAGACTACATAAATATCTAGGTAATTTTAAAATTCTTACATTCTAAACGTACCTTATTCATTTAGTATACATAATCTGGTTTCAATTTGTACATCAGACAAAACTTTTGACTTCTTTGGTTTAAGTTGTCACTTTGTCGTTTCAGGAAATTACGTAGATTTTGACCTATGATGATAAACTATAGAGAAGGATGGGCCACTTAACTCAATCTGTCAGACTGTAAATGACGTCATGAAATACTGTACATAATACAATTCCTGCCTTCTTATAAACAGAGTACTCTGCATTTCAGCCAGAAATAACACAATTAGCACCCGGCATAACTAATAAGTATTTCGTGACGTCATCCTTCTCTCTGGTTTATCATCCTTGGATTTTGACGGCCTTGTACGGCTTGTATGGCCGGGGGCTAATTGTGTTGTGTCTGGCTGTAATGCAGAGTACTCTGTTTATAAGAAGGCAGGGATTGCATTATGTACAGTATTTCATGACGTCATTTACAGTCTGACAGATTGAGTTAAGTGGCCCATCCTACGTAATTTCCTGAAACGTCAAAGTGACAACTTAAACCAAAAGTTTTGTCTGATGTACAAATTGAAACCAGATTATATATACTAAATGAATAAGTTACGTTTAGAATGTAAGAATGTTAAAATTACTTAGATATTTATGTAGTCTTTGTAACGGTTTCATTTTTCCCCATACTCTAAATTATTTTTTGGATGCCCCTGGTATCAATCTTTTTTTATTTTGACAGTAGTGACTGACATTAGGAATGGATGACAATTCCTAACTGTTCTAGTTTATTGTAATTTTGCGTTTTTCTCCAATATATCCACCGTTTTAGTTTTAAAAGGGTATTTAATTTTTGGTATGCGTTAATATTTAGATTTTATAGTAAAAATTGTAAAACGAACGTTTGTATTTTGATTTGGATCTTTTGGAAAGTCGGTAATGTAGATTTTATTTTCGAGTTGCTATTAGGATCCTAAGGGTCACATGACTGATGCCAAATTTTCCAATTGGTTACGGAAATTCAGAGATTTGGAGGGGAAGCGCGGTTTTTGTTTTGAGAAAAGGGTTGTTGTTGAATAACAGCTTTCAAATTTAGACAAGCGTCGGTTTATTTTTTCATTTGGAAGAAGCACTTATATAGTGGCAAATTGCCATCCCTAAGTTGTTTGGGGGATTAAAAGTGCTATTCCTTCTGCGAACAAATTGTAGGCGACATTTTGGTGTGTTATATACTGTTAAGTATTGGTATAATCGCCTTTGTTCGCTCGACTGCCGTCGGATTATTGGAAGAATTTGCCGTACTTGTAAGACAACTCTACTGCCTAGCTGATTTCTGCTGACTATTGGAAAATTTGATTTGGATTTTATTATTTGGAAACTTTATTTTGGATTTGGTCTACTGGAAATTAATTTGGTTTAGATTTGGTACATAGAAGATTTTAGAAGTCAAACGGTTTGATAAATTTATTTTTGTATTCTTTCGTCAATGTTTTGTTAAGTTGCGCATACCAACATTTTTTTTGTAGTTTTCTTTTTTTATCAAACGGAAACTAATCTAAATTTTATCGCCCTTAATTTTAAGTATTTTATTATTCCATTCAGCCTTGGTACCACAGCTAAATGAGAACGTCTCTGTTTAGTTAGTTGTTTTTGAACCATATTTTTTTTTGTTTTTGAAATTGCCATTTGAACATTTTTATATTTAATTTACGCACTTTTGTATATATTTAATTATTTGTTTGGGATTTGGGTTATTTGTTTTAATAAATCGGTGATATATTGGCGTTTTGTCTTGGATTTACCCCTTTTGTTGATTTTCAGAGGTAAATTAGGTCAGATAAGCTAATTTTAAATCAACTGGCGCCTCCCGAGCACTTTAAAAAAAAGTAAGTTTTCGATCAATATTATAAATTGGAACCACGACCGTCTCTACTACAGAGCTACGCCGATAGGCATAAGGTTGAGATCGACAACCCACCATTATATGTAGCCCTACATTGTTTTATAGGCGTATAGGGCCGTTACATGTTTACTATTTAGGTTGCTTTAATATTTTTTAGTGTTGCCGGTGAATTTATCAAAATTCCTTAATTTATGATAATGTTGATTGCGATTTCAGAAAAAATAGTATGTGTACCTCGTAGTAAAAGCACATTCCCAGACTCCAATTTGCATTGTCATCCCGCAATGTATCGCTTTTACTACTATGTAAACAATGTACTATTATTCATTTCGGAAGCTCATAGTGGTTTGTATTTTAATTTCTCTCTCTTTCCACTGGATTAAAACCACTTAGTTGTTAAAAAAGTTTTTTTATTGACGTTTCGGCTTTCCAGATCGAAAGCCGTTATCAAAATGACATAAAATAAATAAATTTACTAGAAACAGAACACTTGATAATCTTGCAAAAATATGACATCAACATAGTATACATAGAATAAGATTTTGAGATTGAAGATGTCAAAATCTGTTTCAATCATATTTTTGTGACGTTTCTGGGAACGAATTTTTGAAAGGATAGCGCATTTGCATATTACAAGAGAATTTATACTTCGTCATAAATGAAGTTTTCTTATTAATATTATCATAAGAAAAAACCAGATAAAAACTTATGATACTATCCCGATATAGAGGGTATCCTTTTTGCAATTAACTCTTTTTGTAAAATAGGTATCCAAATTTTTGAAATATCAACCGAACAATTAGAAACACATTCGTTATTATTTAAGCATATCAAAGTTAAAGAAGCAGCATTGATATGCTTAAATAATAACGAATGTGTTTCTAATTGTTCGGTTGATATTTCAAAAATTTGGATACCTATTTTACAAAAAGAGTTAATTGCAAAAAGGATACCCTCTATATCGGGATAGTATCATAAGTTTTTATCTGGTTTTTTCTTATGATAATATGAATAAGAAAACTTCATTTATGACGAAGTATAAATTCTCTTATAATATGCAAATGCGCTATCCTTTCAAAAATTCGTTCCCAGAAACGTCACAAAAATATGATTGAAACAGATTTTGACATCTTCAATCTCAAAATCTTATTCTATGTATACTATGTTGATGTCATATTTTTGCAAGATTATCAAGTGTTCTGTTTCTAGTAAATTTATTTATTTTATGTCATTTTGATAACGGCTTTCGATCTGGAAAGCCGAAACGTCAATAAAAAAACTTTTTTAACAACTAAGTGGTTTTAATCCAGTGAAAAGAGAGAGAAATGTACTATTATTTAATGTTGAAAAATATTTTTTAAGTTTCTATTATTTGCCAAGGATTAAATTTGTTGTCATGTAGAAGCTCCACGTGTAATCAAGGTTGAAGCCAATTCAATTCAAAACTATTTTCTTACATTGTATACAAGGTTATGTCCGTACAATTTACAATACATATCGATTTAAATAATCCATTATTTAACCCATGTTATAGTAATGAACAGATGATTCATAACTATTTAGGCTTTGATTCGTTTTTCCATAAGATTTCTAATGCTCTGAAAATCACAGTAAGAAAACAGGACTTGATGTGTACTTAGTTTGAACGTTGCTGTTTGTACTGGTAAGTTTTGTAATATTTGTATATACGTTTAGACCAGAACCAATCATGATTGAAACAAAAAAATTCTTTTTGGTCCGCATTTTGGTTAATATGCATAATGTCATCGAACTTGAATAGACACTTTTTCATAATCTTGAACCTACATGCAAATATATTTGAAATTTCTTACCAAAAAACTGTTGTCGAACTTGATAGACACTTTTTTCTATAACCTTGTCAATATAATTTAAAATTCTTACCAAAACAGTTTTTTATTAATTTAAATTATTAAATAGTTTACATTAAAACATTCCGCGTTCTGATTTTAATTCATTAAACTACAAAATAAAAAAAAACTTGTTTATTATTTTTTGCGCTCATCTGACACTGGTAGTCAAGTTTAACCCAAAACCATGAAAAAACTTACTAAATAAATTTTAAATTGATGGGGTATCGCAGTCTTGAATTTAATCGGTTTATTAAAATGTGGCATAATAATTTAGTTTTCAAAATTAAAAAAAAATTACCTCATGAAAGTTGTAGACTCCCTGCTGTAGAAGCAATGATTTTTCGTAGGAGCAGAATAAGTAGAAATCAGAAAAACTACCATCCCTTGTGCTGTTCAACATAAATATCAATGACCAGCTGATTTCAAGCTCCCAAAATTAACCTTAATCATATCCTTAGTCGAGGAGAAAGAGACGATTTTCGGTTCTTATTTTTCCAATCAGCAAACCTGGATAGACTTTTACGGTTAGTAATTCTAAACCTTATCAAGCCAGATTTCGCTCTAAATATGGAACTAATGACCACCTACAGTGGTTGAAACTAATAATAAAGAAGTCTTTCGAGTATAAGAAATCGTAAAAAACAAATATCCAACCCTCCAAACGTATCCTAAGCGGACCATCAACATAGCGCTATGATTTTCTTTTATTCAAAAATGATTAGCCCTGATTGTTTGTCTGAGGATAGCAGTAGAAATTATATACAGTCATACCACGATTTATAATTTTTCCCCCTACCCCTATAGAAAGTACACACTTTCCTCCCTCACATCAGGGAGGAAACTCATACTTCCCACCCTAGGGAGGAAAGTACTTTTCCTCCCGCTCAGTTTGAGTATGGTGTAAATGATAAAACTTGAATGTATTATATTCAAATTGTTGCCGTAATTTCTAGAACATCTTGTTTATCCTGTATTCTGGAAAAACTAAACATGAATGTTACTTTAACGTTAGGTTTTTAAATAAAAATTTCAACTTAAGGATTCTTAGATATGTTTTTTGGATTAAGAATAAGAAAATCATAGTATGCTGTGGCTCACTGACAGTAAACACGGCGATTTTAAATTCAGGATTCTTAGATACGTTTTTTGACTTAAGAATAAAACTATCATAGTATGATGTGGCTCACTGACAGTAGGTAATCACAACGATTGACTTTAGTGCGTTACGTTTATTGAATATAATTGAATTTTGGAAAAATAGAGAGCGATTCAAGTGACTTTGAATTTTCAAATACGCCTCCTAATATTAAGGAACAAGCCAACATAGTCTCATTAACATTACTACGACAAAAATCTAAAGACAGGTATGAAAAACAATATACCCAATATAAACAATGGGATGAAGAAAATAAGATAAATAATTATTAAGAAAATGTTTTACTGGCATATTTTTCACTCCAAGGAAAATCATTAAAAGCTTCAACACTTTGGTCCAAATATTCAATGCTACGCACAATGATACAAATAAAGGACAATAACGATATTAAATATCCAAAGTTGATAGCATATTTGAAACGTCAAAATGCCGGATACAAACCAAATAAAGTCAAAACTTTTACAAGAGAAGAAATAAATACATTCTTAATGGAAGCCATCGATGATGTTTTATAAATTTGTTTAATAAACAATAATACTTGTGTGCTTAATTATATCGTATATTATTGATAAATTCGTTATTTCTGCTGTAAATAAATTTTCAAAAAAAAAAGGTTTAATAAGTGGGTAGGAGGAAAAATCATATGTATTACACGGGAGTAAAGTGCCTTTTTCTCCCTTGGATGTTTTCTGCCCTCCACTTCGCGTCGGGCAGTAACCTGCATCCTCCTGTAGGAAAAGTTGCACTTTCCTCCCTAGTAATACAAATAGCTATTTTTCCAGCTACTACATACAGGGTGACCCAGAGGTGTGTGCATGCTCCATAACTTTTTTTCTACCCAAGGATTTGATTTAGTAATGTATTTCTGTTTCTATTACAATTGCATTTTGTATTTCAAATTGTATGAATTTGTCAAATTTTACGACAGTGGCCTACTCGATTCCTTTTTTTCTCCAATAAACCGTTAACATTTCTTATTTTGCAATAAATCTCGCAATTTTTACAAAATAAACCTCACAAACTCTACATCAGCAAAAAGCTCTTAAAAAATTCCATGCAATGGATGTAATAAAATATTAATCCAGTAAATGAAGGAGGAAAAAAAGGCAACCCTTTAGATTATTAGTTTCCATTTTTATTTTCTGGTTGAAAGTGGCTTTTGGTACCTCATTAAAGATAAGACAAAGTTTGCATGAAAAGCTCATGCGACGGCCGAGAAAATGGCCCTAAAAGACTAGGAAAATCGGTTTTCCTCGAATATCTCCCAAAATATGACAGAGATGTTCAGTTCAGATAAAAATTGAAGATCAGTTAATTTTCTACAAAAATGGTCCTCATGATTTTTTTCGCAACATCTATATTTTCTTCAAAAAAATCGGGTTGAAAAATCGGAAACTTTGAGACTCATGAAATATGCAAGTTTTTTTACAAAATTTGAGATTTGGGGTGTTTGAAATCCATTATTTTCAATGTTTTGGACTGTGGAAACCAATTGTAGATGGCGCCACCACATTCTATCCATTGCCAAAATCCTCGGTGCTATAAATGAGAAACCCCGTAAACCATATACTTTTGAAGGATATTTATGTTTCCGGGGGTCTTGTTTCCTCGCATATGAGGCCTCAAGCTATACTTATTAGGAAAACAGGCTATAAGATTAATTACAGCAGGATGGACCCCACCCCATATGTGGCAAAATATTGAAGCTCATTAGGTTTTTGGTAAGGAAAACTCAAAATCTCTCAAGAGTGAAGAATATTTACCCATAATACTCAACAACAATTTCTTGCAGATTCTCCGCAAATTTTTGCAAATTTTTTTGCAACCATCCTAATCAAGGTTTTTGGAATAAAGATTTATAAACTTTCTTCAAGTTTCATTTATTATAGAAAAATATATTTTTATTTTTTTATTTATTTATTTATCAACGTGAGAACCCAATATAATGATACAAGAATAATATATTATAGACTACAATATTATATAGAACGAAAGTACAAGAGATTCACGGGTTAGTTATCCGAGAATTGATGAAAAAAGTATATAAAAATACATTGCAATTATGACATAAATCTGTTCGTCACCAGTACCCATCTAATTCTTGGTCATCAACGACACCCTCGCCAAAAACTTCTTCTGGGTCTAGAGTTTCCTCTAGCTCTACCTCTTCTTGGCTGTCTTTATAATTCGAACACTGGCGTGACTCACATGAACCACAAATACATGAGCAAGGTAGCCCGGCTTTCTTGCATGAACATATTCCCTTACATTCTTTCTTACATTGACAAAATATCATCTTTAAGAATTATTGACTTTTGTCACTTTTCTTTCTATAATTGACAATAATATTTATCAAAATAATGAAAGAAAACAAATACAACTATATCTCCAAGCGTGGCCGCATTGACTGTAGCAGACGACACGAGCACCGCATAGAGCGCATACGCGACGAACGACGAAAGCAACGAAAGGAAGAAATTATAGCGTGTACGTTAATACTCGGGTTTTTTCTCATGGATCAAATGATATGACTTTATATACATTGATGGAAAGGTGAGAATTCCCCCTTCACACTAGTGAAGGTGTTAAAATATTAGAAATAAAGAGCAGGGAGAAAAAAGCCACCAAAAAAAGTGCGTTTTTTCCTTGAGCACGCGTTTTCCAATTTTCTTGAAAAATTGACAACTTCGTGAAAAAAATTAATTGCACAGCCGAAAAGTAGACGTTCTTAGCTTTCAAATGATGTGTCATAGAGACCAATCAGATCATGTATGAATTTTTAATTGGTGGTTGTTTACAAAATTTACCCGCTCTCCAAAAACAGCAAAAAATTGGGATTCAACAATCAAAGATTTAATGAAAATGCAAAAAAAATTAGAGTTTACACATTTCACAGATGACAAAGGACCTTCTGAGGACCCATAATCAAGAAAATTTGGAGCAAATTAGTGCAATACAAAAAAAAATAGGAACAAATTCCTGGCGAGGTCAAAATTGCCCGTTAGCAGAAAGTTTGAGCCGTGTTCCGATATGGCCAAAGGAGTCAAACCGTGACTCAATTCACAGGGTATGATAGCGGCAGATTTCCTCTTTCTCATGAACTTTGAATCATGAGAAAATATGCATTTTCAACAAAGTTATTGGATAATTTGTCCGCCCGCTCATGTGTAAATGCACGGCATACAACACAGAAGCTCATTATTCGGGGTGCGCTTGGCCCCGTTTCTCTCGGAAACGGGCAAATTTTCGAGAAAAATCATAAGGACCATTTTTTGTAGAAAATTAACTGATCTTCAATTTTCATCTGAATCGAAAATCTCTAACTGCCATATTTTGGGAGATATTCGCGGAGAACCGTTTTTCCTGGTCTTTTAGGGCCATTTTCTCGGCCGTCGCACGAGCTTTTCACGCAAACTTTGTCTCATCTTTAATGAGGTACCAAATGCGACTTTCGACCAAAAAATGAAAATGGAAACTAATAATCTTAAGGTTGGGCCCTTCATTTACTGGACTATATAGCGTGATGCATTTGAATTTTTTGTAATTTGTCATTTTCAAAAAATCGTAGTAGGCGACTCCTTATATCTCGATAGATGCGCTAAAGCTTAACGAATCGACTGGAAAAAAGTTGATTAAGTTATCTTGAACAGTTCTGAAGTTCTGAATTTTTTGAGGATCTCTGCACGACGCCATTTTGACACATAAATTGACATAAGTCAAAAACTATTGCAGATAAGTCTAAGAAACTCGGGTGCGTTATATCGACAATTTAATGGCGATTCTAAAAATGTAACAAAAATGGGGGGTTGCCATTTAAAAAAACAGAACTTAGTTGTGTACCTTATTTGGGACATCCTATATATAAATAGAAATATTTTTAGAATGTGCCTCATTGTCGGACCTATCGTTTAAAAAAATCAAACCGATAGCTTGGGTAGAGAAAAAGTTATGGAGCCTGCACACACCCCTGGGTCACCCTGTATATTTTTAATCGTTCGTGTGGTACTTTTTTAGATATTTACATTATGTATAGAATACTCAATCATTACAAGTATGATTTGAAAGAAACTTTAGTATTTTTTGCTTTTATTTTCGTTTCTATACGGATTTTGGAATATTTATGGAGTAGACGAAATCTGTATATTAAGTTATTGAAAATACCTGGACCACTATACCTACCCCTTATAGGAAGTGGATATATATTTTTCCGGAATCCTAATGGTAAGTATTTTATTCATAAAAAGTTTAAGTAATAGAAAATTTGCAAATGAATTTTTCCCTTTCTAACTCTAAACAATAACCTTTAAAGGTATACTTCATATCTTATATTCAAAACAGAAAAAAAGCCTGTAAACGCAAACCATCCATGTTGTCGTATTGGGCAGTATTCGCCATCTTGTCCTTCAATATTAAAAAATTTGCAGATTATATGAAGTTGATGGTATCGTTGCAAAGAAAGTATCAACAAATTTATAAAGTTTGGTTAGGACCACGATTAGTAGTTGTTGTATCGGAACCTAAATACATTGAAAAACTCTTAACCAGTCCTCGAGCTATTGAAAAACCAGACTTTTACGATATAATAAACGAAGTGCTTGGTCCTGGCATACTTACAGCTCCTGGTAAGAATACTTATTACAATTAGATTACAAAATGTTTAGATCTTATTTCAAATTGAAAAAAAATTTATTAACTTTTAATATGTTACTTTCAAAAATAAATTGTTTTCTTACAAAATTATTTGCAGGCAAAGCATGGAAAGTTCATCGGAAAGCGATCGCCCCATCTTTCAACAAAAATATTTTAGACTCATATGTTAAAATCTTCGCAGAAAGTAGTAACAAATTTGTAACGTATTTAAAGACGGTTACAGGGCAAAAAGATGTTGATTGGTGCCTTTTGGCAAAAAGATATTCATTGGAGACAGCATGCAGTAAGTGACATTAAACAGTTTTTTTTCTACTGGATACGAATTGTTTTGGGTAGCTATAATGTAAATGTCACAATTATCGACACAATAGAGTCTTCGTAAGATTGATGAATAGTTTTCGAACTCAAAGAAAAATTTTATGTGGTTGCAATATACATTTTCCTAATCTTTGTACCTTCATTTTTAATAAACAAACGAAGAAAACAAATCGTAAAATGGTAAAATAATTTAAATTACATAAATGAAAACGCAAAGCAGATGTCCCAATTTTCGACACCTTAAAAATAAAATCCCCGACATGTAAGAGGACCAATGTTCGATACTGTGAAAAATCGAAAACTTGCACACAATAGATATAAATATATCATTTATATATTTATATCTATTGTGAATAAAACAGTATAAAAAAAGTTTTATTTTAATCTATAATAAAAAGAATAGTATCAAATTAATAACAAAAGTTACAAAAACAACTAAAATATAAATTCTTGAATAAACTTAAAAAACAAAAAAAAACTTTGGTACATAATTTATAGACTTATTTTCTCCATTTCAGGTACTCCATATATACCACATTTATTTAACTGTTTTGGCTCCGCAATTTTACATATGATTTCTTCAAAATCGTACTTCAAAATATCATTTGGCCATTTCCAGTTCCCACCACTCCTTGCCATAGCTTTTACACTATATGATTGTTCGAACACCAGGAAAATATTCAGAATCTTATTCAACGATCACGTAGTCACCTATATCGTATTGATCAGTTTCCGATAGAGGCTGAGTTTCTATCTCAATCTCTCCCTCATTTCTGGTTTCTGCCTACTTTTAGTTGTTTTTGCTAATTTTCTCACTTCTTTTTTTCTCTGCTCCTTCTCTTTTTTCTCTAATTTTCTCCTGTGATATTCCTGCCAGCTCAAGGAAAATGCAACATCAGGTAATTTTTCCCTTTGTTTTCTGTCATTTCTAGTAGTTGGTTGGTTTTCTGAAGAAGGCCAGAACAAAGCTTTTTTGAAAGGAGTGGGGATATTTTCTTCTTCAGTGGTGTTTTTTCTACTAATGCTTGATAATGATATGTCCTTGCCGCTACTGTAAGTTGGTTTTCTTCTGTTTCATTTCTGAGAACCATTTCATTTGATTTTCATTTCTGAAATGTGTTGGTGACTGAAAATCAAATATAATCAATTACCGTCACATGAATCTTCGGATAATCGACATTCTTGAAAGAATTGATAATAAAATCATCAAACTGAATCATAATCGAATGTCGATTGATGTTGGGGGAAATTTTCAATATTCTTTGAGCTGATTATTATATCAGAACTGAAATAATAATAACTAGTTTTCCGAAAAATTGGTAATTAAAACGTATATATTGCGTCTTAGTCACCGACATAAGGTCACACCATTTATCGACATAAAGTTGTACGTAGTATCGACAACAAGATTTTTTGTACTCTTATTTAATAATTTGACGGAAAACAGTATGTCGATAATTGGTACATAGAAAATTATGAGTCTATTGAACATACTAAGGAAACAATTGTTTGAAGGAACATTAAATGATAGTTTCTGATAGCAAGTCGAAAATGATTTTGCGTGGCCCATTTATCGACACTTATGTCGATATCTAGGACACAACATGTTTCAGATGTACCTATTATCGACACCCTAATTTCTCATAAAATATGATATGAATAATAAATTTTCCATAGAACCGAAGACAATCAACCATATAGAAGTATGTTCGTGTTCAACATATTAGATAGATAGATGTAAAAAGGGGTGGCCCTACGGCCTATTCCACTGCGACCTTTGCAGATCTATTGTGTTTCCCCTGATAATTAGATGACTTGCGCGAGCTTCGTCCTTTTAAGTATGGTTAGGATCCCTGACAGTGGCTCTTTAACGTAGCTCTCTGCCTCTGGGTATTCCGTTCCCTTCTGTGAAAACCTTGTCCTTGCTATTCCATCGCATTCGCATAGAATATGGATTGAGGTTTCTTCCTCTGTCTGGCAAAACCTGCATGTGGTTTCTTCTGCCAGACCTATGTTTTTCATATGCTTGTTGAGTTTACAGTGTCCTGTAAGCATGCCTACTATTGCTTTTACGGACCTTCTGTCCTTGCTTAGTAGGTCTGCCGTGAGTGTAGGCGATGGTTTCTTGAGAAACCTTTTTGCCTGCCTCTGTCCTGGGGATTGTTCCCACCAGCTTTGGGCTTGTTTTTCCACCCATTTGCTGATTGCTTTTTTAACTGTTGCTTTTGTTATTCCGCAGAAGGGTTCTGAACCATAAAATGCCGTTGACGAGCCTTCTCTGGCCAATTCGTCGGCTTTTTCATTTTCTCGATGCCCTTTGTGTCCTGGAACCCATGCCAGGGTCACTTTCTTGCGGTTAGCTAATTCATTCAGGGCACAGGCACAGTCCCACACAAGTTTGAAGTTTACTTGGGTGGCCTTTAGTGCTTTTAGTGTTGCCTGACTGTCGGAGAATATAACAACGGACTGACCTATGCTGTCTTGTCTGTTTATTTCTCCTATGCAGAGGTGTGTTGCTGCTACTTCTGCTTGAAATACTGTGGTGTCTTTTGACAGGCTCACCGGGATCATTATCCTTGGTTTTTGCCCGTATATTCCGGCTCCGACTCCCTTCTTCGGTCTTCGAGCCGTCTGTGTACCAGATTGTTGCTGCACTGATGGGTGCTCCTCCCTCCCAGTGTTCTCTTTCCAGTACTTTTACTTCGTATTTCCTGTTGAAATTGTATTTGGTTACCATGGTGTCGCTGGTCATTCCTGTAATTGGATCCGCCCTTAGCTCTTCTTCTAACCTTTGGTAATCCTTCCCGTGGACTTTGGTGATGGGTCGTGACCCTTGCATAAGTCTGTAGGTGACCGCTCTCGCCTCTCCCTGTATGTATATGTGTAATGGTGGTAGGTTCAAGATGACCTCCATCGCGGCCGTGGGGGTGGTTCTCATGGCCCCTGTGGCACTGAGACAAGCTCGTCTTTGTATGCCTGTTAACTGCCTTATGATGCCTGACTGAAAAGTCTTTGGCCACCACACCACTGACCCATATGATATCATAGGCTTGATTACCCTTGTGTATAACCATATGGTCATTTTGGGGTTGAGTCCCCAGTTCTTGCCACACATCCTCCTGCACCTGCCTAGTGCGATGGATGCTTTTTTGGCGATTTTTGTTGTGTGGACATTCCATGTAAGCCTTTGATCGAAAACTACCCCTAGGTATTTCGCTTCTTTGGCAACATATTATACTTTACTAAAATTTTGTGGGTTTAAGAAAACAAAAGTAAAGGGTACGCACTTACCAAATCAGCAAGGAAAACACTATTCACTGGAAGACGACTGACACTCGACTGATTAGCAGAAGTTGTTGCGAGGAAAAATTGGTGGTAAATTTAAATATGTTCAGAAAACAACAAATTAGAAACTTGACGAATGAAAATGTCTATGAGAGCCTTCTTCATCTCGTTACATAGAGAATAATTCAAAATTGTCGATAATTGGGACACTGTTGATAATTGGGACATTTACCTTAAGTGCTATAATTTTCCTACCTTCGTACTAAGATTTGAAGAGATTCTTCTGCCTGGTATCTGGCAATAACTCATTAGAAGGCTTCTGAGAAATCGCCTCCTCCTGATGTATATAGAAGTTATTCCTTTTAGATACATTTTTTAATTTTACCTGGAAGGCTAACGTTTTTGCGATCACAATTTCGATAGTTTAAATAATACCCCAACCATTTTTCTTCTGAAGATTTACATAATACTCATTTTTAATTTTAGAAACTACGATGGGTGTGGATTTAGATGTTATGGGTGTGGATTTAGATGTTATGCACACAGGACCCAGAGGAGAAGATCTTGGACACTGTATAGAAATGTAAATTTATAGTTTTTCACGATAAACATACTTTAATACAAATAAAACTATCTACAAGGCAGACAGCAAGTTCTGAATTTGTTTTTTAAATCAATACGGAAATGGATAAACAGCAGTGGCAGCTGGTGGTCATAATATTAACTATAATTAATAAATAAATGTTAACCTTTGTTCGTAAAATAGCGCCTTTGTCGCCATATAAGGAATATTCTAATCTTATAGAGGGTGGTTTAAAAATCTGCAAGCAGTTTGGAGTTTGGCTACTTGTCCACATATTTTTTTTATATTTAAATTTAAACATAAAGCATGAATGGTGATTGTGAAGTGTCTCACCTGGTCAGCCGCCATTGGTAAACAATAATAGATGCCGATTTATTGTTTTTAATTTTTCTTTGAACATATATGGATTTAATGACCTGTAAATAATACTTTATTAATGACCAATTTGTTTTAGGATAAACGTGCATGGAACAACCAGAGTTCTTAGACTATGGCATCACTTACAAATTTACTACAAATTTTCAAGAACCAAACAGCAATTTGACAAATACAAGAATTTATTTAACGAAATAACATCTTCGGTAAGCTAGTATAAAGAATTATAAATATTTTGGTTATTATTTTTTAATTCTATGTATTTATTTATATCAATTTTTAAATCATATACAGTGTGTCCAATTAAGTCAGAACCGTATGGAAAACTTCTTTATTATTTGTTTTAGGAAAAAAAGTTATTCTTGATTAAAAGTCGTGCATGGTCTAAAACCTAATACGCAACCATCAGATATCAAATTTTTATAGTCGTATACGAGGTTTGTCAAAAAATATGAATTTTGCTTAAAGGTAAAGTACCTTTATTTTTGAAATATGAAAAAAAAAAGGTTTTAAAAAACTTGTTTATAATGACATTTTACATCAACATACCAATTTTTAACAAGATTATAAGTAACAAGTTAGCCCGGATTAAAATTTTTTGATGTTCCTTGTATCCCACTAAATATTTTGCAAATTTAATTCCTGCTTTTTTTTATTATTATTATTAAAAACCCATAAAGGCATTTAGTATATTACAATCTGGTTAAATGTGACCAATGAGCAATTTAATTCTAACTTAATCTAATAGAGTTTGAAACTTAAAACTAAGGTGTACTCATCAGAGTTCCTTAGGTTCTCTACAAAGGATTGCATTAAACTTTAACGTGAAACGCAAGCTCTGCTTTTGCACTAAAAATACTAAACTAACTCAAAGGGCTTGATCCTCTTAAGTCTTTTTTCTAACCCAGTATTGTCTAGCAGCTGGATCGCCTCGACATTGACATGATGATGAAGTCTTTCTTCATGACTCTTGGCTAATTGCTTGATGGTCTGGTCAACAGATCCCTATGGAGATCACTATTGCGAATGTACCAAGGGGCATCTACTATGTTCCTCAGTGATTTGTTTTGAAATCTTTGGATGATTGCTAAGTTGCTTGCTTTGGTGCATCCCCATAGTTGGATACCATAGGTCCATATAGGCTTAAGTATCTGCTTATAAAGCATAAGCTTATTATGTAAACACAGAGTGAAGTTTCTTCCAATTAGCCAGTACATTTTTCTATATTTCAGTCCAAGTTCTCTTTTCTTTTTAACGTGCACTTTCCATCGGAGTTTGGCATCTAAGGTAATACCTAAGTATTTTGCTGTGTTTGAATATGGAATCAGGTTATTGTTTATTCTGACTGGAATATGATCTATCCTTAATGTTAATGTGGAGTGATTTAGTTTCATTAAGTTTAATTTTCCATCTCTTTGTCCAGTCATAGATAAGGTTGACAGCTGTTTACAGCTTGTGGGATACTTCTTCATTGCTCTTTCCTACTGCTAGAATGGCAGTGTCGTCGGCGAAGGTGGCTATGGTATTGTTTTATAACTCTGGAATATGACATATGTACAGTAAGTATAGGACAGGTCCTAGAACACTTCCTTGTGGTACTCCAGCCTTAATTTCTTTCAGATCGGAATAGGCTTCTTCTTGCCTAATTCTAAAGTATCTTTCCGATATATGTGAATGGGGGATATCTGTATATTGTTTTGGAAGGAAAAGCTTGAGCTTATGTATTAAGCCTTCATGCCAAACCTTATCAAACGCTTGTGCTACATCAAGAAAGATGTTGGTCTATAATGTTGGTTATTCTATGAACTTGGTCGATCGTAGAGTGCTTATTTCTAAATCCAAATTGGTGATCAGTGGTGTTAGTCTTTTGAGTAGGAGTTTCTCAAATAGTTTCGACATAACAGGCAGTAATGAGATCGGTCTGTATGACGATGCCTCATGTGGTAGTTTCCCTGGCTTGGGTATCATTATGACTTCCGCAATTTTCCAAAGGCTGGGTACATACTTCAATCTGAAGGCAGCATTTATTAGGTTAGTTAGTTTAATTATTGCTTTTTTGGGTAATTGTTTTAAAATTTCTCCAGTAATTAAGTCAAAACCTGGAGCTTTTTTCGGATTGATATTTTCTTTTATTTCGGTAATTACTTCTTTGGGAGAGGTAAATTCTATTTCTTGATCACAATTTGTGGCTGATCTTCTAGAGTGGGCTCTTCATCTTGATCTTCATGAGGTTGAAAGATTTTTTATAGATGATTTGCAAATCTTGTTGCTTTTTGCTCATTATTTCTAGCCCATTTACCATCTTCCAATCTGGCAGGTGGTATTTTGTATTATACTGTGATGCAGAACTTTTTCTGATGAATATTTTTTTTTGAAAAATCAATAATAAAGGAACTTTTTATTTGTTGTCAAGTTTTTCAGACATACTAACCACACCATCGAACAATATTAACAAAAATTGGTATGTAATTACAGTTACGGGGGTGAATCAAAAAATGTTAAAAATGAAAATTTTCTTAAAGTTGGAATATCTTGTTCCGAATAGGTACGTTGACGTAAAATGTCATTAGACACAAGTTTTTTTAATAACTTTTTTTCATATTTCTAAAATAAAGGTTCTTTTCTCTTGAGCAAAATTAATATTTTTTGACAAACCTCGTATGCGACTGTAAAAATTTGATATCTGATAGTTACATTTTAGGTTTTAGACCATGCACAACTTTTTATCAAGAATAACTTTTTTTCTAAAACAAATAATAAAAAAGTTTTCCATATTATGCCGACTTAATTGGACACACTGTATATTGAAATTAACTTACCTTGTTAAAAACCTTTTTTTTTATAAAATAATAATTATATTTACTAATACGAATACGTTGTAATAATGCTCACAAGTGAATTCAACAATACAAAACAATTCAACGCGGCCGCCTATGCATGTCGAAAAACGTGCGTTTGTTAAGGAAGCTATTGCTATTGCTAAGAGGAGGTGCAACTAGGCGTATGACGCGGTGCGATACCTGGTGTCCCAGAAGTTTCTGACCCATTTTAACTGCAAATATTTCGGAACTCAGAAACGATAGGGAGGTGCGGTTTTCACTGAACAGTTTCTTTTTATATAAAGGTTTTTTCAGTATAAATGTTTATTTAGTAAAATCTTATATAGGGTGTTTTAAAAAAAGGGTATTTTTCAAATGCAAATAACGTCGATTTTTTTAACAACACACCCTATACATTTTTATTGTATCTGAAAGGTGGACTCTTTCCTTTTCCGAAAATGTATAATATGTTGAAGTTTAGATAAAAAATAAGTTAGTTATTGGATTTTTAAGGTTATGCATTAGATAATTTATATGTTAATTTTTAGTAAAATTTGGTATACAAGTTTGTTTTGTTATTTTCTATAATTATTTAGTTATCAGAAATCGAAACATCAACATATTATACATTTTCGGAAAGGGAAAGAGTTCACCTTTCATATACAACAAAAATATACAGGGTGCGCCAATTATTTCCAGTCGATCTCTAGCACCGAAACTAAAAGAGATATCAACAAGATTTTTTGTAGGGGTAGACAGTGTCACTCGGACTACAATTTTAAAATATTTTGATGTATACAGGGTGGCTAATTTTTGTGGAATGAAAATTAATTTAGTTTTTTTAAATTGAATACCCTGTATACGATTATGTCTTCTGATTCTACTTAATATTAGAGAGAAAGGGCAAGAAAATGTATAAATGAAAATGGAAGACATTTTGAACACCTACTATAAATTTTAACTTCCACTATTGTAGTTTTCTTACGATTAAACTTTGTAAAATTTTGTACTTATTAAAAATTGTGTAAAATATGTTTTTTGTCACTTAACGTCAATTATTAAAGTAAATAGTAAAGTCAGATGTGCAAAACCCTATATTTTTTTAATACGTATTAGGGAGAGCTTCTAACTGAAGAAAAATATACAGGGTGTCCCATTTGAAAAAATTAAGTTATTGCCATTCGAAAACTAGACTATTGGCACGCCATCGGCAAACACTCTGTGCACCAGTTGAAGATGTTGTGTGATCATTGTGATGGTGCATGTTTCATTTACATCATAGTAGCTTTTTTGAGGAATTTTTTAAAAAATGTGGTTTTTGTGCTAATATTTCTGAAGTGCAGTTTTTTCATTAAATCTGCTTAAAATAGGAATAACTTGTCAACGCCGCGTCGGATTTACAAATACAAAAAACTACCTCTAATATTAAGCAGAATCAGAAGACATAATCGTATACAGGGTGTTCAATTTAAAAAAAACCAAATTAATTTTCATTCCACAAAAATTAGCCACCCTGTATACATCAAAATATTTTAAAATTGTAGTCCGAGTGACACCGTCTACACCTACAAAAAATCTTGTCGATATCTCTTTTAGTTTCGGTGCTAGAGATCGAGTGGAAATAATGGGCGCACCCTGTATAAGGTGTGTCGTTAAAAAAATCGACGTTATTTGCATTTGAAAAAGACCGTTTTTTTAAAACAGCCTATATTGTATTTTACTAAATAAACATTTATACTGAAAAAAACTTTATATAAAAAGAAACTATTCAGTGAAAACCGCACCTCCCTATCGTTCCTGAGTTCCGAGATATTTGCAGTTAAAATGGGTCAGAAACTTCTGTGACACCCGGTATTTTCATTGTGTTCGGGTGCTACTGTAAAGGGAAGATTTGGTCTCATTTTCTTCATTAGTACACCCGTTTTGGTGTAAACATTTTTTTGTATTAAAGTTTAAATTTGATTTCAGTTAGTCAAGCAGAAAATAAAAGAATTTAAACGAAATAAGGATGACGACAGCTTTGCAGAAATCGAAGGTATAAGCTTAATTTAAATATCTTTTGTATTTCAGTCTTCTAAAATGCATTAAATATCGTTTATTTTTATTCATAAGATAAAGAATATTTTCATACACATTGGTGTTCAAACACATGGTCCTTGGGTCTTAAGTCCAGGACCATACCCACACTGATTATTTGTTATTAACATTAACAGTAAAATTAAACAAACCTAGACAAACCTTGTCTTTTTAATAAAACAGTAATTATTAATTAATCCTTCTTTTGCAGAAAAAAAGAAAAGATCACATTTACTGGAACTGCTTTTGGGAGATTCAACTTTTACGGAAAAAACATTAAATTATGAAGTCAACACATTTTTAGGAGCGGTAAGATATTATGTTTATAACAAACGTGAAGAAACGATAGTTTGTCCGAAGCCTTTTATATTATAGGGTTGTACAATGACTAACCTGTATATAATTTTAACCCTCAGAGTAATAATATACATAGAGATGCCTTTCTATCCTTGTTTTTGAAGCCAACATCTATTTGTTTATGTTTACATCAGTCATCTGAGTAAAAAAACTAGATAATACTGGTTCGTGTTTCATCGAGTTCTGATGTAACCGGGTTTTCGTATTCCATCGGAATTATATCATTTGTTCTCATTGTTTGTGCTTGTTGATTTTTTGGATTTTTGGAAGTTTTTGGTGATTTGAGTGCTTATTGACTGAGATATTGACTCTTTAGTGCAAATAGCAATATTGAAGATGGTTAAAACCTGTATTTTTTGTGGATTTTCGCAATCTGCATATGTTGATGTAACATTTCACAGGTAAACAACACATTAACCAATGGGCGTATTTTAGAATTTTGGATGGAATTAATATTTGGTAGTCATACGAGTTTTTGATCGTGAAAATATTGTGTTCGAAATCGAACATTTTTACCTACGCCCATGGCGACAAAGGAAATAAAAATAACCAAACCACACGCCTAAGTGCCCAGCATAGCAACAGTACAACATCAGACTCCATGTGGATCAGGTCGTAATCTTTGGACTGTCCACACGTAATAAATTTAAACCAGTAGAACTTCTATCTCCGTATGAACAGGTCGCAATCATTGGATTGTTTCATACGTAATAAATTCATTAATTTTTAACTTATACAAATTGCATGATATTACATACATACCCTTATTCACATTCAGTTATTTTTTGAGCAATTGCAAACACAGTTTTGAATTTTGTTATATTCTATGTTTGTTAAAAAGTGTTTTGTTTTTTTATCGTTAGTATATAAAATTCAAGTAATCAGTGTATAATTTCGCTACAACCTCTATACAGTCCACTCAATTTCTCAGCCAACCTAAATCTTCAATAAGTTGGGACAGGCCCATCTGCAGGGTGTGGCCTAATAAGTTTGGGTCTCCAAATTTGATATTATTTGGAACTTCCCAAAACATATTGTTTATAGGTTTCCCTGTGATAAGAATGTATTTCAATGTTATGTATTATCTACGATCTGTAAACAATTGTTATTCATCATCAATGATAACATTTATCTTATAATAAAGGTTTGTTTTGAAAAAGTTTTTTATTTATATATTTAATCAATTTCATATATTAGGACTATAGGCCTCGTGCATACTACTAAGTGGGGGTAACACTGTGGAACACCAGCGAAACAGTTGGCGTATTTTGAAAACTTTTTGAGGCCGCTCTCCATTAACTTAACATAAGGTTTTACGTGAAATTTGTAATTAAACGGATTTAGAATAACCATTGACTGTTAAAATATCTATATCAAATAGTAAATTTAATATTGTTCTATTCACATATTTTTTTTTAAATAATATTACGTGAATATTATATTATTTCTCTAAAAATACAACTGAAGTGAGGTTATGTTATTAAAAACTAAAAATTACGAAAATATTATGATGTAAACTTACTACTTTTATGCATGAATATTATGGCAAATTATTTCATTCAACTTTCAACAAAGTTATTTTAACGTTTTATTTATTATTTTTTGAAAAAATTTCGTTTCGCAGTTCGCAGCTCGCCTAAAATATAAAAAAGCGGCCTCAAAAAATGCGATGCGCGCGCATCTGAACGAGGCCTATACCTAATCACAAAATTAGTAACTACGCTTTCCTGAATTCTTGAATAATGTCAAGAAATTAATTGTTTGTTGCCTTGGTAACAATATTGAATACATTTGGATTACAATAATAGTCTGATATACCTATGAAAACCCCCAGACACAATTTCCATGTAAGAACTAATCACTTAATTTGTCCGCGACCTTAAATTTTCCGAAAAAAATCACTCTTCGACCCTGAAAACACCTTGATTTATTTTTTTAATAGAATCTGACCATAAACAATCCTCATCTTGCATTTTGATAAAAATTTAATAATCTCGTACCTTACAGCCTTAGATACCAATTTTTAATATAATTGGAGCATGAATTACAAAACTCGTTCGCTATTTTAAATTTTGATAAAATTTAATAATCTCCAAGGAAACAAACTAAAAATATTTATTAATATATACCTACATTTTCTAAATTTCTTAAAATTCATATTTTCCGCACGCCTCTGGTGACACAATAATCTGAACTGTTTGTAAACAATCCCCGTGGTTCCCTTGACAACATTCTATTAGAGAGAGACAAACAGATCTTGGTTGTCTACAAATCTATTGTTTTTGAATAGGCAGGGCATCTCTATGTATATTATTACTCTGAGTTTTAAC
The DNA here is from genome assembly GCA_949320105.2 of Crepidodera aurea. Classification (NCBI taxonomy): domain Eukaryota; kingdom Metazoa; phylum Arthropoda; class Insecta; order Coleoptera; family Chrysomelidae; genus Crepidodera; species Crepidodera aurea. Next base: position 52,666,296 of record OX439474.1, read on the forward strand.
CCATCTTTTTACTTTACCATAGGTAATAGTATATTACGTAATATGTGCATTTTACGCACGAATGGAAAAATTGCATGAGCATTACGTACTATACTTTACCTACGGCCATATACAGTGTGCCAAAAGTCTGGACTTAGTTATTGCATCTTTAGATTTTTTTAACAATTTTACAAAATTATAGAGGATGTATTATCATATAGCATAATTCGTTCTATTTATTAACATTGAAACTTTATTGAAACTTACCAAACAACTGTTTGGTAGATTAACAAATTGTTACATACCTATTAAAAATATATTTTAAGTATTTCAATTTGTTGAATCATATGTCATTGTAAAATTTTCATGTGTTGCGGTTGTTGAGGTTATATTATGTAAAATAGAGGAGGATATTCGAGATGAAGTAAGTTCTTTGTTTTTTAATGAATCGTCAACATATCCTTCCGCTATTGAAGACGATTGCCAGCCACCATGTCTCTTCAAATCCATCCCAAAACATTTTCGAAGAAAAAATTCACCTTATTTTTTAGTCTCCAGTCCATGAATATACTGTAACAATTTTCGTAGCGTAGCAGTAAATTATTCGTTGCCATTTTTGCCATTTCCATGATGTTGGTATGAGTTAAATTTTCGTTTTCACTATCACTTAACATATTCATATCTTATAATTATTATCTAAAACTTAATTGACGGGCGGTTACGCGATTACTATCTACTTATAGTTGCCCTTCTAAATAAGTTGGACAAATTGTTTTGACCATTTTACCTTTTTATTTCTAAAGAAATGCCATTCATATATATTTTTTATACATTATTTTTCTACAGATAAGATAACGATTTATAAAAACACTTTCGTTTTCAAGGAATAGGCCAGTAAGTTAAAACGATGAAAACAATTTATCTAACTTATTTTGAGGACAACTATAAGTATAAACTGTGCGTTTTGTGTGTATCGTGCATAATGAGCTATATACTGAGGCTGTGTGTCGTGTGTTTTCTGTAGTGGCCGTAGGTAAAGTATTGTAATCGCAAAAAAAAAGTTCAGCTTTCAGTGGATTTACATGTTTTGAGACCCCCTAAGTCATTTAAGACCATTTCCAGAAAATGTATGTATGGACTATGGAGTATGGTATGGAGTATGGAGTATGGAGTATGGAGTATGGAGTATGGAGTATGGAGTATGGAGTATGGAGTATGGAATATGGCGTATGGAGTATGGAGTATGGAGTATGGAGTATGGAGTATGGAGTATGGAGTATGGAGTATGGAGTATGGAGTATGGAGTATGGAGTATGGAGTATGGAGTATGGAGTATGGAGTATGGAGTATGGAGTATGGAGTATGGAGTATGGAGTATGGAGTATGGAGTATGGAGTATGGAGTATGGAGTATGGAGTATGGAGTATGGAGTATGGAGTATGGAGTATGGAGTATGGAGTATGGAGTATGGAGTATGGAGTATGGAGTATGGAGTATGGAGTATGGAGTATGGAGTATGTAGTATGTAGTCCGGAAAAATTTGTGTGGGCTCTAACTCCAACTGCGATAGGAATTTCCTAACCAAATTTTATACTTAGCATTTTTGCAATATGCTAATAAGCTGATTAGATTTTGGGCAAAATCGGATAACCGGAAGTGGGGGTTTACTCTTGAGAATTTTCAGATTTTCGCAATTATTATCGTTTCTATTAAGTTTATGTAAAAATATTAAAAGAAAAAATTTATTTTAAATTAAATTTACTATAAATTTTGTTTAAAAACTTTTTTCAAATTTTGTATTATAAGCGAGTTAAAAATAAAATATGGAATAACATAGTTGCATAATAGCGCAAGCGCAGTAGAAGTGTTTTGTTTCATGGAGATAATTGTACGCTCTTGCCAGGCATGGCCTGCCTTAAATATGTACGAGTAATTGGATTATGAGCCCATAGGGCCGTTAAAGTATGGTAAAGTCATGTGCATGGCCACATCCGATTTTTTATGACCTGATGAGAATATTTAATAAATCTCCAAGTGTCGTAACTTTATTTGCAATCGTCATATTAGTGTCGAAACAATTTTTAAATAAACAGAAATAATAATAAATAACTAGAAACCAGAAAATCCTATGCAGGGTACTCCCTATTACATATATTTTGGTAAAAGCAGTAGCTAGTTAAAACAACTTTTTATTTTTGTTTTTTTTTAGGCAACAGATACAACTGGCATGTTCATTTGCTCATTATTCATAATGTTGGGAATGCACCCAGATATTCAGGTGAGTTGTACATCGTAAAAAAAGTTTCGATATAACATCAAGCTAATTTTATAGACTTGGAAAACTTGCATTTTTGTCTATGGCTCTATATGCAATACTGAATAAATTATCAAAGTTTGGACTATAACAATGCCATCATCTTCCAGTTACAAGGCATCTGAAAAGTTCTAAGCACCAATTTCAATATATGTTTAAAAAATAATTCGATTCTTTAGTGTTACGCTTTCCTCAGACTCAGCACACACTTGTATGATAATAATTAAAGTGGATAACATACATAAAAACTTAAATTTTGTATACCTAATTATTGAAATATTTTAGCAAAAAGTTTATGAAGAAGTTTTAAGCGTTGTTGGATTCAATCGAGAAGTCGAAGCTTCAGATTTGGTTCGAATGAAGTACTGTGAACGAGTAATTAAAGAAACTTTAAGGCTTTTTCCACCAGTAGTAATATTTGGAAGAATATTAACTGGAGATATAGAGCTTGGTATGTAAATATAACAGCATCTGTCGCAGTTAATTTAGCTCTCATAGGTCCCATTACTAAGTCAACTATATTTCACAAAATTTCTATAGCGTAAAGGTTATGGGCATTCATTTATTTTCATTTTCCATTTTTAGACTTCTAAACCTTAAAGTTTAGAAAAGTCTTATGGAACGCTTCTGTCTGTCCGTCCGTCCGTCTGTATGCATTTATAACTCAGCTTCCAGAACCGATAGAGACTAATGAACAACGGATATGAACTCAGGATACCTTGAATGTGTGCACGCCTAAATTTCATCTTTCTACGACGATTTTTCAAATTTAATACTTGTGTTATCTTAACAAACACATATCCTCGCTATTTTTTCGGAGACGAAAGAGGCCTGAAAATGGGGTTATGATGACTTTGACCTCTATCAACGTCATTTATTTCTAATTCATTTTGAGTTAAATCTTTTAGAGCATTTGCACATAACATACGGTAGTTAAATCACCGAAAACAACATGAGTTAAATTAAAGTGGGAAATTGGAACCTTTGATTTATCAACTAAGTTGAAACACTATCGTCGACCACTCAACCAAAACACAATTTTAACACACTGTACGCGCGTTTCGCCAACTATGTTGGCATCATCAGGAGTTGATAATAAATAATTTTTTGTTTAGTTTAGAAGTCTATTTATGTTCCCGCTCTCTAGCGTGTGCCGTTACTACTTGTTTAGTAAGTACATTTCTCTTTAGTTCTGAAGTATCGATAGTGTTCGAAATCGAACATCTACGCCCATGATAAAAAGGGGAATAAAAATAATATTCAAATAAAATAAAAATAAAAGAAATAACAAGCACGCTTATGTGTTCGGTATCCTTGAAACAAACAGTACAGTTAACCATATCTCGCATAGAAACAGTATGACGTAAGAAAAGCCGTTACAGCACGTGTTAATTAGAGATGCGGCTAACCTTTGACTGGCAAACTTAAATTTCACTAGCTTGGGCGAAAACAATCACAGAAAACGCGGTGTGATTGGCTAGAAAAACCGTTAGAAATTAAATAAAAAAGATAGAAACACATAAAAAGAGATCGACTTATCCAAAGCTTGTTATCGAAATCAAGTTTTCAAATTCAGTAGAACCTTCTCTCCTAGAGGGTGCGTCGGTGAACCTCTCCTAGTACTTCGCGGCACTCGTGCCCAGTTCAATTAAAAAGTAGCATATTGTCTCTCCTGATAGTTGTTAGGCGACTTCAGTATTTTAAGCGGCACTTTCGTGTCCACCATAACACACTTGCAAATTTCTTTTTATTCGAATATGTCAAAAAACGTCAAATTCGACACAGTACACAATAACAAGCACTTTTCGGCCTAGGACTTTTTTCGTTTGTTTTCGGACGGTAAACTGTGAAACTGTCCGTAAAGTAAAATATAGGTCATTTGGCTTACCTTTTTCTTTTAGCTTTGAATTAATCGTTGTGTTCGATAATATTTGGTGTATTTTATTATCGGAATAATATATTTACTTGCTGTTATACGTGTTTTTCTTAAAAAAACCAAGCGATATTTGTTGGATATGTTAAAATATCAAAATAGTTATAATTTTTGTTCGAAATTTGACACTTCTTACAGTTGTGATCTATTACTTTTTAGTGTAATCTATATTACACTGACAGAACCGATAAGATATCCGCATCCTTCAAATTCAATGAAAAAGTTTTAATAACACTGGTTTAGTTTATCATAACTCAAAACTTTGTGTTTATAAATTCTATATGCTATTTTGTCTCGAAAAGTATTGTGTATATTTTATTTATTTTAGTACTTCTTACATTAAACAAATGCAATGAAACGCGTTTTTTAAAAATTCTACTACACTTTCTAATACAAGCTCCATTGACATTGGCAAACTACAAAACTACGTAGAACTAGGTAGAATTTTTCTTTATTTTATTAATATTTTATAATCGTCCGAAAAAGTAACACTTCTCGTCCTTGCGTCATAAACTACTATTGAGCAATTGCACCACAATTACAACCTGTTGTTAGTTTTTACCATTGTTACAAAGTGTTACGAAAATTGTTAATAGAAATTTACAAATCAAACAGTGCATTCTTTCATTATACTTCATCGTACATTTTAAAACCAAAAGAAATTACGCTCTTTTGGTAACGCTACTGAGCATGATTTTTGTTTACCTATCCAACCCCACCCTATATCGTTTCCTTCGTTCAAATCACCATGATTTTTGTTTCCCTATTTAATCTATACGACTCGTACCGTACTATGCCGTTTCCCGCCGGTCAAATCAGCAGAGATAAGGCCCCTTCTGTCGCATGATTTTTGACTAGTTTTAAATGGGATTCCTAGCTTTCATTGCGTTACAATCGGCCTAGTTTTCATTGCGGTAGAACCCGGGTAGTTTTCATTTCGTTACAACCCGGGTAGACTACCTACTTGTGTTCAATAATATTTGGTGCATTTTATTATCGGAATAACTTGCTGTGATATGTTTTTTTTTAAACCAAGTGATATTTGTTCCTAAAGTGGCGCTGGGAAACAGTAACAAAGCCTACATAGAACACGAGGCTAATAGCCATAGTAGTTGATGCCGTTGACACAGAAGTAGGTTATGTTAAAATGTAAAAATAATTATAATTTTTGTTTGAAATTTGTGTTTATGTTTATACAGGGTGTTTCATAGTTAAACCGACATACGTTAACTGTAAATAGAGGGTACTTAGGTGATTCCAAATAATCTTGGTTAATGCATCTAACGCCTTTAATAACCTAGATACGGGGTGTTTCATCCATTTCGGCCAATATTTTGATAAGCCGTAACTTTAGAACCATACTGTAGATTTCTCTCATACTTGGTACAGGTATAGCCCAATCCTATAATGTAAGAACTACCATTAAAATCTAGACCCGCATTAAGAAGAATTTGCAAAATTTGAAAATCCCCAAAACAACACCTCGTATATCAAATTTTTTTAAATTGGGATGGATTTTTGAAAAGAACGGAAAAAAATGAGTTATATTGAAATTTTTTTTTAAGTCCACATCTCATTCTACTACTAAAGTTTTAACGTCAAATTACATCAAATGCATTTTTTTTCATTTTCACAAGCAGTAACTTTCGAAATACTTTCATATTTGACACAGGTATCATTTTTTAGTAGCCCAATCGTATAATGTAAAGACTTTACCACAGTTAAAATCCAGATACGGATTAAGAAAAATTTGTAAAATTTGAAAATCCCCAACGCAACACGCTGTACATCAGATATTTTTTAAATTGTATCAGATATTCGAAACGAATGGAAAAAACTGAGATATTCTGACATATTTTTATAAATGCACATCTCGTTCTACATATTACTAAACTTTTAAACTAAATTCAATTAATGCAATACATATTCTCATTTTCATAAGCCATAACTTTGGAAACACCCTGTAGATTTCTTTCATATTGGTACGGGTAGATTCTTTAAATAGCCCAATCGTACAATACAAGAACTAAAGTTAAAATACAGAGCCGGATTAAGAAAAATTTGTAAAAGTTGGTAATCTCTAAAATAGCATCCTGTATATCAGATTTTTTAAATGTAATCGGATACCTATTTAAAAAAAGAAAAAGAAAGACAAAAGATGTGTTATACTAAAATATTTTTATAAGTGCACAAGAGCGTTCTACAAAAAAAAATACAGATTTAATTTTTCGGATTAATTCCAGATTCAAAACTCATTAAACAGTAAGCTTTGGCAATAACACGTCCTTTCTCTTTTTTTTCTTTTTTAAAATAGGTATCCGATTACATTTTAAAAAATCTGATATACAGGGTGCTATTTTAGAGATTATCAACTTTTACAAATTTTTCTTAATCCGGATCTGAATTTTAACTTTAGTTCTTGTACTGTACGATTGGACTATTTAAACAATCTACCTGTACCAAATATGAAAGAAATCTACGGGGTGTTTCCAAAGTTATGGCTTATGAAAATGACAATACGTATTGCATTAATTAAATTTACTTTCAAATTTTAGTAATATGTAGAACGAGATGTGCATTTATAAAAATATGTCTGAATATCTCAGTTTTTTTCGTTCGTTTCGAATGTCTAATCCAATTTAAAAAATATCTGATATACAGCGTGTTGCGTTGGGAATTTTCAAATTTTACAAATTTTTCTTAATCCGTATCTGCCTTTTTACCGTAGTATAGTTCTTCCATTATACGATTGGGCTACTAAAAAATGATACTTGTACCAAATATTAAAGAAATCTATGTGCACTTAAAAAAAATTTTCACTTTAACTCATTTTTTTCCGTTCTTTTCAAATATCTACACCAATTTTAAAAAATCTGATATACAGGGTGTTGTTTTGGGGATTTTCAAATTTTGCAACTTCTTTTTAATCCGGATCTGGATTTTAATTGTAGTTCTTACACTATGGGATTGGGGTATTAACACGCTATACCTGTACCGAGTATAAGAGAAATCTACAGGGTGGTTCTAAAGTTACGGCTTATCAACATATTGGCCGAAATGGATGAAACACCCAGTATCTCGGTTATTAAAGGCGTTAGACCAATTAACCAAGGTTATTTGGAATCTTCTAAGTACCCTCTATTTACAGTTAACGTATGTCGGTTTAACTATGAAACACCCTGTATAAATTCTACATGCTATGTTGCTTCGAAAAGTATTCTGTATATTTTATTTATTTTAGTACTTCTTACACTATACAAATGCAATGAAACGCGTTTTTTAAAAATTCTACTACACTTTCTAATACAAGCTCCAGTGGCAAACTACAAAACTATAAGTAGAACTAGGTAGAATTTTTCTTTATTTTATTAATATTTTTTATATTCGAATAAAAATATTGTATGAAAACGCGGACGAGAAGTTTCTTTTTCGGACTCTTTTGGTTCTCTCCATAATCGTCCGAAAAAGAATCATTTCTCGTCCTTGCATCATAAACTACTATTTTAGGTGAATACGTGATTCCTAAAGATGCGACTGTTGCATTCATCCCTTCCATAACGCACAGATGTCCCGAATATTGGAAAGATCCACTCACATTCAATCCAGATAGATTTCTTCCTGAAGAAATTATCAAAAGACATCCTTGCTCTTATTTTCCATTTTCTTATGGTCCGAGAAACTGTATCGGTAAGTAATTCTAGATACAGAGATCGTGTGACAGTTGGCGATATTCAGAAAATCAAATATTGTAGAAATTTTAACTATCCACTTGGGCTTAACCGCAGAGTTAAAAAAAGATTGATGAGTCGAAATTTCTTAGCCAATCGAATACCTCTCAAGATTTGTTTTAATTGATTAATTCTTCATACTGATACCCGTCAATCAAGTCTACATAGGCCGAATGAGGGTAAAGAATAAATTTATACAGGTAGAGATCATTATGCTTTGTCCCATAATTTCGCATTAACTCTGTACTTATTTTGTTCTGCAATTAAAAATAGTTAAACTATACAATATTTTTTAAACACCTTGTGTGGTTGATACGGACTGAAAATTAAAAAAAAAATAAAATTGCAAAAAGATCTTGTAGAAATATCATATTTTTTCTTTAATGATAAATGTAAATAAGTATATCAAGCTGTTAACATAGGATGTAAATTAAGCCTTAGTATAAAATTGAAGATTTCTAATCTTGTTTTTGTAGGTTTGGTTCATGCAGATCAAAATCTAAAAACAATTCTGGCGACAGTAATTCGAGAATTCAAGGTATTCACATCATACAAATCAATCGAAGAAGTTGAATTTACCCTTCAAGGAGTTATTTCATTCACTAAGGGTATAAATATTTGGTTTGAATCAAGAACTTAATGACTTTTTCTTTGGTTTTTAGTCCAATGCCGTTTTTATACTCTTTTAGAAAATGCTAAAAGTTTATAAAAAAGAGCACGTAATTTATTTTTAGATTTTAAAAGGGGAAGCACAAAATCAATCAATAGTATTATGAAATTGCACTGTTTATTATAGTCTAAGAGCTGGAGCTTTGATATGGACAAACTTGGTTAAAACTCATTGTATTACTAAACAGGATTACATATCCGAGCTCTCCGACACTTTCAGTGGTGCTGGACTTAGGTACGGATGACCAAAGTGGCCATTTTTTTCTTAAACGCAAACTATCGATGATACGTGTGATTTTTTTTAGGATGGAAGATTATAAGCTACTTATTATATATTCCAACTCTTCGACAGCTACGGTGGTGCAAACTTGGTGGCTGACAGGGGTTAAGTTGCCAAAAATTAAAAAAAAAAACAAATCACAACTGATATGTCGGAGAAATTGACTACTGCTTTCTCATTATATAATAAATCATGTGTGAAAATCTCCGACAGCTACGTTGGTGCATAAGGCAGTAAAATGGGATTTTATAGACGCGCCCCCGAGACTCGCGCCATTCACATTTATCATATGCATACGTATTTTATCGATAAAAACTCGTACAAATTCAATTTTTTATCTGAAAATTAACATTTTTATGTTTATTAATGTAATAATTAACTTACCCCATTTTTGTTGAATTGAATTATATATTTCATTGTAATTAATTTCACTTGCGAATACTTAGTCTATTCAACCAACTTATGTCTCTAAAAGGCACGGTAAACTGCACTGGATTTTGGTATATATATTTAATTTTAGCAAACTGTTAAACATTAAGAAAGAACACCAGTGCAGTTTACCGTGCCTTTCACTTCAACAGAGGTTTTCTGCGAATTCCGTTTAATCGTTTAGAGACATAAGTTGGTTGAATGAGCTATACCCAAGAAGGAAATATTATTTATGATTTCACAGTTAATTTAATACACAGGTGAAAAATAATGTTATATTTGTAGTTATTTCTTTAGTGGTGTTGGAGTACTTCTTGCCTCCAAAGCTTCAGTTGCTGACATAGAAGTTCCTGGTTGATCTATTAAAATCATTATATTATATAATTGTAAAATGAAGTTTACAATTGAGGGAGAAGAAATGTTGAAATACATTAAATTCATATTTACGCAGCGGAATTTCGCCAACTTTTCGCTAGCGGAGTGTCCTAACAAACCGTACCTTTTAGTTGTGAATATCTTAAATTTTATAAACACGACGATAAGAAATAACGAGAAAAACGAAAAACTTTCATTATAAATGAAGGAAAAAATCACTAAAAAGACATGAGAAACGAGAGAAATAATATATAAAATACTTTCATAATACAGAAATAAAAATACTATATAGAAAATAACTGTTATGACAATTACTTACCAATATTACATTTAATTTTTATATTATTACAGTCGTAAACAATCTGTAGCAGGTTAGATGATACCCATGCAAATTGTCAATTTCTTCCGGTAGAACCTCATCACTATATTTAATATTGCACGTTATTCTAATTTCTAGTTTGTCTCTGCAGATTTTCAATGTCTTTTCATTAAATAATATTACTTTTTCATTTTCAACCTTGTAAAATTTAAAAATACACGCCATTTTAATAAAATAAATTATTTGTTAGGTCTAAGCAAGCGTGTGTCAATTATCAATGTGAGCAATGGTTGTTAAAAAGCTACTGATCTTGACGCTTGTGTATAAAGGTATATTATAATAAATCAACAAAATAAAACAAAGAACTCTTTAACAGTAATATTTTGTATATCTGTTCATTTTTAGAGATTATATATTTTTAAATTTTACAACTTTGGAACAAAGAAAATTTTATTAACGAATTTAGTGGTTGAATAATATACTTGGAGATTCAATATTATATCTATCTGATGATATACATATAGTACCTATGTTATAAATTATTATAAAATTACCCAATAAACATAAAAATGTTAATTTTCAGATAAAAAATTGAATTTGTACGAGTTTTATCGATAAAATGCATATGATAAACGTGAATGGCGCGAGGCTCGGGGGCGCGTCTATAAAATCCCATTTTACTGCCTTATGCACCAACGTAGCTGTCGGAGATTTTCACACATGATTTATTATATAATGAGAAAGCAGTAGCAGTAGCATATCAGTTGTGATTTGTTTTTTTTTAATTTTTGGCAACTTAACCCCTGTCAGCCACCAAGTTTGCACCACCGTAGCTGTCGGAGAGTTGGAATATATAATAAGTAGCTTATAATCTTCCATCCTAAAAAAAAATCACACGTATCATCGATAGTTTGCGTTTAAGAAAAAAATGGCCACTTTGGTCATACCTAAGTCCCGCACCACTGAAAGTGTCGGAGAGCTCGGATATGTAATCCTGTTTAGTAATACAATGAGTTTTAATCGAGTTTGTCCATATCAAAGATCAAAGAGTTTTTCGGCTTCAGCTCTCCTACTATTATTTAATGATGTAGAAAATAAAAATTAGTTAATTTTGTTTGGTTTTTTATTTCAAATAAACATTACTTACTAAAATGCATATTTTTCTTTGGATCTTTCATATCGATCCACATATACTTAAAATAAAAGTAAAATTTCAGGGTCTGACTTGAATACAGATTTATTAAACTAAATTAGGCAAAACTGATAAAACACCCTGTATCGCCATGGCAGGACTGAGACGCATTAACCATAGGATATATGAAATAGCCAAGGTGTCCCCAATCTGTAGTTAATGTGTATTTTTATCAATAAAACATACACGTGGATAAAGTAAGTGAGATCAAAAATGTAAACTAAAGAAAGCCACAATTTAACAAAATGTTACTTATAAATCTTTTGTAAAATATTGAGTACAAGTATTTGTTTATAAAACTTTTTTTTAATTGCTGTTTACAATCTACTCCGTACAAATTAGAGTAATAAGTAAATGTGTTGATAGATTAGGGTTTCGGGCAGAAACGGTTCATTGACTATTCTCTACGTTCTATGTTATTAAATCTTCTGGCCATCTTCATTGTAATCACAGCACACATCTAATAGCAGGTTAACTAACATTACCATTTCAAGTCCATGTTTTAGTTCGGGCCCGGTTGTACAGTGTCTCTGTGGTAGAAATTCACGTGGCAGCAACGTCCAATCAGAGACGTTTTACTGCACGTGTTAGAGGAACCAATCGATATTCTCGAAATACTTGAAAGTTGTAGTAAAGCAAAAGACCTGAACATAGTAATACAAAACATTTATTAGATTAGATTACCTTTGATTGAAAAATCAAGATAATTACACTTATGGTGGCATTCCTTTGCTACCGAGGCTAAGACTCTTTATTTACCATAAGTCGAATGTGTGCTCTGTGTTATTTGACTACTGTAGTATTTATATTTGGCAACGCCGTGTAAAAGGAAAAGAGACAGAAGTATACTATGAGTAACTGTTTATGCTGTCAAATGCATGTTTGACATTAGTATCTAAATAACTTAAGCACTCCGGAAATTAGAAATTGGAGCGACACCACATTTAAAATAAGTATTCAGATTACAAACCATGATAAAATGTGGAAACATCATTAATAAGTATATTTATTCAAAACTTTAAATACCATAACGAGAAACTTTAATTTACTGGAGCTTCATCATGACAAAATAGCTATTTGTTCCGGCCGAGGTAGGATAATCTTGAGGTCTCTAAAAAGTTTCGCGGCCAAGGTATACACACTATTTTTCGAGCGACCGTTAGTTATATTATTGATTTAATATTAGGCAGTTCGATGTAATTGACAAAGTCATAGCGTTGTTATAGAAATGACAAGTTTGAATAGGTATAATAACAAATATTTTGACAGTCCTTAACAAAACGCAAAATTTGCGTAATATTTAATATAATGTCTGATTCTGATGGTGATATTTGCAGTATCCCCAGAGCTAAAAAGCATTGTAGACTCCGCGTTTTCAGAAGTAATACCTGAAAAATCTAAACGGCAGTATGAAAAATGTTACAGCGACTTTAAAGCTTGGTGTAACCGACAAAATGTGAAGACGATGTCTGAAAACATTTTAATGGCTTATATGATGGAGAAATCAAAAGTTTTAAAAAGTTCATCCTTATGGAGCATTTATTCTATGTTGAAAATGTATGCTTAACGTACATCCATTACTGAAGAGAAAGTCAGTAGGACATCAAGCAAAAAAATGTAAAGTTTTTACGCGTTAGCAAATTGATACATTCCTAAAAGAAGCTGATGATGAGAAATACTTATTAATGAAGGTATTTTTAATATTGGGAATATCAGGTGCCTTACGTCGAGATGAATTACTAAAAAAGGCCATTGGAGATATTCAGGAAGAGAATGTTGTATTAATAGTTACCGTTCCTGATACCAAGACGAATATAAAGCGCGTTTTTACTGTTACAAATATTGATTACATAAAAACGTATCTTAAGAGGGGCCTTGCCACTGCCGACCTCGTTTTCAGTTGGCAATACTGAATATGCATAAAAATTTGACGATTTTTTGGAGAGTTAATCTCAAGAACGGAATTTTTGTTTGTGGAAATATTTATACCCGTTATAGCTTATACATTGGAATAGGACATCTCCTTTTTTGAGTCAATTTTAAGGATTAATAAAAAAGATATCAGCCATTTAGTGGAGGTGTGTTTTTGACAGTTTTGACAATTTGTGATCACCAATTTTAACGTGAAAAGGAGATGTCCTAAATGAAGGATACAGAATTAATTTCCGAGAATACCAATTCGCAAAACTTTATAATTTTTGAGATTAACTCTCCAGAAAAATTTTTTTTATGTAAGTTGCCTATATCCCAGTAAGATTTTCTCTTTCCATAGTTCAGGAGTTTTCCGCCTGACACTTTGAGACAGTGGCGCTTTTTGGTTTTATTTTGAACGATGTATGCAACCAGTTTTACGAATACGAAGTTAGGAAGAAAGAAAGTTTATATGTTTAGAACTGACATTTTAGGTTATGTTGGCTAATTTATTCGTGTGTTTTGCAATTTTTTTTAATGAGTAAATTAGTATTAACTAAAACCAGTTCTTCAATTTAAAGTATTTCAATTAATGCCGTATACCTCATGTAGGACATGTTTCACTTTAAAATTGGTGATCACAAATTGTCAAAAGCACACCTTCCACTAAATGATTAATATGTTTATTATTCTTTAAAATTTGTTGAAAAATGAAGATGTCCTATTCCAAGGTGTAAGCTATAACGGGTAAAATTATTTCCACGAACAAAAATTCCATTCTCGAGAGGCTGTTCAAAAAATCTTCAATTTTTATGCATATTCGAAGGAAGTGTGAAAGTGTGCAAAATTAGTGATTAGTAATATGGAGAATGTGCAATTCAACTATAACAGTTTTTTGTGATTTTTATTCGTGCATTCAAAATAGTGTCTGCATAGTTGGGAATCACAGACATTTACAGAAATTAATATTTACAGTATGTCTCACATATTAACCCGTCCATGGGACTCTTGATGTAGGTTTGTTACACATTTTATTTGCTATTATGTCTTTTGTCCATTGCTAAAAAGCAATGCAGTTTTTTCATAGTGTATTGTTTTGTTTTTGTTTTAGTGAATAACTGTAATTAGGTACTTTTAAATAAAGAAATAATTATTAATTGTTCAATTTATTTTCTTACAAAAATGATTTTATAATATTTAATGATTTACAATAAAGTTAACATTAAAGAAATGAGTTTACAATTAATACATGCAAGTATTAGAACTAAGAATCTGAAATAAATTTGTGATTAATAAATGCAAGTACTCGAACTGAAAATCTGAAATAAATTTATGATTAATAAATGCAAGTACTAGAAATAAGAATCTGAAATAAATATATGATTAATAAATGCAAGTACTCGGTACTAGAAATAAGATTCTGAAATAAATTTATGATTAATAAATACAAGTACTCAAACTGAAAATATGAAATAAATGCAAGTACTCGAACTGAAAATCTGAAATAAATTTATGATTAATAAATGCAAGTACTAGAACATGTCGATAGCTAACTGGCCAAGAATTTTCATTATGGTTTATAAGTCTAAAGATAGATATAATGTACCCATGCATTAAAAATATTAATTCACCTAATTAGAATGCCTTGGTCAATACTGTCAACAAAACGGACACAAGAATTTCCTTGTTGTTATCTAGTTAAATTCTTGGTATGTAAAACTCTATTTATGCAAATATTCTAATATTTCTTATCTGTCATATTCATCTGAAGAAATTATTCCAGGTTTTGAATTATTATATGATTTTAAATTTATTTCTTCTTGGCTCAGGAAGTGCTCTTCTAAATTTTCTTGTGTGAAATCCTCTTCTGTATTTCCACTTGTGGAAAGTCATTGAGTTGGATGACCTCTTCTAAAATATCCTCTTGCAGAAAACTCTCATCTTGTCAGCTTCTTTCTTTCTTGTGGGAATCCCTCTTTTTAGATGTTCTCTTCTGGGACGTTCGCATCTGGGACACTTTCTTCATTAAACCTAAGAAAATGTACATAATCAAAAAATTGAAATAAAAAGCTAGGTACATGAAAATTACTTTGACAGACTTTTTATTATGGGTACTTCATAGGAATAACTTATAAAAAATAAAACTTTATGAAAACTTACAATTCTTGTAATATTTCGCTGCAATCATTTGGGAATCCCTCTTCTTCGATGTTCTGTTCTGGGACACTTTCTTCATTAAATCTAGGAATATGTACATAATCAAAAAATTGAAATAAAAAGCTTAATAACTTATAAAAAATATGGTTAAAACATAACTTTAGAAAACTTACGATTCTTCTAATATTTCTGTGGAAATGTCCCTGTTTTCTCTATTTTCCCAATTCAATCGCGCTGCTGCAGTGCACTTGTTCTTCTTTCTAGTTTTACGCGAACTTCGAGGCATCTTTGGATAATATCCTACCCTATATAAAAAATAATAAAAAAAAATTGTGTCTTTTTTCACAAAAATGAAAAGGGTGTCCTTTTTCACCGAGGAGGGTAAACAATCAGAATCTAAAACCTAAAAATACTGTTGTGTTCGTTTCACACCACTTTTGTACCGTAATAATGTAGCTCTAATGGAGACAAAACAGCAAAAAACTAAAAACTGAAATGAAAAAACACACCAATGTTGCCGTAATGCCCGCAACCTCTAAATTATCAATTACTAAAAAGCTGTTTTTCACTTTTTTAAAATAAATGTACATATTATATTTTCCATTTAAAATATTTTGGAATGTAATATAAAAACGCTTTTCATATAAATTCATATCGTATATTGATAATAAAGAAATATCTAGGTAGGTATTTTCGACACTGTTCTGATGCTGTGGTAAATAAATAAAGTATAAAGTTTAGTATGGATACTAAATACGTGTCACTGGTTTTTTGGGTAAAATTTTAAAGTAGGTTTATATTTGTATATTATTCTTATAGGAAAAATCACACTGAATACAATGGTGACATTAAAAAATTTGTAAATAGCCGTCTTCATTGTTAAAAGCGATGGTTTTTGGTGAGCATTTTAATTTTTCAACCCTTTTTTTTGGACTTTTTAACGAAAACAGTGACACGGACAAAAAAAATTTCAAGGGATGAAACATGAACAATTTATCATAACCCATGGTTTAAGACTTGCAGCGATTTTTTATCTGTAACCGTTCTATTGTTATATACAAATTAATGTTCCAACATTAACAATTTTTTTTATAAAAGGACTTGCAGATAATTTATTGTGGTTACAATGTTGCATTTTGTTCATAGAACGCAGTTTTTTGTGTCGATAACTCATGTATTCTGCAATTGTTTAAACAAATAGATATTGATAAAAACATTTTGCGTTTGGGGCTGCCAATTATTTATTAATTCATTTTTTAAAAAAATTCTTGCTTCACCCTAAAGATTATACATTTATATAATTCTCAATTTTCGTATGAATCCATTCATGTTTAAATATTTTTTTTATGTTAGAAATATTATTTTCCGAGCTCCATTCCTATCTGATGTATTTAGTGAGATTAGTCGCGTGACAGCGCTATTCATATTAAAATAAACGGATTTATACGAAAATAATTGAAAATTAATTAAATTAATAAAATATAAACTCTATTTTGATGCTAGAAAAAAAATAGTAAACAAAAAAAATGAAATTTCCTAAAAATAAAAAATAAAATTTCTGTCGTGGCTGAAGCCGGTATCGAACTCATGACAAATGGATTATTAGCGCTCTCTGCGACAAGACTAACTGTGAAAATAAAGAAAATTTATTCTCTCAGATTCCTTAGATATCCCAAATAATATATTATATTTTAATACTAGCAGCGCCACCTAGCATACAGGAGATTCACTGAAGTCTTAAGATATCTATCTCTCTTCATTATTGCAGAAAGACAGTGATAAAAGATAAAGATAAAGATGGGGATTTTTGGTGTTTGTAGTTTGGCATACCTGTCGCGACGCCCCTCTTAAATATGCAGCTCTTCGACCAAAGCATTTTAATAATCATCGTATATTCTTGAGATACGTTAACGGAAAGTGCACTGCACAAATTGTTGGAGTGCATACAATTGGAAAAGTGCCCAGTATGATTGCTAAGTATCTCAAATTACCAAAACCAGAAACATACACGGATCATTGTTTTCGGAGAAACTCTGCTACGCTGCTTGCATTAATGTTACGTCCCACAGAAAATAATTTGATGTCGAATGTTAATAACAGCCATTATTCAGAAAGCCTAGATGTAGTTGCTTCAACTTCAGGAGTAAATATAAGTAATAATGCACAATGTACAATTAATGTTAATATTTATCCTAAATAATATATGCATTTGTTGTTAATTTAAAAATTAATGCTATTTTCAATAGAAAATAAAAACCTTCGTATTGTCTTATTTTAGAAATGTCCAATTTGGAAATGACACTTTTTTTAAAGGCCGCTACTAAGGATATGACACTTTCTTTAAACGCCGCTGCTATGGGTCACGGCCTTTAATGATATATTAAAGGCCGTGACTATGGGTAGTGGCTGCGAAATAGATTTTCGCAAATTGTTTTGAGAACGCGAAGTACTTCGCAACCGGTTGCACGAAAAATACTTTTAAGTTAATACATTACTCGAATCATCAGTTTTATATAACTAACTTATCTTAATAAATAAGGGGTTTCTTCAACTGGGGAAGCAACCATCGGTTAAAATCAGGAAAATCATGTTTTGGTAATTCACATTAGGGCTCTGACAGGGACATCACACCTGCCACGTAAAAACAAATATCACAAAAGGGGGTTTAAAAATACAAACAACGTTTATTTACCTTTTTCCAATCTGCTACATGTTTTCTCCATAGCCCAGACCATTTAATTTTCAGGACAGATTTTTACAAACATCATTATTTCTTTTTGTGGATTTTTTTTACAAACATCCAAAAACAACTGTTTATGTTCGACCATAATTCGCATTTTTACTTTTGTTGGGTTGAATGTAAAATGATAAATAAAACAGAAACGTACGCCTGCTTTAGTAGAAATCTATATGTATTGACGTCTCGCTTTCAGGTAGGGTAAACAGTCCAATTTTTCTAGGTGCAATAGTAACGATAATAAGGGGTGGGTAATAGGGTAAACAGTCCAATTATTGGCACTTTAAAGTTGGCGTACGGATTAAAAGAAGATTAATGTATTATTACTTCAGAATCAGAGCCAATGTGCTCCTAGCTGGATATAATAAACTTCACAGAGTGTGAAATAAATTGAAAAAACGAAAATCGTTGCTTAATTATTGTGATATTAACGAATTAAGTGAAATAGGCCTAATTCCCAATCATTGGCACCTTCGACCCAATTATTGGCATACCACTCATACCAGTCATTGGCACCCTTTTTCTCATACAAAAGATAGATAAAAAGTTGTTTTTTAAAATATTGCACAACTGTAAATAAGTATACATATTTCGTATACGATGAACACTTTTTACTTACCAAAGACAAATAAAAATTAAATTGTTTAAAATATTGCACACCCTTTAGGAACAGTTTCATATTAGAAGTACATGATTTATACGGTATTTTCTACTACATTTCTGACATTGAATTTCTGCTAATTTATTTATTAGTGTTAGCATCACAATGGACGTCGTATATATGTTATTTTTGCATATAAAACAAATACATTTTTTAACCAGAATATTATTTCTGCGAACAGGATTTTTGATGATTAACCCTGTATTGACTGGAATTCATTGAGAGTTGACTGATTCTAAATTTGGACCAGTCAATTTTCAAAAATTGACTGGAAATCATTGAGAATTGACTGATTCGAATGTAGAAAGACTATATAGTGCTAGTTGATTTTAGACTATCTGTGTTTGTGCGCAGAAAGTCTAGGGTGGATGAGCTGAAAAAAGAAAAAATGGAAACTGATTATGAGGTTGTGTGGGATAAAAGTGTAATCCAAATTTTTTGTTAATTGAAATGTTTTGGATAATTTCTTCAAAATATTGTCTTACACATTTATTTTTTGCTTTCATTTTCGGCATCTAAAATTGAGATGTACCTACCTAAATAATTCATTTATGTTTTGTTCTTTGTACATAAATGCTATAGTTACTAATTAGGTAATAATAACTTTAATTTAGATTTAAACAAACATGAATGTATTTATAAAATCAGGGTGCCAACAAATTTCTCCCTATATTCTGTTATATAAACTAATAATTGGCACCCATGTTAACAATTGAAATATATCACAATTATCGTGCCAATAGTTGGCACCCCCTAATTTAATTAAAATGTTACATTTTCCAATCAATAATTACTCCTTACTTAATAGTAACTACATGGACACAACAAAATAGATTTAAAATATTAATTATGTTGCGTTTAAACAGATTAGAATTTTTTAACAGCCATATATTTCAATGTATTTTACTAAATAAGCTGCTCTAATGTACGGTATACTTATTTAACGATAAATTACCATTTTTATCATGTTTCAGCAATAAATTTCCTCTATAAGATTAGTGCCAATAATTGGTACCTATACAGATACCTTGTAACTAACCATTGGCACCCATGTCAATAAATTGGAATCTATTATAATTTGCTTGCCAATAGTTGGCACCCCATTAATTTATTAGAATTGTAATGTTTTCCCGCCAATAACCTCTCTTTATTTCGTAATAAACTTAGTAAATCAAATATAGACTAACAAAATAACATATAGTTTGGAAATATGTTGATAGGACCATGATCATAATAAGCTGTTTCTTATGGTTTACATAAAAACTTACCGTTTTCAGTTGGACCGGTGTTAACATCGGTCACTACTTGTAAACTTAACCATGCAACTCAAGTTCAACAAATGCGCATATTGAACAGAGTTTCCAGTTTTACTCTAACGTTCAGATTGCGAAGAAATGTGTGCCTAGAATCTATTAATTTCAATTATTTGTGTCTAGGTGCCAATATTAGGACGGGTGACAACCATTGGTCACTTTACCCTAGTCGACGCAGTGCAATTATTTTGGGGAACTGGAGTGCCAGTCGATAGTATTGAAGCGAAGAATTATATAAAGCTATTTTCAAGACTGCTTGACAATGGCTACAAAATGGAGGTCGAAACCTTCCAAAATTTCATTACATGAACCTAGTTTTTCTCTTTTTTTTTTTGACCGCGGAAACCTTTCTGAATAAATATGGAAGAATACGAACTTTAAACAAATCCATAACTTAGCAAACAGGAATCGGGCTGTTCTAGAACTGAGAGGCAGTTTAATCTATGAGTCATAGAGCTGTGAGAAGGATGCTCGATAAAAATACACGTAAATAATACCAAGTAGTAATAATCAAGAACTTATCACAATATTTATGGTAGGTAATCAAAAACTAATTTTTAAATTATTAGTTACTTTGATTCCTATGTTTCTTCATCTAAAGCAGTTCATTTTTTTTGCAACAATAATTGACATTTTTAAATATTAATTTGTCTTTACAAAAACTTTCTTTGGAGCTCTTCTGTTTCATTTGAGAATTTGAAGTGACCCTACTCTCTCATTGAGTAAATATTAAAAAAAATAAAAAATAAGACTTTAAGAAAAAGAAGACAAAATACAATTGGAAAATAAACTACTGCAATCGGTTACAGTTTTTTACAATTTAAAATGAAAATAATTGTTGTTATATGCATAATAAGTATAAGAATTAATTGCTTTTTTTTAAAAAAATACGAAAATTCTCATTAAAGTATAAATTAATTCAGTGCTTTTCTCTAAAATCGCATGGCTTTCCCACACTGGTTACCTTCACAAGCTCCTTAATGTTTCTCTTTTGAACACTGGAACATTATCCTAAGGGATCAGTGGCTTAATCCCTCGTTTGAATCTTGTCCGCTGATAAAATAGGAGGAAATCTTTCTGCAATCAAAATGAAGTACATTCCGAGACGGTTTTCATTTTGTAGTGAATAATTTCCTTTGCGTTTTCCTTTAACGGTTTGCTGCATTTGCAGTCGCTCTCTAATACCTAAGTAATTAGTTTTTTTTCTTTTTTAATAGTGGTTCAATCCAAATATAAACTAGAATTTAATGAATATACCTACCACAATTCGGGAAAGATCACAAGAAGAGATGAAATAGTGAGTTCAACTAACTAGTTTTAATTGTTAATTACGCGTGTGCCGAAAGCACAGCATGTTATTTATGAAGAAATGTGGCGATAAATAAAAGAGATTCACCGTCCGCTTTTGGCGAAAGCAGACAAGTTGAAAATTTAACAGAAGTGACTTCAACATAGTCACTTATATTTATAGTTGATTAATTTATGAGCTGATTTTTTAAATGACATCTTTAATTAAATATATTATTTTTCAGGATAAAATAAATGATTGTGGGGTTTTCAATTTCGACAACAAAAACTGCAAAGAATAGAAGAATCCAGAAAATTGGCATATTCTCAAGAAATATGTTTCAAAAGTGACTGCTGGTTCAAGTTGTAGAAGCAGTCCTATAGCTGAAAAACCTCAAGAACGGCAGTGGAATAATCTAAGCCTTGTACCAATGACGAGGTTGGGGAAAAACCAGAATTGGTCAATGCTGGAGGAATTTAGGCGTAACTGTTTTCATATGGGGAATGACAGTATTTTTGTGACAAAAGGATCTTTTTCTAATGCCTGAGAAATATCCATCGAATGAAGTTAGGCGAAAGTTTACCAAACATTATTATTATGGTCCACTGAATGAATAAACAATTTCCTCAGAAGGTAAATTTGGAATATATTTTTAGATTTTTGCAACGTGGCGGATAAGGGAACGATGAAGGATATCACCTGTGTGCTCATAAAGCAAACCGTAAACTGCTTGGTGGCGCAACGACTCCTTCACTAGCTGAAGGATATGCAAAATCTTGCATCAACGGGGTCTTGGCTTAACCACACCTCCCAAATCGCATGATATGATGCGCGCTGAAAGAATGGATGACCATGAGTAAGTTGGCCATAAGCGACCAACCAGGGGGCACC
The DNA here is from genome assembly GCA_949320105.2 of Crepidodera aurea. Taxonomy (NCBI): domain Eukaryota; kingdom Metazoa; phylum Arthropoda; class Insecta; order Coleoptera; family Chrysomelidae; genus Crepidodera; species Crepidodera aurea. The sequence continues at coordinate 52,688,472 of OX439474.1, forward strand.
GGGCGACACCCCCTTGTAAATTGCCTTACTTCCATATGCGGCGCTCTGTAGCAGTGGACACCTTCCTTAGCTACTCGTGGAACATAATGGACAATGAGCAGAACAAACAAAATCCATAACGGAGGAGGGGGAATTACTGACTCAGACACCTTCATAGGCTCGACTAAAATAGCAGCAGACAACCAGGCTGCTACGAAACTGTTTGAGAGGATACGAGGTATCGGACTCAAAACACCGCGACCAAGGCTTTCGGGGGCTCAGAGAAAAAAGCTCACTAAAGCGGAACCCAATAAGGAGGGGGAGGAAAAGCGAGGGGAAAAGACCGCTCAAAATCCCACACTCCAAGATCGCCTTAAAGGAACCCAGGACCAGACTAGTGTCGACTGGCTACAACGGGGCGGTACAAGGGATACGGATGGCGGTAATCCATTGACGCCATGCGCCACCCGGACATAACACCGAACCAAGGTCAGGCAGATTTGATTCAATACAAATTGGTGAACCCAATTTATGCTACCCCCTCTTCTAGCAATGATGTACCCCAATTTATAAGAACTTGATTTAGCTGCGCTAATGAGTTCACAAGAGACTGATTCAGAAGAACGACTGGCTTACTGGGGCCCCTCTGGGAGGTCGCGGATTTGACAGCTGTCGAATTCACAGATCTCCCAGTTATACCCAGAGTTCTGGTCTTCGTCCCAGAGCCAGAAACCATGGAACCTTCAGAGATCGACAGGCCCCTACAGCACCAAAACCCAGGTCTGAGGACGCAGGACTGGTCCCTGCTAAACAGGAAAATAGATAAGAAAGGACAACTCCTGGCCTTCTCTATTGACGATGCATCTTTTAGATTGCTGGAAAGGCAGAAGTTTCAAGCATACTTTAGGCTCACAAGGTTACTTTTCAGGGATCGCAAAAACTAGCAAGGGTTTGGGATAAGAGTGATTCAGATAAACCTGCACTACAGTAACGCAGACTCGGCAGTCCTTACAGTGAATAGGGGAAATTTTGATATTGCCCTTATCCGGGGGTCTACCAGGGGGTTATTAGGTCTGAGAGGGATAAATGGGGAACTAATTTAGTCGATCCACTGAGACTTCCCGCACCTAAATATTAGCCAAAAAAGACTTAGAAATACTGCCGCTAAACAATTCCTGTTCTAAAGATCCGACGGCAGTGAGAGTGAGGATCAAAGGGGGAAATGGGCCGAGAGAGATTATTCTGAGCTCGGCCTATCTTTCCTCAGATGATCCAGAAGCAACATTGATCAAGGAAGTGACAGAACTGGTGAGAGACTGCAGACGAAATGGAATGCAGATACTCATCGATTTCGATGCAAATGCGCTCCACAGAACATGGGGAAGCACAGACACCAATAAAAAAGGTGAGTACCTGATACAATTTATTATGGCAAACAATTTAGACATATAATAAATGTAGGAAACAAACCAACTGTTTAATTTTTACGTAAAATTCAAGACATTCATTCGTATCAAACCGGCAATGGCGCGATCGCCAACGACCAAATATTTTAAATCATTTCGTATCAAACCGGCAACGCCGCGATTTCGAACATCCAAATATATTAAATAATGTTACAAAACATTTAACTACGAGTGAACCGGAAATAAAGACAGAAGACCACCGGACGGCTAGCGGAAACCATTATGTTTTTAGATTCTTGCACGTACAATCCAAGAAATTCATACGCGAAGAAGCAAAACGTTTGGCAAATCATTAGTATGCATCAAGTCCTCATCATGAGCGCATCACTCTACTTAAATTAACAAATTTTGTTCTTTTATTTTACAATGGTAAAAAAGCAAATATTTTCTGAATGAAGTGGTTTATTTTGTGTTAGCCATTATCATAAGTTATTGAAACAACTATGATTTCTTGTTATATTTGTGCTTCGTTTTTCATTGAGAGTTTAATAAAAATGTTAAACGCAAGGTGTTTGTTTAATAAATAATAAAATAAAAATATAATAACTACAGTCCACTGAACAAATTACATACACTTATTTAAAAAAGCGGTGTTGTCCAGACATCGACCGTCTTGGGAAATAAGTGCAACAGGATATCACACCCCCTGAGATGTGAACACCAACTTTCCTTATAATAAACAGAAAGAAAGTAATAGATATAACATTAGCCTCAAATTTTTTGAGTAATTTCATATCGTGTGTCTGATGAGGAGAACTGCTCAGACCACAGACACATAAACTTTACCCTTCACCCTAGAGGGAAAAATCACCAAAGAATGTTATCCGAATCCCAGACGGACTATCCGGGAAGCTTACACAGCACTCCTAGATAATAATCTGCCGAAATGTAAACGCGCTTGTCTGCTGAGCCACCGTCGTCGTCTGCATCAACAGATAATCAAGATTCGTTTAACTTTCACTCCTTTGGCGAAAACACTCATCAGTAAATTTTTCTCTTGTTCCATGATATCCATTTTTCAAATGTCCTCACTTTTACCTTCGATTTACATGGAAGGGGCCCCTGCTACGGCGGTCTACTAAATTAGCAATATTGCCAGTAATGCCAAAATAATAAATTCCTAAAGTGTATAACGCTGTAGCGCTAAAACCATCGCATTCGATACAAATTAAACGCCTTTGCACAGTTAATGAAAACATACAATGAAGATGAAAATTGCGTGACGTGTAAGGTTTTCGGTTTCGACGGTTTCGGTCATCCATCATGTTGCAGTAAACGTAATTTATCAAAGCGTTCCGTAATAAATAAACACAAAAAAATTGCGCGTGTTCGCAATTCCTGAGGTGTACTAAATAATCTGGATTCATTATTTACTCACAGGATTTACGAAATTATGCACTGAACGAACCGAATCGAGTTTAAAAGAGCCTAAGTTGATTTTTCTCCAGTTCAGCTCTCATGACAAATGATTCCTTCTTTGAAAGTAATTGCTACAGATGAAAAGAATCGAAACAAGCCATTATGTCCATTATGAAGCCGCTCACTGTTCCCTTTGGATTAATTCTATACCATGCTTTTGGAGCAGTCTTTATTTATTTTGAATATATAGTAAATATTATACGATCAAGTTTCGATAACACAAAAGCTCTAATAAAACCTATTCAAATTAGAAATTTCTATTTATTTTTATTAACCGATACACTTAGGTTTCGGTTTTTTGGATCCTCGTAGGTACATGCGCAGTTGCTAAGCGTATACACTTTGTTTTTGAGTATCTCAGATTTCTTGAGACTATTAAGATTTTTGCACATGATCTTTAATAAAAATTAACTCTATTTATTTATATTACAGAACAGAACGTTACAGAGACACAGAGATCCGTTGGAACTGGAAAAATGAGTTTTTTATGACTTTCCAGGTAGTTCGAGTAAAGTCATGAATAAATGTACCGATTAAAAGAAAGCAGGAGCGAACTTACCTAAATAAAGTTATGAAATGGTTTTTCATTCCATTTTTGCTAATATTCTTATAATTGTCCTATGTGTGTATAACATATATCCAGCATATAAACCATAAACGTAAAGCGGTACTACTACTAACTTGCCGATAAATGCGCATATATTGATCTAAATCTGTACATAGGATTGATTTGGGCCCGTGGGCACTTTTGATCGGGATGGGGTGATGAACAAATTTCCGAAGTTTGGGAGAAATCCACCGAAAGCCATTTCCGTATCAAAAACTGCAGTGTACTTTATATCTGGTCCCCCAACAAAAATATTGCATATATTTTTTTTATGGGTAAGATTCTCACCATTAATATAGTGGAGTCGATCTGGCGGAAAAAATCACGTTAAACGAAGTCGCTCTTTTCGAAAAAATTTTGTTGTGATTTCATAGATTCGATGTCCCTCTTTCACGTGATCACTATATGAAAGCTAAGGGAGGTGTGGAGAGGGGGTAAATTAACATGTAAAGATATGGAAAATCGATTTTTCGCATGTAGCTCTCTGAAGTTTCTTCGGATCGAAACGACTTCTATATATAAAATAAAGTAATCGCGAAAACGCTTAAACTGAATTTGAACCCGTCTAAATCGGTCTAGCGGCTTTTGAGATATTGCGATTTGAAAGTATATGGATTTTCGTTGCGGCTAGAACACACCTAGACCCGTGTTCGCGTTTTTCGCATGGAAGAAAGTGACTTCGAGACTTGACTTTTTTTCTCTTATAGACAGTCATGACCAAAGCATTGTGTCCAAATTTCAACCCGCTAGTTTAATTTGGGGGGTAAAGGGAAGGCAAACACAGATTAATTTTTGACTCGACGTAACTTTTTTAATTCTTGACCAATCCGGTTCATCAAAATGGCAAACTCTTTCGTAAGGACACTGCTACAGGATGTATTAAGGAGATGATGGTTTTTGCGAAAACGGACAAATGGCGACCGAATTTCGGATTTTGCATATTTTAATTTTTGATTTTCGCAATGAAAGAGTAAAATGAGGAAAATCTTTTATGCGCCATCGGTTGCGAATTTTTTTTCTCTTTAATTTGAGCCATACAATAACTCGATCTGATAATCAGGAAGGGAGGAAGGGGGGTAAACGCGTTTTGCCCTGTAGAAGGGCAAGTGATAGGGACAATGACTTCGTGCTAAGCTCATTTTCAAGGGCAATCAGTTCTCTTTCAAGATTTTTTTACCACAAATCTGTAAGTTTATAGAGGACCGCAGGTGTGAGTGATATATTTATAAAAGCGAGTGCGCTCGCTGAGTCGCTGTAAAATTAGACACCGGGATAGGAGTAAGTGCTCCCTTTTATCTCTCGTCTCTCTCACAATATCTATCTGCTCTCTCACAAATACTATTCCGGCATCTAATTTCACGGCAGCTGAGCGAGCGCACTCGTTTTTATAAATATATCAAGCACTCGCGCAGTCCTTAATGTAGATAGAGCTTTGGGGTAAAAAAATTTAGAAAGAGAACTGACTGCCTTTGAAAATGCCCATCTACAGGGCAAAAAGGGTTTACCCCCTCCCACCATTCACGCTTATCGGATCGAGTCCCTATAAGGCTCAAATCAAAGAGAAAAAAATTCCGCAACCGATGGTGCATAAAAAATTTTCCCCACTTTACTTTCTCGTTGCGAAAATCGGAAAATATAATTTGCAAAATCCGAAATTTGGTCGCCATTTGTCCGTTTTCGCGAAAACTATCATCTCCTTGATTCATCCTGTAGCAGTGTCCTCATGAAAGAGTTTATCATCTCTCTCTCTCTTTCCACTGGATTAAAACCACTTAGTTGTTAAAAAAACTTTTTTAACAACTAAGTGGTTTTAAAAAAACTTTTTTAACAACTAAGTGGTTTTAAAAAAACTTTTTTAAGAACTAAGTGGTTTTAATCCAGTGGAAAGAGAGAGAGAAATTAAAATACAAACCACTATGAGCTTCCGAAAAGAGTTTACCATGTTGCTGGCCCGGATTGGTCAAGAATTAAAAAAGTTACCTCAAGTCAAAAATTAATCAGTGTTTGTCCTCCCTTTCCCTCCCAAATTAAACTAGAGGGTTGAAATTTGGACACAATGCTTGGGTCATGATTATCTATCGGAGGAAAAAAATTAAGTCTCGAAGTCACTTTCTTCCATGGGAAAAACGCGAACACGGGTCTATGTGTGTTCTCGCCGCGGCGAAAATCCATATACTTTCAAATCGCAATATCTCAAGAACCGCTAGACCGATTTGGACGTGTTAAAATTCATTTTAAGCGTTTTCGTGAGCACTTTATTTTATGTGTAGAAGTCGTTTCGATCCGAAGAAATCTCAGAGAGCTACGTGCGAAAAACCGATTTTCTATATCTTTACATGTTAATTTACCCCCCTCCACACCTTCCTTAACTTTCATATAGTGATCAAGTGAAAGAGGGATCTCACATCTACGAAATCACAAAAAAAAAATTTCGAAAAGAGCGACTTCTTTTTCAAAATCAGATCTACTCCACTATACTTTATAAAAAGTAACTATACTTTTTTAGATGTGCTACCATCTATGGTTAGAAGAGAGTATTGGCAATAAATTTTGACTGAATCTAGTCAAGATGTCACTCTCTAAACCAGTAAGGAATTTTAATTTATTAGATTCGACATCCTAAGACCGGTTTCTTCCTTTTGGCTTCATCAGTTAGGCTTTTCGAATCCAATAAATAAAATTCCAAACGCGTACAAGTCAATAGCTATATCCGCTATAAGATAACATTTTTAGATGTGCTACCATCTATGGTTAGAAGAGTATTGACAATAAATTTTGACTGAATCTAGTCAAGATGTCACTCTCTTCTTTTTATCCCTTTAAGGGATTAGTATAAAGTTAGTAAACCAGTAAGGAATTTTAATTTATTAGATCCGAAAGGCAGAAACCGGTCTTAGGAGAAGTCTTAGGAGAAGTTATACCCTCCAAAAATTGAATTTTGTCAATTTGCGACCAATAATTTTAAGCTGTAAAAAATATATGAAAATATACATATAACTAGGTAATTATGGTTTTATTTTGTAGGCCACAGTGTACTGAACTTAATGCAGTTTATTTGAAAAGGCTCGGACGATCCATTGCTGTACGATTTAAAAAATCGTAGATGCCTGCATACGCGAAAAATAGCATGCGGCTTAAAACAGACATGGCCGCCATTTCCAAATGGCAGACAATAAAAATTTTGAAAAAATATTTTTGAACCCCCAAGATATATTAATTTTTTCTGAGATGGTCAAGCAACCAATTATTTTTTTTACCACTTGGTATGGATTGACCCTGGTTAGTTAGAACTTAAGTACCCATTAAAAAGCTATTAAAAATATAAAACAATGAAAATATTTAAGTCTAAGCTTTAGTGATTTTATAAAAAAACCCTTTTTGAGAATCACTTTGAGAAACTTATATTATATTATACCTACTATCGATCAGTATTAGAGCCTGGACTGTTTAAATAGGATTCTTGCATCGCAAAAGATGCCGATCACGTACTCGGAGCATCGTTAATTATTTTATTTGAAACTCTTTAAATGTTGAGAATACGTTGAAAACTTGAGTTTTCAAACTATTTCATTTATTTCCAGGCTAAACTCTTGAACTTATTTATACTCAATATATAATGAATATAAATAAGTGGATATTTTCGTGACTGTTCAATAGTAATTTATGTAGATATAATTAGTGGGAATCAGTCAATAGCAAATAATTAGTACGATTTCTTCGTTTTAAGTCGAGCTTTCGAAAACGTTTATTTTCTTTATCAAGACGAATAACACGAAATTCAGAAAAAATTAAATACAAAAAGAAACATCAAGGTTAAAATTTAAAATGACAAAATGACAATTACTAAAAAATCAGTATACAATTGAAACATACAGAGTGAGATTATAAAATGTATAAGTATGTATAAATATATAAAAAATCAATTCAAGGAGGAAGAGTTGAGAAATTTTCTTTATGTTTTTTTAACAGATATGTGTATACTGTACTGAGGTCATTGATATCTGTTCTTTTATTCATTGATTTTTCATTGTTATTTATATGAACCGTTTCAAGAAAGAGACTCTTATTGCGATTTCGATCATTACCGAGAAATTTGGGATTATTATAGTCAATCACATGATCTTTATCTATTACATGTTCACCAAGGCGACAAGACCTAACATTCCTTCTGCAGTCACTTTCATGAGAAGTTATTCTATCTTTAAGCATTCTACTTGTTTGACCAATGTATACTTCATCACAGCTGCTGCATGGGATTTCATAGATTATATTTGATTTATTTTTGACTGGTATAGGTATTTTTAATTTAGAATGTATTTGTGAAATAGTTTTAGCTATTTTGATATTGTCTTCATTTTTGAACAAATGTATAAGTTTTGATGTCAAACCATCTATATGTGGTAAAGATTTAAAAATTGAAATTTGGTCAGTTGTTGGTGGATGGTTTGAATTTGAAACAGAAATAGAGGTACTAAATAGAATTTTATTCACTAAAGATTTGGGATATGAGTTTTCAAAAAGAATGTTTTGAAATTCTCTCAAAGAAAACTCATAAATAATGAAAAATCAATGAATAAAAGAACAGATATCAATGACCTTATAGACCAGTGCAGATGCTTTTGAAAGTGGTCAAAAGTGAAATAAAATAATAGTAGGATGAAACCCATTGGAAAAAGAAGAGAATATAACAAACATGAAAGGAAAAAATAATTTACGGGCGATCTGGGGTCGGGAAGTGGAAGTGGGGAGTTTTTAAGGGTAGAAAACTGTTTATCTCGATTTTCGGCAAAACTACAAATCCTATGGAAAAAAGTTAAATAGTAAAGTTGTAGGTAATAAAAAGATCTACAACTTTTGTATATACACTTTTTTCACATAACCTCAAAATTTATGTGAAAAATTCAAATAACCAAGTTTTTGGTTTTTTATTATATTTTACAAAAATTTCTTTTTTTCACGAAATTTGGTGAAAACTTACCTTTTTATGTCCCAAACATACTGTAATTTTTTTGTTTTAAAATATTTATTTTTTTAACCTTATTTTGACTTAATATCGAAAAAGCAGTCTAATTTTCAATCGAATATTCTCACGTCAAAATATCTGCTTTTTTAAAAAACTCGGTGGTCTTTTTGTTCGTTGAAATCTCTACTTTTTGATGGTGTGAAAAAAAATATAGATTACTATGTTCTCAAAAAATGCAAATAAGAAACGAAGAAAACTCCGAATTTCTTTTTTTTTTAATCATGTACAATTTTGAGCTATTTATTAAAATGTATACTTTAATTACTCGAAAAACGTAAGATTCCGTGTTACATTGATAAACAAAAGAGTAATTAAAGTATAAATTTAAATAAATTGCTCAAAATTGTACATGATGATTTAAAAAAAAAGAAATTCGGAGCTTTCTTCGTTTCTTATTTGCATTTTTTGAGAACATTTACCATAGTAATGTATTTTTTTTTACACCACCAAAAAGTAGAGATTTCAGCGAACAAAAAGCCCACCGAGTTTTTTAAAAAAGCAGATATTTTGACGTGAGAATTTTCGATTGAAAATTAGACTGCTTTTTCGATATTAAGTCAAAATAAGGTTAAAAAAATAAATATTTTAAAACAAAAGAATTACAGTGTGTTTGGGACGGAAATCGAGATAAACCGTTTTCTACCCTTAAAAACTCCCCCCTTCCACTTCCCAACCTCAGATCGCCCGTAAATTATTTTTCCTATCATTTTTGTCATATTCTCTTCCTGTTCCAATGAGTTTCATCCTACTATTATTTTATTTGGTTTCAAAAATTATCGGCACTGGTCTATTAGTACGGTATACACATATATGTTAAAAAAACATAAAGAAAATTTCTCAACTCGTCCTCCTTGAATTGATTTATATTGAAGGAATGGAAGAAAGGTATGGAAGAAAATAAAGTCCTTTATATCTCACAAGTTATTTATTATTGAGCGACCGGTTTCGGCAATCAGAATATCGCCATCATCAGGCCCTGCGTGGAAAAATTATGGAGTTAAAAGGCAGTTTAGTTAAGTTACATAATTTAAGAAATTTATTTTTATATATTTATACATACTTATACATTTTATGTATGTTTCAATTGTATACTGATTTTTTAGTAATTGTCATTTTGTCATTTTAAATTTTAACCTTGATGTTTCTTTTTTTATTTAATTTTTTCTGAATTTCATGTTATTCGTCTTGATAAAGAAAATAAACATTTTCGAAAGCTCGACTTAAAACGAAGAAATCGCACTAATTATTTACTATTGACCGATTCCCACTAATTTTATCTACATGAATAAATGTAAATGTATGTTTAAATAATTTTATATGTAAACAAAACTGCACAAAGCTCCCAAAAACAAGGACATTGAAAATATCCTATACTGCACCAGTGTCTGGTCTTCAACAACTACTCCTTGGGCTATATGCCCCACCAGGTAGTTAATTACGAAAGTCCAGACGTGGTTTGGTGCCCGACCAAGTCGGGGTTTTAACCCAAAAACTTCGATTTTGTCATTCAAGGAGCTTGCCATTCTTAGACCGGTTTCGGCATTATTGTGCCTCATCAGTAAGAAGCAGACAAGCTCGACATCCTATCTTTAAAGGATGTCTGAAAATGAATTCGACTCGCCTCGTTCTTGATAAAAGTGGTTGCGTTATAGCAAGTATATCACGAACGAGAAGAGCCCAACGCCATTTTCACTTTAATAACAAAATCAAAGTTTGCAAAACTGTAGAAAACTACACGAAAGTGGAATTTTTTGAACCATAAAAATTCCAAAAAAGGACCATGCGAGCGACAAATCTGCACAAAGGATGTGAAATGAAATCACACAAGCTCCCAATAACAAGGACATTAAAAATGTCCTACACTGCACCAGCGTTATTAAAGTGAAGATGGCGTTGGGCTCTCCTCGTTCGTGACACACTTGCCATAATGCAACCACTTTTATCAAGAACGAGGCGAGTAGAATTCGTTTTCAGATATCCTTTAAAGATAGGATGTCGAGCTTGACTGCTTCTTACTGATGAGGCACAATAATGCCGAAACTGGTCTAAGAATTGCAAGAAGCTCCTTTAATGACAAAATCGAAGTTACCGGGTTAAAGCCCCGACTTGGTCGGGCACCAAACCACGTCTGGACTTTCGTAATTCAATACCTGGTGGGGCATATAGTCCAAGGAGTAGTTGTTGAAGTCCAGACGCTGGAACAATGTAGGACATTTTTAATGTCCTTGCTCTTGGGAGCTTGTGTGATTTCATTTCACATCCTTTGTGCAATTTTGTCACTCCCATGGTCCTTTTTTGGAATTTTTATGGTTCAAAAAATTCCACCTTCGTGTATGTAAACAAAAGTCTAAATAAGTAAAAAATCTTATTACTTCTTTTGAAATTCCACATTGTTTGTTTTTACGATTTGATGCTTGATTTTCTAAAAAGCACCCTGTAAACTCTAATATGCCAGTTATATTCTTTTGTGGTGTCGAAAGAGTCCGAAATGGCATTAGTCCGATATTACTACTCGAGAGACAAACCAAACTCGTTTCGAAGTTTCAGCCGTAACAGAAATACATAAAATGAGTTATATTAGGGTTTTTATGCTTTTGTATTGGCAAGTTATGACTGTTTGCCAAATATGACTTCTTATAAATGAAAGTGTTAGGTCGTTGGGGAAATATTGATTCGAGAATGGCGTGGAAAACTTTCTTTTATAACCAAAAGGGACAGTTACAACAAAATGAATTGGTCGAAATATATAAATATATTGTTAAAATAATAGGATTTGTAGAAATTATTATTATAATAAAATATTGCTGTGTTAAAATTATTTTGGATATGTCTTGTTTGTTTTGATTATTATTAAAACGAAATAATGTTGAGAGCCAATATTTTTGTATTTTAATTAGATATATCAAATTGTTTTGTGTTTATTTCGTTTTTTAATTTTTTTATACTCTTCCTCTTACTCCTCTTACTTTTGTGATCTACAGACTGTGGCTTAAATAAAACTATTGGAAAACTTTTACAGGTAGAAACATAGTAGACGTCATATTATAAGCTCTACAGATATCAGGATTCTGGGTCAAAAAAAAGAAGGTATAATTCAATTTATTTTCCTCTTGATCCTAAAGAATACCCTCCAACAGCGAAAATGGTAGCAACTGCCAGCAACTCGCCTAGCGTGTTGTGTTAGGTTTCACACATATGTCAGCACAGTGGCTACCGCATGCTCATGATTCATTTTATGGTTGTAATATTCATCTGGCAACAATAACAAATACTGTTTATGTGAAGGCACACAGCAGCCAGTCAGTATTGTATGCCTTCACACAAACAGTCTTTGTTATTGTTGCCAGATGAATATTACAACCATAAATGAATCATGCATATCACTCGCGAGCCGCGTTGCCGGCACATAGGGATTGGCCTAGTATTTTAGGTGGTAGTCAAAGGGTTAATGAGTACTGTGGGAAAATAACATGAAGATATAAGTTGCTCACCACTTGGCTTTGGGAACCATAGCTATAAACACAAGTCAAAAAATGTTCGAATATCTATCTAGCACTAATATAGAGATACTAACGCGTGAGACTGGCAACTATAAGTATTTCGTGACAAAAACTGGCTTGTCCCTAAAAAAGTATCTATATCAGTTCACAGATAAATTGTCTTTAATGTCGTAGATATTAGAATAATAATTTTCACAATCCTAAGCTCAGAGATAAACAAGTTATTACCCCTCCAATAAATGCCGAAATAGCATGTTACACAGACAGCTCAAAAACCAAGGAAGGTGTAGGAGCAGGAATTTACATAGCCAAACCAAAGACTGCCACGAGTTAATCTCGTTTAACGATTTTCCTTCGTGGGATTATGTAATCCGCTTTGGATGCCGGCTAACCACAGTGAAGTGGGGTGTGGATCGGTATATGGTGTTAACTAAAAGAAAATGGGCGCCAGGAGATTGTTTTACCCTCATCCAAATTCAGTCAATTTAGTCACTCAATCTCCAGAATGGATCTAAATTGAGCCCACTAATAAAAAAAAATAAACTACGTCGCAATCAAAATTTGCTTACCTTCGTTCGACTATTTGTGACTATTAGAGATAGAAAGAAAAGTAATTAATTTTTTTAATATCGGTTTAATAACGTTACTTATACACACTGTCAAGGTCGCATAAAAAGTATAAAAAAAAGACAAGGGATCCAAACGATCCCACTAAAGTTTCGCTAATTAAAACAAATTATTCAAATAACTGATTAAATCACGAGTAATAGGGGTGTTACACCGTCCGCGAGAGCTCTCAAGGTCGTTGGTATTGGGCGTAAAATAAAATACCACTCGCCCCTATAAGTCGCTTACAAGTACCAAATAAAAATTAGAGAAAATATCTATAAGTGCTAATTTAAAGACCTATAAGAAAAAAAATTACAAATTGACAAATAATGTCTATGTACCGATATAAAACAACAAAAGGAAAAACTTGCGGTTGTCCAAAGTTAAATGGCGGCAACTTTCGGCCACTAATCCGTCCGGTCAGGTCAGCTCAACCCGGAAATCTGGCTGTCAGCCCAACACGAGAAATCTGGATGATAGCCCAACACGAGAAATCTGGTGAAAATCAGCCCAACACGAGAACCCTAAAATAATATATATTAAACCCCTAATCAAATACCCCTCGGCCCAGAAAGAAATTTACATACTATAAAAAACATTTAAATAACTCAACATACCCTTTTTTACAGTGAAGGGGAATTCTCGGCAAACTTCCCTGACAGATGCTTCGTATAAGGTGAATCCTCGGATCGTCTAACGTGGATGATACTACCCCCTATAATATTAACAGGCCTTACACACTTGCCAGATAACATAAAACTCGACTTTCGTGAAAAACGCCTTACCTGACAAAATGGCGACTATCGTGGCGTGGTTCGGCACAAAATATCAATTCCTCTTCACGAGATTCGGACTAAGGTAACACACCAAATCAAATAGGCACCCTGTACGTCCAACAAATACGGGAATCGCTCGTCTATCCCAATCAACGGTACGAAATAATCTTCGTAAGCACCGGGCGACTCCTCAAAATTTTGTCTAAACCACTTTATACTTATCACCCACAAGAAAGAAAGAAACAAGGCCTGTCCCAAAATTTCCTTCGAAATCCTTCTCGAACGAATCTCACCACGCAAGACCAGAAAGAGATTCACCTAATAATCGCCACGGGTCACTGAATACGACTTGTGATGGGACCAATGAAATAACTGGTGACTGGCTAACACAGCCGTACAACACCTTAAAGTCAACAGAAGAAATGAACGAACCGACAGTTCGAAACATGACATCGATAAGAATAAAGAAAACAATCAATTTTACGATCTATTTTAATGTTCGAAATACTTTATCTGAAACTAACTAGCTCGTTCAAATGGATATAAATTGAGTCAAAAAAATTGAGGCTATCTTATGTGATATATGGTTCCTAAATAATATAATTCGATCCCTACAGTGGCTCACATCTACAAGGTACGAAAAACTAATTAACGTAGTAAGGTCTTAATGCCGAATTTAAACGTTACAAACTCCCCCCTTCCGTCAAGAAATTTACCTGTAAATTTCTCTACAATGCTTACTAAACCCCTAGAAAACCCAAAAAAAAAAATCCTTAAACCTAGTAAAACTCCATGAGGAGGTACAGCGGACTAGTCCAATCTCCTGTCGAAGTTTGAGGGGGCATGAGCCGCCCACCGTCCCCGGCAGGTCCTGGCAGGGCGTTTCATTTTCGCTGCTTGATGATGATAGCAGCGCCGTAGAAACCCCTGTGACGACCACCCCGGGGCCTACCGATGACAGCGAATCGGTCCACGCCCAACCAATCAGCGACAAGAAACCGACCGACCGATGGTGGAACAAAAAGAAGCAAGATAAGAAAACTACAAACAAAAAATCTGCCTACCACCTTTAGGCAGTTGTGGGAGGAGGCCCACTTCCTAAAACGGCCGAATGCCGGGTACAAAATGACCATCCTGCCGCCAGTGCGGGAGTGTTCCTGGCTGCACCACTGCGGCGGTGTCTTGGTCTCTCCAGCTCAAAGAGGTAAAGGGAGACGTAGTAGCCGTGTACGGTGCGCCTCATTCGACGGAACTATAGTCGGCCTCAGCCCTACCGCCACCGCACACGACCCCCCATGTGAACGCTCCCCCGTCCAGGAGCCTCAGTCCCTAAAACTAAGAGAGACCAACCACCTACGCACCCAATGCAGCCAAGTCCCTCTACTTGACCAAGATGTTATGACAGGATGTCTCCTAAAACTAGTGAAAACCCAAAAAAAAGTAAATAAAATGAGGACAACATCTTCCTCATCTTACAAAACCCAGAACCCTAAATTGCGAAAAGCCAAAAGAAATGAAATGAGGTCTGACACAACAACCACCTCGGCAACCAACAACAATACACTGTTTAAAAGAGATGTGTCCATTTACCAGCAACGAAAGGTAGGAAACATTAATTAACAAGGCACACTCCAAAGGTACAGCGATCTAATCACCAACTATTCACAAGGAACGTCCCAAAGGAAGATGCCTTAGACCCTGCACTTGCCTAAATCCATCGAAATCCAACATCAAACGTTAACTACCCTCGCGCAAATCAGCGTACCAAAAAAAATCCTCCAAGATACAATCTTTACCAAAAGAAACCCCCTCGAAACGAACACATCAGATCTTATAGAACAGAAAGTAGCCATTCGGGGGCCTCTTACCCCCCCGGTGGTAAAACATCCGGGTGAACCTATTCTAAGCCCGGCCCACAGGGCTAACTTACCCAAACCACTAATAATAGTACACAAAAAAAAAATATAATTGTTGATTACCTACCAAACATACTCCAAAACACACAATCCCACGTACATGCCAGTTAGAACAAATAATCGTGCCGCCAGTGCGACCACTAAACACCAAAAACCGTAATATCGAGTTTGGTTAGCACAAGAATCCTCAAACGAGATAGCCCCTGGAAACAACAAAATCCAAAACCAGCTAAGCTATATAAATCTCCAAAATTCCAGAAAGCCGTAACACCCATTACTACAATGTCCCAATAAATGGAAGGCTACTAATACACCATTAGTCAAAGCCTAGTGCAGTCAGTGAGCGGTGCCTATAATAACCAAAACTCAACATACCACAATATCAACCAATCACTAAAAATCACTATTCATAACGGCGACGACTACTCATCACAACTAACATCTAACTTGACAAAAATCTATTGGATCAGGTGGCTCAGGTTTCAAATCCTTAGTATTCCAGATGCCCAAACTTTTACCAGATTCATCCCCTAACTCATACGTCCAGGGAGAAATACGCTTTTTAATGTAGAATGGCCCTACAAACTTCGGGGCTAACTTAGCGGAAAAATGCTTAACAGCATCAGATAAAACGTAATTTCTCTTCCAGACCAACTGATTTGGAAAATACTCAACTTGTCGACGTCTCAAATTATACCTATCACAACCCTTGTCATTAGCCTTAATCAACCTACTGCGAATGTCCTCGTACATTTTCCGAAAATGTTCGTTACGACTTAAATTCCCCTCCTGAGTACCATCTTCTACTTCCAATAAACCGTCCGGACGATAATCCTTACCCGAAATTGCCATAGTCCGACCGAAAACAGCGAAGAATGGAGTCAGTTGAGAAACTTCATGCTTAGCAGTTCGGATAGCACAACCAATCTCATCAAGGTGCACATCCCAGCTACGATGATCATCAGAAACATACATTCGCAACATAGTTTTAATAGTTTTATTTATCCTCTCCGTAGGATTAGCCCTAGGACAATAATTAGGGGTAAACTTAATTCGACAGTCATACTTATCAGCAAATCGAGTCAACTCTTTACTACGAAACTGGGCACCATTATCGCAAATGATCACCTTAGGAACACCGAATACTAAGAACACCGATTTCTCTAAATATCGCACGATTGAGGAGGTAATTGCTTTACGAAGGGGACATAACAAAGAAAACTTAGTCAAATAGTCTGTAACAACCAAAATAAAACTGTTACCATGTTTGGTGCGGGGCAGTGGTCCAATCAGATCCATAGCCAACATCTCAAAAGGTCGACAAGCCTTCGGATGAGAAATCATCTTGTCAGAAGGTTGTACTTGAGCTGGTTTATTAGCAATACACAAATGACAGTGCTTAACGTACCTAGCAACATCACTACGCATCTTGGGCCAGTAGTAACGTTCGGCCAACCTAGAAAAAGTTTTATAAACCCCTGCATGCCCTGCAGTGGGTGGATCATGCGCAGCTGCAATGATGTTTTTGCGATCAGACTTAGGAACTTCCAAGAATTCTCCTGAATCTCTAAATTTGGATAACGAGATGGAACGTGTTTCCACAATTTACCCTCAGACACTCTCCAATTACAAAATTTCAAAGGATCATTATTGATATTTTTAATCATTTTCTTAAACCATTTGTCAGACTCACAAATCTCATCAACACCGACATTTGCCATAGTAGCATCCACCACTGGAACTGACCTACTTAATATGTCAGGGACCACATTATCCTTCCCTTTTCGGTGTACAATCTGGAATGAATACTGTTGCAAACGTACGGCCCAACGAGCTAAACGACCACTTGGATCCTTGAGACTATTCAACCATAACAAACTATAATGATCTGTGACCAAGGTGAACGTTATTCCTTCTAAATAACCCCTAAGCGTTTCTATAGCCCACAATGCTGCCAAACATTCTCTCTCAGTTGTCGAAAAATTACGCTCTTGTCTCGTCAAAGAACGACTTAAATAACAAATTACTCTGTCACCATCCTCATATGGCTGAGTTAGAACAGCTCCAATACCATAACCTGAAGCATCAGTTTGAACTACAAATGGTTTTGAGTAGTCAGGACAACTTAAAATAGGCGCAGTAACTAGACACTCCTTCACTTTACAAAAAGAATCAACACATTCCTCAGACCATTCAAACTTAACCTTCTTACGCAATAACCTCGTGATCGGTACCATCAACGTTGAAAAATTTGTAACAAAACGCCTATACCAAGAAAAGGTTCCTATAACACGCCTTACCTCAGTGACATTAGTTGGAGTAGGAATTTCCAACATTGCTTTTACCTTATCAGGATCTACATGCAATCCATTACGATCCACCACATAACCTAAGTATTTCATTTGCGGCATACAAAATTGACATTTCTCCAAACTAACCGAAATATTGGCCTCCCGAAGCCTACGGAACACTTCCTCCAAAATTGCTAAATGCTCTTCAAAAGATTGACTGATTACCACCACATCATCAAGGTATACAAACACATGAGGTTCAAGATCGTGACCAAGAACATTGTCTATCAGCCTCTGCCAAGTTGCTGGTGCATTATGCAACCCGAATGGCATCCTCTTAAATTGGAAAAAGTCCTCGATTCGGCACAGTAAAAGCGGTGTACTGCTTAGAGGATTCGGCCATTGGCACCTGCCAATACGCAGACTTAACATCTAAACTAGAAAGGTATTTCGCGTCACGCAATTTATCCAAAGTATCCGAAACCATAGGAAGAGGGTAACTATCTCTTACCGTCACAGCGTTAAGCTTACGAAAATCCACACAAAACCGGTAGGCGCCATCCTTCTTTTTAACTAACAAAATAGGTGAGGACCAAGGACTACTAGAAGGTTCTATGACATCAAGGCTCAACATTTCCTCCAATTCCTTATCGATTTGTTGTTGAACGACAGGGTTCACCCTATAATATCGTTGCTTGATTGGAGAACTATCAGTAACAATCACATGCTCAGCTCTATTCGTACACCCTAAAGTACTACCCATGAGAACAAAATTCCTATCAACTAATGCCTTAAGTCTTGATTTTTCCAAAGAAGTTAAAGTTGTTTGGCCACTAACGTGTTCTACACTATTCACGGTCACAGGTTCATCCGAAAAATACCACTCTTTCGCTCTTAAATCAGGAATAATGCCCATTTTCCTCCAGAAATCAGCACCAAGTATAAGCAAATGAGGTAACTCAGGAACAACAAAACAATTAACTAATCCTACTTTGCCTCTCAAAACAAACGGTAACTCAACCGTACCTAAAGCCTCACATTTAACCCCATTAGCTACAGTACAAAACAAATCTAAATCCCTCCTAACAGAAATCCCTAAATCTTGCAAAATTTTGAAACCTCTACTACCTAAAAGTGTGCGTGAAGCGCCAGAATCCAATAATCCTAATAAAGGTGTGCCTAAAAGTTCAACGGTCAAATAGGGACGCTCGTCTCCCTTCGCATATTCCAAAACAAAATCTAAAACAGCTTGCAGTTTATTATCGATCGAGACACCCCCTCCAGCGCACCTACCTCGATCACCTAAGGTCGCTGGTTGGCGTTTTCCGACCTAGTCTGAGAACAATTCGGACAATTTCTAATCGTAAACCCTTCTTTATTACACTTAAAACAAACTAATGCCCTTCGCGATTGACAAACTGCTGCCCGGTGTCCTGGCTTCCTACAATTAAAGCAAATCATGGAATTTCCATCCCTAACTCTGGGTTGAGAAGGACCTGAAACATTCACTCGTTGTTCATCCACCAAAGCAACATCTTCATTTATCTGCACATAAGCTAAATCTGGTTCTAAGACTACACTCCTTCTAGATGGAGGCACAAAATTCTCAACAGCCTCTTTGCGAGCTTCTAATTTCCTACCTAACTCCCTTAAACGTGCGATAGAGGCAACTTCCACTAAGGCTAACTGATTCTGATAAAAAGGTGCTATATTCCTCAGTAAAATTTTCAACTTCGTCTCCTCAGTTACACCACAGCTCAATCTATTAAAATATCCCAACATTACCGCTAAATAAATACCCATAGATTCATCTGGACCTTGAGTACGCCTACGAATCTCCTCAAATAATTTTTCGTCATAAGAGGGTGAAAGATACTCCTCCTTTAACAAAGTCACAAACTGATCCCAATCACTAACCTCATTACGATACGCTAAATAAAATTGATAGGCACGGCCTGCAAACAAATCAATACCTGATTCTAACAAAGTGTCCTTGGTAACATGACGAGCCACTCTCAACTCTTCAACCCTTTCTAAAAATGCACTCAACGACATACCCTTCTTATCTCCTGAAAATACAAGATTCCATTTATTCGGCAGTATCGGCTTAACTGACACAGCTGTAGCAGCTCGGTCTGGGCTCCTAGATCTAGATACTGGACTTGACGAAGCGACTGGCCCTGAACCGGATTGCTGTTGTTGGATCATGAAACTTAATTGTGGAGGCTCCCTCATCGCCTTGTCATGTTGCTCTGCCCTATCATGCAATGCACCCAAAATGGTTAACGCCCCACACCGAAGTGGTGGCGCAAGAGTGGAATCTTCCATGCGTGCTATCCTACCTAAGACATGCCCTAATTTAGACTCTAATTTCAGATATTCACCACTACCTGTTGAATCATTAAATTCACCAACCGCCTTACCAAGTTGATGCAATTTTTCATTAACCGCAGCCTGATCTTCCTCTTCTGTGAACGGATAGGTAGGGAAACTAACACTATCGCCCGATTTTTCTAACCTAAAAGCCGTTGACAAAGCAGAACGCAACTCATCTACCGTACCTACCGCGATACCTCTAATCTGAGCTTCATAAATCAGTTCATCTTTAGAAAGTCTACCTAATTGCATTCGGTACGCCATTCTCCCCCAATATAATTAAACAAGTGACCCAATAGAGCTAATCTAATTTCCAAACACAATAAAAAAGTTAAACTCGACCTCACTTCAATACCAAAATCAATTCAACACAGTAAAATCAAAACCGGTTTACGTTTTACAAAAAAAAAACAATTACCTTTAAATTCAAACTCCAATAAAACAATTGTCAAGAGATAGTAACAAAAAAGTATCAATATTATACGTTCAGTTAAAATTTGTGCCGCAATCAATATATCTACTAAAATTCAATAAATTTTTTTTCCAAAACAAATACCTTTATAGAGATAACCGCAAGCCCAATAAGAAAGATTTTAAAAAAAAAACTTTCAATCACTAATGTCACAAATTAAAATTCTGTTTTATACAAAGTGCGCAAGAAAAATAATGAACACGAGTCAAGGTAAGCAAAAGTAATTAATTTGCCCCAAAAAAAAAATAAATGATGTAAAACAGGCAATGAATAAGCGTCAAAATATGGCTAAGGCAAAATGAGCAAAAACAAATTTATTCCCGCCAAAAAAAAAAAATAATTAAGGCCCCACGTTGGGCGCCAAAAATAATGCCACGAGTTAATCTCGTTTAACGATTTTCCTTCGTGGGATTATGTAATCCGCTTTGGATGCCGGCTAACCACAGTGAAGTGGGGTGTGGATCGGTATATGGTGTTAACTAAAAGAAAATGGGCGCCAGGAGATTGTTTTACCCTCATCCAAATTCAGTCAATTTAGTCACTCAATCTCCAGAATGGATCTAAATTGAGCCCACTAATAAAAAAAAATAAACTACGTCGCAATCAAAATTTGCTTACCTTCGTTCGACTATTTGTGACTATTAGAGATAGAAAGAAAAGTAATTAATTTTTTTAATATCGGTTTAATAACGTTACTTATACACACTGTCAAGGTCGCATAAAAAGTATAAAAAAAAGACAAGGGATCCAAACGATCCCACTAAAGTTTCGCTAATTAAAACAAATTATTCAAATAACTGATTAAATCACGAGTAATAGGGGTGTTACACCGTCCGCGAGAGCTCTCAAGGTCGTTGGTATTGGGCGTAAAATAAAATACCACTCGCCCCTATAAGTCGCTTACAAGTACCAAATAAAAATTAGAGAAAATATCTATAAGTGCTAATTTAAAGACCTATAAGAAAAAAAATTACAAATTGACAAATAATGTCTATGTACCGATATAAAACAACAAAAGGAAAAACTTGCGGTTGTCCAAAGTTAAATGGCGGCAACTTTCGGCCACTAATCCGTCCGGTCAGGTCAGCTCAACCCGGAAATCTGGCTGTCAGCCCAACACGAGAAATCTGGATGATAGCCCAACACGAGAAATCTGGTGAAAATCAGCCCAACACGAGAACCCTAAAATAATATATATTAAACCCCTAATCAAATACCCCTCGGCCCAGAAAGAAATTTACATACTATAAAAAACATTTAAATAACTCAACATACCCTTTTTTACAGTGAAGGGGAATTCTCGGCAAACTTCCCTGACAGATGCTTCGTATAAGGTGAATCCTCGGATCGTCTAACGTGGATGATACTACCCCCTATAATATTAACAGGCCTTACACACTTGCCAGATAACATAAAACTCGACTTTCGTGAAAAACGCCTTACCTGACAAAATGGCGACTATCGTGGCGTGGTTCGGCACAAAATATCAATTCCTCTTCACGAGATTCGGACTAAGGTAACACACCAAATCAAATAGGCACCCTGTACGTCCAACAAATACGGGAATCGCTCGTCTATCCCAATCAACGGTACGAAATAATCTTCGTAAGCACCGGGCGACTCCTCAAAATTTTGTCTAAACCACTTTATACTTATCACCCACAAGAAAGAAAGAAACAAGGCCTGTCCCAAAATTTCCTTCGAAATCCTTCTCGAACGAATCTCACCACGCAAGACCAGAAAGAGATTCACCTAATAATCGCCACGGGTCACTGAATACGACTTGTGATGGGACCAATGAAATAACTGGTGACTGGCTAACACAGCCGTACAACACCTTAAAGTCAACAGAAGAAATGAACGAACCGACAGTTCGAAACATGACATCGATAAGAATAAAGAAAACAATCAATTTTACGATCTATTTTAATGTTCGAAATACTTTATCTGAAACTAACTAGCTCGTTCAAATGGATATAAATTGAGTCAAAAAAATTGAGGCTATCTTATGTGATATATGGTTCCTAAATAATATAATTCGATCCCTACAGTGGCTCACATCTACAAGGTACGAAAAACTAATTAACGTAGTAAGGTCTTAATGCCGAATTTAAACGTTACAAGACGAGAGTCTCACTGAGCTTAGGAAAACAAGTGACGATATTCCAGGCAGAAGTTGCAGCAATAAGTCACTGTGCAGAAGAGTTAGTAGGGCAAGAGTTTACGAAAAAGACCATTGCCATATACTCTGACAGCCAAGCGGCTATAAAAACAATCAGATCCATGCAAGTTAATTCCAAACGTGTATGGGATTGCCTAAAAACTCTACAAAAGTTGGGCAGTCAAAACAGACTGTCTTTAGCCTGGGTACCTGGCCACACAGGTTACAAGGGCAATGAAGAGGCTGACTCACTAGCCCGAAAAGGGGCAAGATGTGCCCCGATTGGTCCAGAACCTTTCTACGGTATAGCGAAAGCACTGAGAAAAACATATAACAGTACCTGGATGAAAAAGCAATATCGAGAATGGTGGAACAAGGCATGAGACAGGCCAAAGAGTTCATTAAAGAACCATCGCCAAAATTTACGGAGTACTTACTAAGCCAGAATCTTGGTTGGTCTGCTGACAGGGCATTGTAGACTCAACAAGCACATTAATAACATCAGACTGGCAGACACAACCGTATGTAGGTTCTGCCAAGAAGATAAGGAAACTTCAGTACACATTCTGTGATACTGCGAAGGTCTGACAAGGCTAAGGTTTTCGACGACAGGGGAGGAAAAACCACAACCCTCCCAATATATGTAAGACCTAAGGTCTGGCCTATGGAGTATAATAACAAAGACCGGTCTAGACAGGGTACGCTAACATAACATGAGGGCATACACATTAGATCTGGTGGCAGTGTAGAGGCTACCATAAGCACATAAGCCCCATACTAATCCAATCTAATCTACCCCTCAAGCTTTAAAAAAATAGATGCTTATGCAAATAAACTTGAAAAATTTGTAATTAATAGATAATAAAAGACTTTTCCACTAAAAAGAATTCATCTGGACAAAAGACATCTTTTTAGTATAAAGAATTAGACGAAATGTTGAATTGTAATCTGGTTTGAACAAGCTATACAATAAAGCGAAATGATCTAAAAGACTATATGTCGTACACAACGAAAATCGTGGGCCAATTTCCAATTAAACCAAAGTATAGAGCATAGAAAATTTATAGCACAATTGAAAAAATTCCGCCTTATGATCCAAATCAGCAAAGAAAGAGCATGGACACTTTCATGGTAATACCCTGACTAGTCGCCTTACTTGGCCTGAGCATATCTATACTCCTCTTTAGGAATGAAACTGGCATCTTGTCTGTCAAGTAGTGGACGAAATCAAAGTGCACCAAACTATAGAGGCTGATTTAAACACTTTTTCGTGCCACTCCAGCGCTGTCTCGAATAGAGTGAGACTGTCGCCAGCTACTGGATACGTCTAAATCAGCCTTAAACTGTTCAACCGTACAAATCGCTTGGCATGGACGAAAACCATCCAGCTCTTACTACAGTACGAACTGGGGGTGATACAAAACGATTTTCAGTAAGTAAAATAAGGCGAGTACTTTAGGAAACCACAAAGTGGTTTTCTTGCCCTCGTATACTCAGTTCACAATTTTTCTAATAGCAATTTCTACATAAGCCCTACATTATTGGCGATTATCTTTTTTAACCCAATTATTATAAATAAATCTGACATCTTGATACACGCGAAAAAGATTACGTTCAGCGCTGATTTTTTATGAACTGAACTGACAACTAACAAACTATTTTGCAAAGAACAAACCGTTAATCATTGTATACCAAGAACCGTAACAAGAGCAAGGTCTACAAGCAATTATCATGAAAATTATGGTATTTATCTGATTAAGTGCATGCTAGAATAACTCAACTTACTTTTTCTGGTACTATCTAAGTAAGATGTCGGTTAGATAGAATAGATATTTAAAAATTACGTTTAACATATTATTAATAAATGATTGATTGTACGTCATTATTCTCAAGTGAGTAATAATATTAATGCTATTGTTATTTAAAATAATTGGGTCGTTAGAATTATATACAGTTATTGGCATGCACTTTGAGATACAGGGATATAAAAAATTAATTTTGATTATAATATACTGTTATGAAATAATTTTTATAATAAATTTTACATCCCAATATATATTTTTTAAACTCTAGTTCTATTATTTTTATTTCCTATGCTTGAAAATTTCTCAGGGTTCAATATATATTAAACCCCTAATCAAATACCCCTCGGCCCAGAAAGAAATTTACATACTATAAAAAACATTTAAATAACTCAACATACCCTTTTTTACAGTGAAGGGGAATTCTCGGCAAACTTCCCTGACAGATGCTTCGTATAAGGTGAATCCTCGGATCGTCTAACGTGGATGATACTACCCCCTATAATATTAACAGGCCTTACACACTTGCCAGATAACATAAAACTCGACTTTCGTGAAAAACGCCTTACCTGACAAAATGGCGACTATCGTGGCGTGGTTCGGCACAAAATATCAATTCCTCTTCACGAGATTCGGACTAAGGTAACACACCAAATCAAATAGGCACCCTGTACGTCCAACAAATACGGGAATCGCTCGTCTATCCCAATCAACGGTACGAAATAATCTTCGTAAGCACCGGGCGACTCCTCAAAATTTTGTCTAAACCACTTTATACTTATCACCCACAAGAAAGAAAGAAACAAGGCCTGTCCCAAAATTTCCTTCGAAATCCTTCTCGAACGAATCTCACCACGCAAGACCAGAAAGAGATTCACCTAATAATCGCCACGGGTCACTGAATACGACTTGTGATGGGACCAATGAAATAACTGGTGACTGGCTAACACAGCCGTACAACACCTTAAAGTCAACAGAAGAAATGAACGAACCGACAGTTCGAAACATGACATCGATAAGAATAAAGAAAACAATCAATTTTACGATCTATTTTAATGTTCGAAATACTTTATCTGAAACTAACTAGCTCGTTCAAATGGATATAAATTGAGTCAAAAAAATTGAGGCTATCTTATGTGATATATGGTTCCTAAATAATATAATTCGATCCCTACAGTGGCTCACATCTACAAGGTACGAAAAACTAATTAACGTAGTAAGGTCTTAATGCCGAATTTAAACGTTACAAGACGAGAGTCTCACTGAGCTTAGGAAAACAAGTGACGATATTCCAGGCAGAAGTTGCAGCAATAAGTCACTGTGCAGAAGAGTTAGTAGGGCAAGAGTTTACGAAAAAGACCATTGCCATATACTCTGACAGCCAAGCGGCTATAAAAACAATCAGATCCATGCAAGTTAATTCCAAACGTGTATGGGATTGCCTAAAAACTCTACAAAAGTTGGGCAGTCAAAACAGACTGTCTTTAGCCTGGGTACCTGGCCACACAGGTTACAAGGGCAATGAAGAGGCTGACTCACTAGCCCGAAAAGGGGCAAGATGTGCCCCGATTGGTCCAGAACCTTTCTACGGTATAGCGAAAGCACTGAGAAAAACATATAACAGTACCTGGATGAAAAAGCAATATCGAGAATGGTGGAACAAGGCATGAGACAGGCCAAAGAGTTCATTAAAGAACCATCGCCAAAATTTACGGAGTACTTACTAAGCCAGAATCTTGGTTGGTCTGCTGACAGGGCATTGTAGACTCAACAAGCACATTAATAACATCAGACTGGCAGACACAACCGTATGTAGGTTCTGCCAAGAAGATAAGGAAACTTCAGTACACATTCTGTGATACTGCGAAGGTCTGACAAGGCTAAGGTTTTCGACGACAGGGGAGGAAAAACCACAACCCTCCCAATATATGTAAGACCTAAGGTCTGGCCTATGGAGTATAATAACAAGGACCGGTCTAGACAGGGTACGCTAACATAACATGAGGGCATACACATTAGATCTGGTGGCAGTGTAGAGGCTACCATAAGCACATAAGCCCCATACTAATCCAATCTAATCTACCCCTCAAGCTTTAAAAAAATAGATGCTTATGCAAATAAACTTGAAAAATTTGTAATTAATAGATAATAAAAGACTTTTCCACTAAAAAGAATTCATCTGGACAAAAGACATCTTTTTAGTATAAAGAATTAGACGAAATGTTGAATTGTAATCTGGTTTGAACAAGCTATACAATAAAGCGAAATGATCTAAAAGACTATATGTCGTACACAACGAAAATCGTGGGCCAATTTCCAATTAAACCAAAGTATAGAGCATAGAAAATTTATAGCACAATTGAAAAAATTCCGCCTTATGATCCAAATCAGCAAAGAAAGAGCATGGACGTCTTTCTTCTAATTCAAACACTTTCATGGTAATACCCTGACTAGTCGCCTTACTTGGCCTGAGCATATCTATACTCCTCTTTAGGAATGAAACTGGCATCTTGTCTGTCAAGTAGTGGACGAAATCAAAGTGCACCAAACTATAGAGGCTGATTTAAACACTTTTTCGTGCCACTCCAGCGCTGTCTCGAATAGAGTGAGACTGTCGCCAGCTACTGGATACGTCTAAATCAGCCTTAAACTGTTCAACCGTACAAATCGCTTGGCATGGACGAAAACCATCCAGCTCTTACTACAGTACGAACTGGGGGTGATACAAAACGATTTTCAGTAAGTAAAATAAGGCGAGTACTTTAGGAAACCACAAAGTGGTTTTCTTGCCCTCGTATACTCAGTTCACAATTTTTCTAATAGCAATTTCTACATAAGCCCTACATTATTGGCGATTATCTTTTTTAACCCAATTATTATAAATAAATCTGACATCTTGATACACGCGAAAAAGATTACGTTCAGCGCTGATTTTTTATGAACTGAACTGACAACTAACAAACTATTTTGCAAAGAACAAACCGTTAATCATTGTATACCAAGAACCGTAACAAGAGCAAGGTCTACAAGCAATTATCATGAAAATTATGGTATTTATCTGATTAAGTGCATGCTAGAATAACTCAACTTACTTTTTCTGGTACTATCTAAGTAAGATGTCGGTTAGATAGAATAGATATTTAAAAATTACGTTTAACATATTATTAATAAATGATTGATTGTACGTCATTATTCTCAAGTGAGTAATAATATTAATGCTATTGTTATTTAAAATAATTGGGTCGTTAGAATTATATACAGTTATTGGCATGCACTTTGAGATACAGGGATATAAAAAATTAATTTTGATTATAATATACTGTTATGAAATAATTTTTATAATAAATTTTACATCCCAATATATATTTTTTAAACTCTAGTTCTATTATTTTTATTTCCTATGCTTGAAAATTTCTCAGGGTTCAATATATATTAAACCCCTAATCAAATACCCCTCGGCCCAGAAAGAAATTTACATACTATAAAAAACATTTAAATAACTCAACATACCCTTTTTTACAGTGAAGGGGAATTCTCGGCAAACTTCCCTGACAGATGCTTCGTATAAGGTGAATCCTCGGATCGTCTAACGTGGATGATACTACCCCCTATAATATTAACAGGCCTTACACACTTGCCAGATAACATAAAACTCGACTTTCGTGAAAAACGCCTTACCTGACAAAATGGCGACTATCGTGGCGTGGTTCGGCACAAAATATCAATTCCTCTTCACGAGATTCGGACTAAGGTAACACACCAAATCAAATAGGCACCCTGTACGTCCAACAAATACGGGAATCGCTCGTCTATCCCAATCAACGGTACGAAATAATCTTCGTAAGCACCGGGCGACTCCTCAAAATTTTGTCTAAACCACTTTATACTTATCACCCACAAGAAAGAAAGAAACAAGGCCTGTCCCAAAATTTCCTTCGAAATCCTTCTCGAACGAAACTCACCACGCAAGACCAGAAAGAGATTCACCTAATAATCGCCACGGGTCACTGAATACGACTTGTGATGGGACCAATGAAATAACTGGTGACTGGCTAACACAGCCGTACAACACCTTAAAGTCAACAGAAGAAATGAACGAACCGACAGTTCGAAACATGACATCGATAAGAATAAAGAAAACAATCAATTTTACGATCTATTTTAATGTTCGAAATACTTTATCTGAAACTAACTAGCTCGTTCAAATGGATATAAATTGAGTCAAAAAAATTGAGGCTATCTTATGTGATATATGGTTCCTAAATAATATAATTCGATCCCTACAGTGGCTCACATCTACAAGGTACGAAAAACTAATTAACGTAGTAAGGTCTTAATGCCGAATTTAAACGTTACAAGACGAGAGTCTCACTGAGCTTAGGAAAACAAGTGACGATATTCCAGGCAGAAGTTGCAGCAATAAGTCACTGTGCAGAAGAGTTAGTAGGGCAAGAGTTTACGAAAAAGACCATTGCCATATACTCTGACAGCCAAGCGGCTATAAAAACAATCAGATCCATGCAAGTTAATTCCAAACGTGTATGGGATTGCCTAAAAACTCTACAAAAGTTGGGCAGTCAAAACAGACTGTCTTTAGCCTGGGTACCTGGCCACACAGGTTACAAGGGCAATGAAGAGGCTGACTCACTAGCCCGAAAAGGGGCAAGATGTGCCCCGATTGGTCCAGAACCTTTCTACGGTATAGCGAAAGCACTGAGAAAAACATATAACAGTACCTGGATGAAAAAGCAATATCGAGAATGGTGGAACAAGGCATGAGACAGGCCAAAGAGTTCATTAAAGAACCATCGCCAAAATTTACGGAGTACTTACTAAGCCAGAATCTTGGTTGGTCTGCTGACAGGGCATTGTAGACTCAACAAGCACATTAATAACATCAGACTGGCAGACACAACCGTATGTAGGTTCTGCCAAGAAGATAAGGAAACTTCAGTACACATTCTGTGATACTGCGAAGGTCTGACAAGGCTAAGGTTTTCGACGACAGGGGAGGAAAAACCACAACCCTCCCAATATATGTAAGACCTAAGGTCTGGCCTATGGAGTATAATAACAAGGACCGGTCTAGACAGGGTACGCTAACATAACATGAGGGCATACACATTAGATCTGGTGGCAGTGTAGAGGCTACCATAAGCACATAAGCCCCATACTAATCCAATCTAATCTACCCCTCAAGCTTTAAAAAAATAGATGCTTATGCAAATAAACTTGAAAAATTTGTAATTAATAGATAATAAAAGACTTTTCCACTAAAAAGAATTCATCTGGACAAAAGACATCTTTTTAGTATAAAGAATTAGACGAAATGTTGAATTGTAATCTGGTTTGAACAAGCTATACAATAAAGCGAAATGATCTAAAAGACTATATGTCGTACACAACGAAAATCGTGGGCCAATTTCCAATTAAACCAAAGTATAGAGCATAGAAAATTTATAGCACAATTGAAAAAATTCCGCCTTATGATCCAAATCAGCAAAGAAAGAGCATGGACGTCTTTCTTCTAATTCAAACACTTTCATGGTAATACCCTGACTAGTCGCCTTACTTGGCCTGAGCATATCTATACTCCTCTTTAGGAATGAAACTGGCATCTTGTCTGTCAAGTAGTGGACGAAATCAAAGTGCACCAAACTATAGAGGCTGATTTAAACACTTTTTCGTGCCACTCCAGCGCTGTCTCGAATAGAGTGAGACTGTCGCCAGCTACTGGATACGTCTAAATCAGCCTTAAACTGTTCAACCGTACAAATCGCTTGGCATGGACGAAAACCATCCAGCTCTTACTACAGTACGAACTGGGGGTGATACAAAACGATTTTCAGTAAGTAAAATAAGGCGAGTACTTTAGGAAACCACAAAGTGGTTTTCTTGCCCTCGTATACTCAGTTCACAATTTTTCTAATAGCAATTTCTACATAAGCCCTACATTATTGGCGATTATCTTTTTTAACCCAATTATTATAAATAAATCTGACATCTTGATACACGCGAAAAAGATTACGTTCAGCGCTGATTTTTTATGAACTGAACTGACAACTAACAAACTATTTTGCAAAGAACAAACCGTTAATCATTGTATACCAAGAACCGTAACAAGAGCAAGGTCTACAAGCAATTATCATGAAAATTATGGTATTTATCTGATTAAGTGCATGCTAGAATAACTCAACTTACTTTTTCTGGTACTATCTAAGTAAGATGTCGGTTAGATAGAATAGATATTTAAAAATTACGTTTAACATATTATTAATAAATGATTGATTGTACGTCATTATTCTCAAGTGAGTAATAATATTAATGCTATTGTTATTTAAAATAATTGGGTCGTTAGAATTATATACAGTTATTGGCATGCACTTTGAGATACAGGGATATAAAAAATTAATTTTGATTATAATATACTGTTATGAAATAATTTTTATAATAAATTTTACATCCCAATATATATTTTTTAAACTCTAGTTCTATTATTTTTATTTCCTATGCTTGAAAATTTCTCAGGGTTCAATATATATTAAACCCCTAATCAAATACCCCTCGGCCCAGAAAGAAATTTACATACTATAAAAAACATTTAAATAACTCAACATACCCTTTTTTACAGTGAAGGGGAATTCTCGGCAAACTTCCCTGACAGATGCTTCGTATAAGGTGAATCCTCGGATCGTCTAACGTGGATGATACTACCCCCTATAATATTAACAGGCCTTACACACTTGCCAGATAACATAAAACTCGACTTTCGTGAAAAACGCCTTACCTGACAAAATGGCGACTATCGTGGCGTGGTTCGGCACAAAATATCAATTCCTCTTCACGAGATTCGGACTAAGGTAACACACCAAATCAAATAGGCACCCTGTACGTCCAACAAATACGGGAATCGCTCGTCTATCCCAATCAACGGTACGAAATAATCTTCGTAAGCACCGGGCGACTCCTCAAAATTTTGTCTAAACCACTTTATACTTATCACCCACAAGAAAGAAAGAAACAAGGCCTGTCCCAAAATTTCCTTCGAAATCCTTCTCGAACGAATCTCACCACGCAAGACCAGAAAGAGATTCACCTAATAATCGCCACGGGTCACTGAATACGACTTGTGATGGGACCAATGAAATAACTGGTGACTGGCTAACACAGCCGTACAACACCTTAAAGTCAACAGAAGAAATGAACGAACCGACAGTTCGAAACATGACATCGATAAGAATAAAGAAAACAATCAATTTTACGATCTATTTTAATGTTCGAAATACTTTATCTGAAACTAACTAGCTCGTTCAAATGGATATAAATTGAGTCAAAAAAATTGAGGCTATCTTATGTGATATATGGTTCCTAAATAATATAATTCGATCCCTACAGTGGCTCACATCTACAAGGTACGAAAAACTAATTAACGTAGTAAGGTCTTAATGCCGAATTTAAACGTTACAAGACGAGAGTCTCACTGAGCTTTTTTAACCCAATTATTATAAATAAATCTGACATCTTGATACACGCGAAAAAGATTACGTTCAGCGCTGATTTTTTATGAACTGAACTGACAACTAACAAACTATTTTGCAAAGAACAAACCGTTAATCATTGTATACCAAGAACCGTAACAAGAGCAAGGTCTACAAGCAATTATCATGAAAATTATGGTATTTATCTGATTAAGTGCATGCTAGAATAACTCAACTTACTTTTTCTGGTACTATCTAAGTAAGATGTCGGTTAGATAGAATAGATATTTAAAAATTACGTTTAACATATTATTAATAAATGATTGATTGTACGTCATTATTCTCAAGTGAGTAATAATATTAATGCTATTGTTATTTAAAATAATTGGGTCGTTAGAATTATATACAGTTATTGGCATGCACTTTGAGATACAGGGATATAAAAAATTAATTTTGATTATAATATACTGTTATGAAATAATTTTTATAATAAATTTTACATCCCAATATATATTTTTTAAACTCTAGTTCTATTATTTTTATTTCCTATGCTTGAAAATTTCTCAGGGTTCAATATAAATTTGTAAGTTCTAATTACTGATCTGTACTCTCGACCACAGAAGTAAACAGCTGTTTGATTTAAAAGAGACTCATTTACCTTGGCTGTACAGAAACACATTAATTAGAACAAACTTTACTCATATAATGAAAATAACACTTTATAACAAAATTTTTATCTAACCTTTTTTTTTAAATACCTAAATTTTTACACATTCATACTACTTTCACACCTATTCAATTCAAAAACTATAATAAACAAGGAATTACAAAAATATTTATATACAATGGAAGTTACTTTGACTAGCAAAGTACTTCTGTCAATTTGTGCCTTGGGGTTATGAATCCCATTTCATTTAATATAAAGTTAAAGTGACAATGAAGTGTTTTATAATAAATATTTTTACCAAAATTGTAATTATGCTCTATAGGCAAACTTTCGGTTCTAATTTTTTAACACTTTTAATGTTCACTTTTACGACGTAATACTTTGAGGTACAGACTTAGTGATATTTCTAACTTAATTCAATTACCTATTTTGCATTTATTTAATACTATTTTTTAACAATTTCTTTCTTTTTAGGAGCAACACAAATTACGTCCTTCTAAAATTTTTTCAAGGTTCGACGACTTTTTTTTTTCAACAACTTTCGTAACTATGTACCGGGTGCTTTATTTATTTTATTATAACTTAATGTCAATTAATTGTTTTATGATAAATTCTCACAATAATCTAAATTGGCATAATTATTTCCTTTTTTTGAAAGTTTTTAACTAGGATTTTAACATTTTAATTATTGCATGTCAATACATACTGTTTAAACACATTTTCAATATGTCAAGTGATAGTGAGGCGGGAATCTATTGGATTTGAAGAGACATTGTGGCTGCCAATCGTCTTCAGTAGCAGAAGATTATGTTGATAATTCTTTAAAAAACAAAGAACTCGCCTCATTGAATAATGTTCCTAATGTTAATTAATAGAACGAATTATATCCTATATGATCATCAAAGTTGTGAAACATATAATTTTGTAAAATTGTTCGAAATAAACTTGTCCAAAAAATCTAAAAACGCAATAAAATACAGAGTATTTTATTTGTAGAAATGAAGCATCCTTTCATAAGTGCACACCTTTTTGGCACACTTCATATGGCCGTAGGTAACGTATAGTACGTAGTGCGTGTTGTAAGTAAAGCAATTACAATATGCTTTTTACAATCCTTGTTACGTATGATTTCCATGTAGTTCCATAAAAAATTTACTGAGTTCATATGATGGTAAGGCAGATGACAACCAAAACCATGTTTCATAGGAGCCCGGCTAAAACCGTGTAAAATCGATAGATTAGATGACCCTAGAGCCGACTGGTGAGTAGTAACTTCCAGAAGTGTAGCATCTTCGCGAGGGGGCATCTCTGCTGTGTCAAAAAAAATTGGACGACTGTCTTATAACAGCACGTCTGATATTGAAAGTGTACATAGATTTTGTCATTTCATCACTAAAATTTGCGTTTTCAGACATTTTACGCGTAGCGTTTGACCTGAGCGTATTTTCAAAAATGTCAGCAAAACTGACTGTTCGAAATCGAACATTTTTACCTACGCCCATGGCGACAAAGGAAATAAAATAACCAAAACGCACGCTTATGTACTGGCCGGGTAGCATAGCAACAGTATAACACGCATAGTGAATCAAGGCCATCGTGCAGATAATCAACGCGGAATTAACTCACCGACGAGATAAACATCAATGCTAAAAGCCGCCCTTGTCGGCAACCGCCTTTACATACATCGCCACACATTGGCGAGACTGCAAGTTGCCAAAGAGATAAAAAAAAGGCACATCAATAAAGCCGCAAACGGTTAGCGGTAATTGGCCGAAGGGATTTTGCCTACGGCAAGCATTTCAAATAAATCTAAAATCAAATCAGTACAACATCAGACTCCGTGTGGAACAGGTCGCAATCATTGGACTGTTTCATGCGTAATAAATTCATCAATTTTTAACTTATACACATTTAGTTATTTTTTGAGCAATTGCAAACACAGTTTTGAATTTTGTTATATTCTATGTTTGTTGAAAAGTGTTTTGTGTTTTACGAAGTTATCGTTAATATATAAAATTCAAGTAATCAGTGTATAATTTCGCTACAATCTACATACAGTCTACATACAATTTGTCAGCCAACTTAAATCTACAATAAGTTGGGACAGGCCCATCTAAAGGGTGTGGCCTAATAAGTTTGGGTCTCCAAATTTGGCATTATTTGGAACTTCCCAAAACACTGACCTAAGTGACACATAGCAGCTAGGTTTATTTTCGTTTCAAATCATTCGTAGATAGATAGATAGATAGGTAGATATTTATTTATGTATACAATAAACATGTATACAATCGTCAAATGTAAATATAAAACATAGCACAGTACAATACAAATAATGATAACGGAGAAGGTAAGTAAAACATAACAGCTATTCACAAGCGCATGTTTTAGTGTGGGATAAATATTCTTCCACAGAGTAAAAACTGTGTTGCTAAATATTTACAGATCTTAATTTTAAAACGTTCCATAGATATGCCAGCGTCTTTAAAAGTTCTTGGTAGAGCATTATATAACTTAACAGAAACAGAAACAGAAATCTGTATGAGTGATGTAGTTTAGTTAATCTATAAAGAGGAAGACGAAGATAATCATTTCCCCTAGTGTTATATGTATGTATGGTATTATAATGCTGCAACACATTGCTGATACAATGTACTTTCGCGTGTATGAGATATTCGAAAATAAAGCAACTAGATAGAGTCAGAATGTTAAGTTTTTTAAAGCAGCTTTAAAAAAATGAACAAGGAACGAACAACTACAGGAGGTGCATGCACGTTGTAACTTGTTGTTTTACAATCATAATCCCGACGGTCACAATCCCAACAAATCACAATCCCGACAAATCACAATCGCAACAAATTACAATCCCGACAAATCACAATCCCAACAGATCAAAATCCCGATAAATCAATATCCCTACAAAGTTATGAAAGCTTTTTTCGATATCAACATTAGCTGCTGAAAGACCCTGTTATATCAAATAATGTTGAAGCTTGACACAGAAGATGGGAAAACCTTGTGGGATGAGCTCATATTGGCCTTATCCACATAATCGAAGAATTCCAGAAGGAGCACCAACAAGTTGAATATGGAATTGAATGTATTATGAAAAGAGCGGATATTGAAAGAGAAGAAAGAATTAGATCCGTAATAAAAAATCGTCAAAACTTAAATATTGATTATCATCGAGGTATTGCTCATAATTTAACTATATAAAGTAAATATTATTGTGAATAATTATTATATGTGAACT
The DNA here is from genome assembly GCA_949320105.2 of Crepidodera aurea. Classification (NCBI taxonomy): domain Eukaryota; kingdom Metazoa; phylum Arthropoda; class Insecta; order Coleoptera; family Chrysomelidae; genus Crepidodera; species Crepidodera aurea. The sequence continues at coordinate 52,724,264 of OX439474.1, forward strand.
TTTTATTTGGAATTTTATTTCATTTACAACCCAACAAACAATTAATTCATTTACAGGGATGTGAGAGTATTCTTTGACAACATTTGTCGGGATTTCAATTTTTCGGGACTGTGATTTGTCGGGATTGTGATTTGTCGAGATTGTGATTTGTCGGGTTTGTGATCATCGGGATTATGATTGTCGTGACTTCTATTGTCGAGATTTCGACCATAACCTGAATACCCATAAAAAAAATTCATCTAGGTTTAATAAAAAAAATAAAAATTCCGAAAAAATAATACTAAGCATTCAAGCGGCAGTACACGAAACTCTCAAACATTACAGAAAAACTAATTGGATCTATTGTGTTGTTTTCGTATTAGACCCCCGACATAAAGTAAAGATAATAATAATAATAATAATAGAACTTTATTCACTATAAATATAAATATAAAAATATAAAATAAATGGATTTACAGGAATAGAGGGGTGCACAAAGTAATAATCGATAAGTGATCTTTCACTTGTTTCGATATTTACAAGAAATGCACTGCAGGGATTTTTAAACAGGATTACCACAAAACCAATTCAGCTCCTTTCGCACTCGCATCATCTGCAAAAGCAAACAAACAGACACAGAGCAATCATAGTGAATTTGATATCGATTTATTTGGTTTGTCCAAGAAATCTCCGTTAAGTAAAAATCTTTAAAAGATCCACGAGCGGAAAGCATAATAGACATCATGCAAAAAGATTTTTTAGCAGCGTCGGCAACGTCAGCTCCCGAGGAAATACAATTTTCCAGGGAGGCACTTACGGTGACCAAAATAAGTTATAGGTTAGGTGAACATCTGTCCTAAGTTTAATGAAATTCAAACTCTTTGATAAAAAACTGTTAGACTTGATTTGATTTTTAACTTTCGCTGTTTGACTTGATTTTGAATTAATTTTCAATACTGTTGAAAGTCAAACTGTTTGATGCAGCCCTAGAGCTAACCACTTCTTCGCTTAATTCAATAATGGAGATAAAAGTTCAGTGAAGATTCTATAACAAACATGCCACTCTCAATTAGTTTAAGAACTTTTTGAATTTCTTCTTCTGAGTATTTTTTCTCGCCGTCTAACATTTTCGGCATCACTATTTAAAAAACAAGATCAGTTATTAGCCGCTTCATGTAATCTGTTCTAATTCTAATTCTAGCCAACTACTGTATTTTGTAATCTGTTCTAATTCTAATTCTAGCCAACTACTGTATTTTGATGTCAGTTCTTGCTGTCTCATCCGATATTTGGATAAAATAAAACGTATTTTCATTATTAGTACGATCAGAAGATTTCGACCCCTGAAAGTGTTAGTACCTACTAATAGTTATACCACCCAATCCGACTCTGCTATTTACTTCATAGTCAAATAACTTCCGTAATATAAACAGTTTTTGCTTCTTGTTATTCTAATTATTAAAAGAGTGTTCAGTGACAACAACTAGTTTCTCGTTTAAAGTATTACCCAAAATATACTATTTTGAAAGATTAGCAATTTTATATGTTACAATAGTAAAAGAATTTATTAAATTAATTCCGTTTGATACGATAAATTTCATCAGAAAGAAGCAGGTGTACATAGTCGTCCTCTAAGAGCCCAATAAATTCCTAAGACCTGTTAGGAAATCACGCGAACAAACACCGAGGTGTGCCAATAACCATAAATTGGGAGTTTTTTTTGTTTTACGTATTCACACTGAAAGCATGCACTAGTTGACCTTATGAATTAAAAATGTGCACTCGAGAAGGCTTTACATCCAACACAGAATATCTTAGGGAACAATATAGTCACTCTTGAGTGCCGATACTGAATAAATCTGCCGTCTTTCACTTTCCAAGTTTGTAGTGGATTTGTACGCGAAGGTTACAGAAAAGTAACAAATTTTTTCACCTCAGAAATAAAACTGTTGGATATAATATAAATAAATGATGACTTTTCTTACTGACACAAGTTTTAAAAATAATACAAAATTTAAATAGAAACTGTTTTTTTTATTTTGATTTAGCAAACATGATAAATGTAACGCAGAAGTGAGTTTGACATTTTACAAATCAAAAATTGCATTGGAGGTTGCAAAGATCGATTCTAGTTTACTATTTTATTAATTTTTTATTTTTAGCTCTATGCTTGTTACAAGGAAGATTAAAACATCTACAGCAAAAAATAATAAGTTTTAGTTAAGATTTTTACCACCTAAACGTTTTCATCTGTCTTTATTTGAATCTAAACCTGCAGTTTTTTAAAAGCAAACGTGAAACATGTGAAACCTTGCTTTAAAGGACTTCAAATTGTCTTATTAAAAATATTGAAATATTGAGCAATTTATTAATAATAAAATTTGAGGAATCAGTTTATTTTGACTAGAGATAGATAGATATTATGTGCCACGAATTATTCGAGTTTTGGATGCCGGCTAACTTCAGTGAAGAAGGGTCGTGAGTGAAAAAAAACAATAAAATTTTAAATGGGCGCCAGGAGATTATTACCCATATCCAAAACAAGAATATAGCTGTTTCCAGGGTCGGATCAAAAGGTGTAGAAGCCCTGTGGAAACAAAAGAGTGGAGGCCCCTAATTATTTTTCGAACACGTTAAACATTTTTTTTTTCTTTAAAGTGCTTCACTAATTTATTGCGGAACAAATTAACAGAATATAACAATATACAAAATACAAGAAATAAATCTAATTAAATCACAGCAAACGAATGGAACCGTGCGAGTTTTTTTCGAAGAAAAATCATTGATGATTTCAGTGAAATCTAGCTCCCGGAGTAAATCACTTTCAATGCTAAAAAGATGTGATGAATTCATTTCTTAAGGATATGAGGTTTTCCGCATATACCGGGTGTATCAACGATGGCTGGGTGGACGATAGCTACTTCCATATGTTCCAAAAGTCCGGTAAATGTGTGATCTACCAAAGTTATGTTTTTTTAAATGAAAAACCCTATATATTTTCACTCGATTGAACTTCGGAAGAGTGATTCTCAAAAATATAGGGTTATATGGGTTTATACCAGGTGGTTCTGAAGTTATTAAAAAAAATGAAAAATTCTTCTTGTTATGATATCTACGGTTTAAATTCTCAAATTATCAAAGAAACATATAGTTCATTTTGTCAACAGTTGACAAGCTTTTTTAATAAATGTATTTGTGAAGGAGAGTTTCCTGACAGTTTCAAGGTAACTAAAGTTATACCAATTCACAAAAACAACGATGTTAATATACCAGGCAATTACCGTCCTATTTCGATAATTCCAATATTTGGGAAGATTTTTGAAATTATTTTAAAAGAACGTCTAAATTTGTTTTTAGACAAAATGAATACTATCAACAAATGTCAGTATGGGTTTAGAAAGGGGTGTAGTACAGTAAATGCTATAAGAAGTATAGTGGAAAAAATAGTGGAGGGTTTTGAGGGAGAAAAATCGTCATTGATAACAATGTGCGACCTCTCGAAGGCATTTGACTGTGTTTCCCACGATCTGCTCATATCCAAGCTTAATTTCTATGGTGTGAGAGGAACATCACTCAATCTTTTTAAGTCGTATCTCTTAAACAGAAAACAGGCTGTTTATTATAACGGTAACTTGTCTAACTACCTTACTGTCCAGCAAGGAGTTCCGCAAGGATCAGTGTTAGGACCACTACTTTTTATTACTTACGTGAACGACATCTTTCATTTTCTTGATCCTAACGCCTGCTTCCTCTTTGCCGACGATACTACACTTCTAAATTATCACAAAAATATTGACACCCTTGAAGATGTCAGTAAACGGTTAGTCGACAGTGCTGAGGTATGGTTTACTACAAGTAAATTAAATCTTAACAACGATAAAACAAAATCTTTATTATTTAGTTCTAACTTGAAACATAGTAACGCAAATTATGCCAATCTTCTGGGAATAACTCTTGACAGTGGTTTAAATATTCTTACTTAGAAATCTAAAAAAATGTGTAAACATTGACACTGTTTTGATGGCTTACCATTCGTTATTTCACAGTTACCTTACTTATGGTATAATACTGTGGGGAAATGCATCACATGCCATACGTATTTTTCGACTTCAAAAAAGGGCGATACGAGTCATAACTGGCAGCCAGTTTAGAGACTCCTGTCGACTTCTATTTAAGACTCTGAATGTCCTACCACTGCCATGTATATATATTTTCTACACTATCTTGGAAAAGATACTCTTTTTTCGAATTCAGACTTTCACAACTATCCTACCAGAGGTGGTGATATAATTAGAACGACACGCTTTCGACTTGAAATATCAAAAAAAAACTCATTAGATGTTCGACTATATAATAAAATTCCATGCAAGTTAAAAAATGAAAACTACTTAGCTTTAAAACGCAGAGTGAAAAATTATTTACAATTGCACTGTTTTTATGATATTGAGGAATATTTGAAAAATCCGTGGATTACCTAGACTGAGCAGTGTTAAAAAAACTATTAATTGTATATATCTGTAATTGTCCATATTGTTTATATTTTACATGTCTTGTTTGTTATTATAAATGTTAGTAATTTAGAATTTCTAAATTATATTTGGACTTGCTACACATGTTATAACATAAAGTAGTCTATTCTTTGGCGACATTTATGTCCCAAAATAATGATATACCCCCTAAACCTTCACCTTGATAATTAAAGGTCACGTTTGTTGATAATTCCTGTAACAATCAAATGTTCCATGGGCGATTTGATATAATTTATAAAATGACCTACATTCCGGGTAGATGTTACAGAAGCTGATTTAGCCAGTAGAATGTTTTCGAGGGAGAGGTTTGGGGAAATAAGAAGTGTGAAGCTCAAGAAGTGAACAAAACGTGGAAGAAAAAGAATACATTTTTTGATATTATTTACCATATTTGTCCATCATTGAGTACCTACAAATATCTATTATTATTTATTACATTTTTCATACTTCTTAAGAATTAGATACATTACCGGTGGAAATCAAGTAGATAAACCCTACATTTTCTGGAAGCTCATAGTGTGTACTATTCTTTACCCTTATTTACAGGGTGTTCCATTTGAAAAAACTGAGAAAAAAGTGATCCCGAGTTTTGGTTGCCCCTGCATAGGAAAAGAGCAATTCGGTAAATTTATGAATATAAAATGAAAATACACCATTTTCGAGGATATTTGGGGAAAATTTTTATTATTCCCAAATAATGATTTTCAGATATTTGGTGTTGAATGAACCTATTTTAGGACATAAATGTCGCCATAACTTCAGAACCACCTGGTATAAACCCATACAACCCTATATTTTTGAGAAGCACTCTTCCGAAGGAATTCAATTTAAAAAACATAACTTTGATAAGTCTGTGGAACACTCTGTATGCTGGTAGTTATTTTTGGAACATAGCTTTCATCGCTCTCTACAACTTTTATTTGAAACATTTTTTCCTAACTTACGAAGGGAAGGAGCTGTCTTCCACCCACGCATCGTTGATATACCCGGTAAACACATGATTTGTCATATCGAAGAATAATATTAACATTAAATTTGACAAGAATAAGAATAACGCGCTTTGGACGAAAAATGAGTGGAAAATGTGGGAAAACTGCTCTTCCGTTGTTAATTTTGCATATCATTCGGTATTCGCTAGGAAATCTTACCTAAAAAGTTCTATTGTCGAGGTCCCTCTCTTGTGGAGGCTCCGGGGCTGCAACCCCGTTTGCCCTCACTTAGATCCGGCCCTGGCTGTTTCCACCGCCAAATCCAAGAAAACATGACTTATCCTTAAATCACCCAGTAACCAATTTTTTGGATCTAATTGTACACTGATCTGGATATTCTTGTTTTTCAGCTCTTGATTTGACTTCTACAAAGATCATGTTGGGCAACGAAATACACCAGAACATTAATTATAATGTTAATATTTTGGACTTCTTTTATCTTAATTTTATTTCTTAATATTTTAATAAAAATTTTGAGTTGCAATTTTTTTTTAAATCTCCATCAAATTTTTGTTGTACTTGTCCACTCTGACGTGACATAATTACTATACTTTTATTCTCTTTCCTTTTCCTGTTGTTATTTTATTTCTTCAATTTTATCTTCAATCTGGGGTAATTTTATTTGTGAAATTTCATTTCTTCCGTCCTGTTTCTATTCGTTAAAATTTCTTCTTTTAAAAATTCGTTTAACCTTTTAACATTTTAACATATTTCTTCAACACACTCCGTTTCTATTACTTTCTTAATTTTCTGCTCCTATAACTCTTCTACCTCTGTTATTATTTCAATCATTTCTCTTCTAATATCTTGTTTCCTCCTTGTTTCTTCTATTTTTTATCTGTATACATTTTTAAGTCTTGTGTTATTTCTTCTATTCTATTTTCTATACCTTTCATTTCTTCTTTCATCATATTCCCCAAATCCTCTTTGTTTTTATTCATTTGCTTTCACATATCACTCATCATCTTTATTTAATCATCCATTTTGTCGTGATTTAATTTTTCTTGTTTTCATTCTTTTTCAGGTTCTTCTATTATTGTATTGTTTATATCTTGTTCCTTGTTACTTGCTTCTTCATCTCCTTGTCCTATTTGTACTTTTTGATGTCTTGTTAGTCCCTATTCTTTTACCATCTCTCAAATCCATGTTATTCCTTTTAAATTTTAAACCTTTATTCAATTTTAACTTTATAGAGCCTCCTTATTCCTTATTCTAGAGCCCCACGTTGGGCGCCATTTATAATGATTTAATAAATGTAAAAGTTTAATTTTAGTTTTATTTATTTTCAAAAATTCTAACGTTTTTTTTATATATTCCAATATCAATCAAAAACAAAACTGTCAAATTTTTTTAAAGTCCACTACACATAATTTTTCCCTTCAAACAAACAACCCAACCCATATAAAAAAAATACAATTTTTTTATATCATTACAATATACCACAATATGTACTCATCGACTATCATATATAAAAATTAACATTTTCTTTTCGAAATTGTAAAAGATACAAAGAAAACCAAACGGCATTTTTCCTGCTCTTTCAGCAATGAGACAAATATTTCTTTAAAATTGAAGTGGAACTTTGTTGTCAGTATGACGAAGCTCAGTTATTAAACTGTCAATATAATTAAAAAAGAAGGAAATTGATTTTTGTCAACGCTCACAATGAATCGTTTCATGAACTGACAGAAGACATTATTAGTTCAACCTATTTGATCGGTTTCTACGGCGGAGAACAAGCGTAGCGAGAAATGCGATAAAATATTTATCATCAGAGACAATAGGAAGAAATTTGATATCACAAAAACATCTTGTTACATAATATGTCTAGAAATTGATGAAATAGGAGTATTTGGTCAATGTTTTTGTAGGTTGGCACAGTTTATCAAATCCAAATAACATTCGTTTTCACCACAGATAAAAAATGTTATAACATTCTCTATTAATTATTTTTATTATTTTTGGCTGGTGTTGATTTCCTAATGATTATTTTCTTTTACTGTTTGGTTGATTTTACTATCTATCTTGTTTTCTGAACTCTTGTTTTTATTTTTCTTATTCATTTATTTTGGCTCTTCTACCTTGTTAGTCTGCATTTCCAAATATTCATCACTTGTCTATTATTTTGTACTCTTATTTATTACTCTGATAATAAAGATACTATACTATCGAGATTTCTTGATTGCTTTCTTTTAAAATGTACCCTATAAACTAGTACAGGAAGATAGATCAATAAGCCGTTTAGTTATAGCCTAAATTTTATATTATATAATGACAGTAATTATTAAGTTGTTAACGTGTACACTACCACATAGTCCTCTTTTATATCAACACTTAAAGGAACTGGAAAGGTTTAACTTTCTTGAATCTTCTCACTAAATTTGAATTGTTGCTTAGAAGAGAAGAAAATATATGCTTCTATTTTCCTCGATGTAAAGCAAGCTTTCGATAAGGTTTGGCCTCCTATATAAATTGAAAACGCATATGACTAGCCAAATATACCTTATCCTCAAATCCTAGATCAACGAACGATTTTTCCAAGTCAAAGTTAATTCCTCAACTTCAAATTATAATCTATCTATCTATCTATCTGTGATGGGGGTGTCGATACACTGCGACCTATAAGATCTATTGTGCCCCCTACTGCTGCCCAATCGTTGAGGATGTCTCAACGATTAGAGAAGTTCCTCCAGTCCTATTGCTTTCAAAAAGTTCAGGATGTCGGTAGGCTTCAGGTTAGGTAGATCTTCCTCTTCTATTTGATATTCTCCGAGGTATCGTACCCTTGGATTTTGCAGGGTAAAGCATTCTGAGAGAATGTGGATAGAGGTTTCCTCCTCTTCCTCGCAGAATCTGCATTCTTCTTTGTCTACTAATCCGAGTTTCTTTAGGTGGCCTCTCAGCCGGCAGTGCCCTGTTAGGATACCCGTTAGTATTCTGAGCTTATTTTTACTTTTACTGACGCAGTCGTCAGATCTCTTCTGGTTGTAGTTTCCCAGTAGTGTCTTGGCCTGCCTCATTCCTTGTAGTCCTATCCAGTATTGGCATCTTTTGTTATTTACTTCTTTTCCAAGTTCATCAAAGTATTGTACTGGTGCTTATTCCGCAGAAGGGTTCAGGTCCCAGAAATGGTGTTTCAGCCCCTTTTTTTGCGAGTATGTCTGCTATTTCATTACCCTCCACTCCAGTGTGTCCCGGAACCCATAGGAGGATAACAGTGTTATTCTTGCCCAGTTCGTTTAGATTCTCTAGGCACTCCCAAACCATCTGGGAGTTGATTTCGTGGGAGTTCAAAGCATTAATGGCTGCTTGGCTGTCTGACATGATGATGATCTCTTGTCTGCGAAAATTTCTTTCTATGTTGAACTGGACACATTTTCCGATGGCGTATATTTCAGCTTGGAAAATGCTCGGAGATTTGCCTAAATTATAATCCTATCCAATCTGGTGTTTCTCAAGGCCTTGGTCCTTTTTTATATCTCCTTTTCACTGCTGATATACCTACTAATAATGATATCCTAATACAGCAATTTTAATATCCCAATAGAGCTGCCATCAATTATTTGATTATGAATTATTTACAACTGCTGCAAACCTGGCTCGAACGTTGGAAAATTACAGGTTACATTTACAAGAAGGAGACCTACATGCCCTCAAGTCCACATAAATAATAAACAAGTTCCACAAAAATCTGAAGTAAAGTACCCAGGACTTCATCTGGACCAAAAGCTTACTTGGAAAAACCACATCAAAGCCAAAATAACACAGTTAAAGTCTCTATAGTTTTTTCGTGGATTATTTCATTTCGTTAATTTGTACAGTCCACTGTACCTTTCCCTGAAATGTCCTGTTTATCCCAATATTAGTTTAATAGCTGTATCCTTTGCAATTTATATATAATACTACATAGAAATTGATTAGGTTATATATAAAAATGTGTTAAAAATGTAATTCTTATTGAAGAAATCCTGCAAAATTTTCATACTCAAATACTTACCCTGTATGTCTGTAACTGCATTTGTATATAAATCATTTTAACTTACTTTAAACTGTCAGTGGTTCTTACGAATTGGTTTGATTTATCAGTATTCCTTCTCAAGAAATATACATGTAACTATATTTTCTGTGAAATTTTCATTTTTCATTTAGTTTCTGATATTGACAAGCTCCATAGGCCCCAATTAAGGTCACCATAGGCATTCTATCAATTTGTAATTTTATCAGTGTCAAGTGAGTCACCGTCTTTTGTTCCTACTCATAAATGACTTATATCTTGATAATGTATTGATAGATGGAGCCAGGCCACAGAGGGTGATAAATGATCTTGGTATCCCTTGCATACTCTATTCGGTGACACTATTCAGATTAAAAATTCACGGTAGGTGGTTGATATACTTCTTTTCAGGATTATGCTTTCACTTCAGCTTTAAGAATTTGATTTTTGGGGATAATAAATTGAGGATGTTTAATGTTTTTTTCGTTAGGTGGCATGTATTTGATAAATATTTTCTGTTTAGGCATAGATTTAGTTTTGTACTTACGTATTTTTGATTTATCTATTACTCGAAATAACTGCATTAACCACTACAGAAGTAAGTAAATTATAGCAATAGCGATAGCAATATTTGTAAATATTTATATAAATTTTCTTTAACACCACCTGATAAGAAGGTATTGTAAAATATTCCAATTCAATATTTAATGGTTTAAATAAAAATATTTTAGTACAAATATGAATAAGAAAATCATAAGATGCGTCTAAATCTATCCTACTGTAGCTATGGCATCATACACCATCCAGGGAAAGAAAATGTTGTTATGGATTGATTTTCTGGAGTTTATGGAACTACTCACAATATGGAGAAACTGTTCGAATTTATCAGCTATTTATGCCACCTTAGTATTTAGAATTTAGTATAGTATGAGTAGTGCGTGCTAGATTTGTACAGATATTTTTGGAACGCGCATAACATAAAGCTTCTAGGCGCCAAAATACTCATTTTAAAGCACAGTTGCCTGGTTATGCATTTAAAAAATATATCCCATTAATTATTAACAAGTACTTTACGTTTACAAATATGATTTCAATTACTATTATCAGTTGTGGAAGTCAGCTATTTCTTTAGCTTACCAGCTTACAAGATTTTAATTATTGTTTAAAGAACTTACAACTCTTTATCGTTGTCATAAAACTAGCCAAACTACACCATATAACGCTGAAGGCAACGGAATTATCTGGAAAACTGTAAACCATAACATTGAAAACAAGAAAACTAATAGCTTTATCGGAATTGGTGTTAATTGATGAACTAGACTCTATTCGATCCTTGTACATCAATTAACTACGCTCGTCACAAACATATTCTCGTATTAGAGGTACCTATTGAAAATGATATACACGATAGAAATTTGGTTAGGTTTATAATATCTAATAGTTTAAATTAAATATATTTAACTTTTTTAGTTCTTGAATTTTACGCATGGAGAGACAGAAAATATTTCCTTCTGATGATTTTAATATTATTCTCAGAAATAAATGGGGGAATTTTTGTTATATAATTTAGTTTCCCGTTATTTTTGTTTTATTACTCTGTATTTATCTACCGACTAACAAGTGTGTAAGTGTGCCACCAACCCCTCAGTTCCACGAGATATCCGATCTCATCCGACCTGTATACCGGCGTGAATGAAACTGCGTATGACACAAACACCTTTTTGCACTTGCCCAAAGTCTTATCTGACTTTTATTCCACTTGAATGAGGCAAATGCGGGAAATTTTATTTTTTCCACACTTCAATGCTTGTTTGTAGTTAAAATGATAATTGTAACACATTTGGTCGGTGTAATAAAAGATTTCGTTTAATTTAATCATGTTTTCATAGTTTTTACTGTAATAAACCTGTTCTTTTGACAGATAAGTCGGACTTTATTTATTCATAGCCGTATCGTATGTATTTTAATTGTTTCGGAATTTTGTATTAATATATATTTCAAAATGGCTTCATTCTAAAAGCATTAGCAGTCCTCCTAAATCCTTGAAGGCAGAATTACTCGTAATAGCAAAGCAACATAAAAACAAATTCAAAAAATATATTATAGATGAGATGGCCCGAGAAAAAGGAATTGAAATTCTCAGCTTGCCTCCTTACCATGCAGAGTTAAATCCCATTGAACTGATTTGGTCACAATTAAAAGGTTATGTTTCTTAAAATAATACAACATTTAAATTAACTGATGTGCGAAATTTGTTTTTGAAGGCAGTTTCAGATGTAATTGGAAAGAACATTTAAGAAAAGCGGAAAATTCATTTTGGAAAGTGGATATAGCTATGGAAAACTTAATAGACCCTATAATAATAAACCTCAGAAAAGACAATGATAATGATACCAGTAGTTATAGTGAAGATAGTGACTTTAAAAGATAGTTCTTCAACTTTTTATTTTTTTTAATCTTTGATTTTTGGTACTGAAGTGTTACTTTTAATGCCCAGACTTCCAAGAGATTAAAAAAAGGTTAATCCCATTAACAACATAATCATCCCTGTTATTTATCGGTTAAATTTAATTCGTTCAATGTTAAAGTGCAAGAATTTTGTCAGAAGCATAAGGTTTATTTTTATTTTTTGTAAATAATATAACTTTTTTCATTCAAAATTTAATCTACGAATTGCGTATATACCTTATTTATATTATAGAAACTTATTCTGCAAAGTACGCCTATGGAACGTGACGTTATATCCCCACTTTTACTGAACTACTTTCTTTTCTAAACTATATGTGTCTACTTTAAATTCAATGTCATTTTAAACTTAAAATTTTTCATATTTTGGACCCCATTTTGAAGTTGTTCTCGAAGATGTACGAAGCGGAGGGGCACATCAAACCCTAAGCTTACTTTGTGCTGCTCTATCAAAATCTGAAGGCAGAATTTTAAAATTCATAAACACAAAAAAACTACAGACACATACACAGATCGAATTCAGATACCGAACAATTTGTTCGGTGAAAATAAAAACAAATTCTATGAAATTTTTATTTGCTACAAATATAAAAAGTGCCTGTGCTGACAGTAAATGTTTTTTAAAAAAAGGTTGAGATAAGAGAAGCACGTGTAAAAGCATTATCTTGTAGAATAAAAAAGTTTGGTGGGATTCACCTCATTTTTAGTCCCGCTTGTATTTTTGGTACTGAAGTGTTTCAATGTCAAGAGATTAAAAAAAGTTTAATCCGTGTTATTTTTTGGTTTATTTTTATTTTTATTTTGCAAAGTACGCCTGTGGAATGTGACGTTATATCCCCACTTTTACTGCACTCATCTTTTATTCAGAGTATAATAGATTCCTTCTCAATAAATGTATGTGAAATATACCTAATATTCATATTTTGGTACGCTTGAAAAAAATACTATTTTATTCAGTTGCCAAGTTGGAGCAAATTTTACTTGCTATTAAAGTGGCAAACAAGTAATCGCAAATGTATTTTCTAGTATAGAAGTTAAACTGCAGTTTATTTATCATCACATCAGGCCGTCGGACTATTCAGAGTTCTAGTTCTTCGAATTTTGAAATTTCTAAGAAACAATTCCAACATTTTCGTTAACAGCTATTATTGTAGCTCTCTGAACTTAATCTTTGATGAGTCTCCGTGCTCGTTTACCTGAAATTTAATTCAATTAACTCAAACAATTTCAGCAACTATCCAACCTACTCTAATCCCTTTTCTTGCTAGCAACACTGCCATATTTTCTTTAGTGGTTGCCATCAGTTTCTATGAACGGAATTAATTTAAATTCATCAGTTGGGCTGGCACGGTGGGGTCGCAAACGATACCAGCGCTGCGACATACGCGCTCAGCGGACCGTAGAAATGCATGAAACAGATATTGAGAAACAATACAATATTGTAGTTTCCCTAAGGCTATCAGACTGCGGTTGTTCATTCATAAGAAATAACGATAATAATTCAATTTTAGATAGTGTTAATAGAGACTTCTGCCGAAATAAAAAACTGTCTATTTCTGCTTTTTGGATTGTCGATCTATTTTCACCGAACAAATTTGTTCGGTATCTGAATTCGATCTGTGTGTGTATGTGTAGCTTTTTTATGTTTATGAATTTTAAAATTTTGACTTCAGATTTTGATAGAGCATCAAAAAGTAAGCTTAAGGTTTGATGTGTCATTCCTTACCTCTTCGGGAACACCTTCAAAATGGGATCCAAAATATGAAAATTTTGAAGTTTAAAATGATATTGAATTTAAAGTAGATACATAGTGAATGACGATTTTGGTAAAAGTGAGTAGACTGTGGCTGTGTTGATTAGAATGAGAACTGTCAATCTAAAATTTTATTAATACTTTCATTACAATTTGTTCGGCCTGTGGCAATGCTAGAAGAGCATTCTTAACTCATTTTTATTTATCTTAATTAGATTCACAAACGAGATTTTGTGACTTAAATAGTCTTTTTAGTGAGAGGTAAAAGGTTTCAGGCAAGAATGTAGATCGTCAAGCAAGTGCTGCTTTATTTTTTTACCGCGGTTTTACGTCAATATCGAAAGCAGTGACTGACTGGATAATGGAACAGAGTGTCAACCCGACCTGGTTTTTACTCCATACTTCAAATTGAAGAAATCAACGTCCTTTTTTTAGCAAAGTAAAATATTTGTGAAAAAACTAACTTATAGTGGAGTGCCATTGGATTTATACCTCGAACGAAGTTGGCAGTGATCGAATTTTCATTTTCTCTATTGGAATGTGTTTTTGACATTACATACTTAAAAGTATATATGTTATTTTTTACCGCTTTTACTTTTCCGTAATGTGAGGGGAAGAAAAAAAAAAGAAAAAAAAACTTGGGCAATCGATAAATTATCCTTTTTTAATGAATTAATGTTAAATAAAATTTTTCATGAAAATAAACCCCTCCCAAGTTATAGGGCGTAGAAAATTACGACTTTCACCACAAAAATCGTATGTTTCTAAAAGTTTTTGAAATATAACCGAAAATCTGTTAGTATTACATAATAATTGATATGAACTAATTTTATGGCCTTGAGCTAACAATTAAAATCATTTTTTTTCTACGATTTATACGCAGGAAGATATGGCAATTCAAAAATTGATGTTTAAAGAAACCGGGTCATTCTATCGTAAGTATCTGGAAAAATGTGACTTCCACAAAAAATGTATATACCTAACATCATAATGAGAGAACAACATTGGGAATATTTTAAGACAATCCAGAACCGTTTAACATAAGCAGAAAAAAAGTTATGGACAAAATAAATTTTTTTTACGCCATTTTTTTATGGTATTTGAAAAAAAAAATCCTTTTTAGTCCAATGGGATAATTATTTTTTAAGTTTTGGTCTGTGCAAAATTTTTGTTTTTTATAAGACATTTTCAATTTTTGGCCAATAGCGTGAAAAGTATTGATTTTTGACAGACAAGACTTTTAGCAAATGTTCTTTCGAATAATTTCCATTTTTTTTGTTTTTCTATCCTTTGTCTGTAACGAGATATGGCCGTTTAAAATTGCTTACAATTGCATTCATAACCGTAATGTCATTTTTCGGGCCAAATATTGAAAAAACGGTCATTCTATTGAAAAAGTTTGTCATAACATGACATCTGGATATTATCAGCCAAAAAAAAGTTACGGACAAAAAATACATTTTTTTAATGAAATTGAAAAATCGTAATTTTCTACGCCCTATAACTCGGGAGGGGTTTATTT
The DNA here is from genome assembly GCA_949320105.2 of Crepidodera aurea. Lineage (NCBI taxonomy): Eukaryota > Metazoa > Arthropoda > Insecta > Coleoptera > Chrysomelidae > Crepidodera > Crepidodera aurea. The sequence continues at coordinate 52,739,496 of OX439474.1, forward strand.
TCATGAAAAATTGTATTTATTAAAATTAATAACATTAATTTTTTTTTACTTTTTGATGCACTCCCCCCGCTTGAGGTTTTAAAGCGCGCCACATTTGAAAACAGATAATCATCCTCAGTTCGAAAATGATGAAAATGAGTGGACACAATATGTAAAGGGTGTCCCAGAGTAGATTTTAGTTTTTAAACTTACCTTACGTCAACCCTTTTAGAAATTCCATGAAAAGATTATTTCAATTATCCATGGAACAGTGAACGAGTTCGCACTTCGCAGCGTGCTTACATGATTGAGGCTTATTTTAAAGTCAACTATTCGTACACAGTTGCTCAGCAGCGTTTTTGTCATGTCAATCGGCGATGTTAGTTCACGAGTGGGTAAAAAAATTAGAGAACAAGGAGTTGTTACAAATGTCAAAACATCCAAGTCAACTTAAAACCATTCGAACTCCTCCCAATATTGAGACGGTCGAGGATTAAGATTTACAGCCTGTGGCACCCTCTCATGGACGGATCCCCCCCCCCCCTGAAAATTGCCTGGATCCGCCCATGGCTTCACATCACAGAATATTAGTCGAACGCATCAAAATACCCGATTATCACCCGAAATATGTTTTTACCCGAAAAATACCCGCCAGAGTACAAAATACCAGATTTTCAGGTAAAATACCCGCATGTTGGCAACCCTGCAGAAGAGTCTTGTTCTGTAAAAGTAGAGAAAATGCTTACTTAGAGACCTCGACGATGCCAAAATCTCCAAAATCGAGGAATAGGCATACATAGATTGCCATAGAGCGATCTGTTAAAAACAGAGCTATTTTGATAGTGAATTGGAAAACGACACCAGACTATATTTTTTTATGTTTAAGTAATCTGAAATGAGAGTTTCCGATTGGATTCAGTTAACCCTGCATACTGCTTTTTATTTTCTAGTCACCGTATATTTGTATTTAGATTTCTGCTTCATTATTTCGCTGATATAGAAATGCATTTTTCTCCATTTTTATCTTAAAATCAAATCATTTGGTAGATAAAGTTGTCGGGCATTAGCTGCTATACTACCGTGTCATTTTGCTTACTTCTGATCTATTGAAAAATAATATGGTGAGTTTGACTGTATCAAGTTAGATCTACTAGTATCCTCAGTACCCTCATTCTTAACTTTTTTTGTATAAGTTCCCGACACTACTTGAGTACTACTTATTTTACAGAGAGCTTTCGTGGTTATTGGCTTTTCTTTCTCTTCTACCACGACAGATTTATTCTCCGCGTTATTTTTTATTATTTCTGTGTAGGCTTTGTTATTGTTTCCCAGCGCCACTTTAGGAACAGCATTATTAATTGGAACCCATCAGTGAACGGTCGAGTAGGGAATCACACCTGGTATATGAAAATCAGTTTGTAAATTTTTAATTAATTAAAAGTCAGAAAATGCAATCAGTTCTCCACGTTATTATTGGATCTTCTGTGATGCAATTGGGGAGTGAGAAAACTAGTTAACATCATTAATTAAACTGTCAACAGATAACACTATAAATATAAAATACTATTAGTTATTTTTACCTCTCTACCTATTTAGCAGTTGGAATATAAGCTCTACTACTAAATTAATTCAGTTTGTAATTTTCTAGAAGAAAATTTAGTGAAATTGGATTTTTTGCCCGTTTAGAAATTCTCAAAAGTTAAATTTGTTTTTCCATTACATCAAATATAAAACATCATTTTGACAATTTAATCTTTTTTATAATGATAAAAATAAGTTTTCGCGTAAATATACTTTTGCCGTTCACGTCGAAAATCGTAAAATATCCAAATGTGAAGTATATCTCATATCCTATTCAATATCATACAATTTCCCAGCGTGAAATAGTCTAGATGGCAATCTGTAAGACATTATTTATTTTCCCCGAAGAACGAACGGGTGTGTGTGTATGTGTGTGCCTTCTATTTTCTGTTGGCGACAGGTGGAAGGCGTCCCGGCTCCGGAGGTGGCGGAAAAAGAGCCTTCTGCCTCCGCGAACATAACGCCACCGCCATTTTTCCATCAGGATCGGCTTCAAATTTCAGATAGTGGACAACTACCAATTTTATTCAAAATTTAAAAAAATATATTTACACCAGATCTCTTATCCATTTGTTCTTTACAAATTAGGCCTAAAATGGATCTCAAAATTCTTTTTTTGACGTCATTTATCAGCTTTGCTAGGAGATTAGGATATTTGCATATCAGTCAAACAATTTCTGATTTGTTCAGATATTTTCTTAAGCTAAAATCATATACTGAAATATCTAAACCCTTAGTTTTTATATAAAAACCTACGTTGAATGGGTTGTCATATATCAGTAAATCGATAAATTCTTCAATGAGAAAAAGTAAAGACATCTATCGACCCATGTATACCAAGTTATATCGGGTATAGTTCAGGTAAACGCTTTAGTGCAGCCATCTCACAAGTCTCTGGCAAGTGTTCTGCTTTAATATATAGATCGGGAGCCAGAGAGTGGAAAGAGTAAATTAAAAAAATAAAAACATGTACAATCGATAAGTTGTAATCGACTAATAGGTGGGCTACCCGAGCAAATGATATTTGAACTATCACACCTCTTCGTTTGAATATCCAACCAATAGAATAGAGTGGAGTGGAGTCGAGTCCATGTTGACTGAGACTGAGTGCCGCTTATCTTTAAAGGGTCGTGTTTTTTTGGTAGAATCAAAGGCGCCGCGTTTTAATGCTGTTAAATTGGGGATACTATATGTGTTGCCCGAACTATAATAAATTGCCATGACCCATGCGAGTTTGGAGTAAATATATTGGATTTAAAGTCACACCTGCATAAGCCAACAGGCCGGTGATGCTCTTGGGATGTCAAATAAAGTTAATTAAATTCCAAACTCGATATTTTTTGCACACAAAGAGTGGATTATTTGATTATTACTTCCCTCCTTCCCTCCATTTATCTGAGTGTGTTTTGTGCATTTTGTTGATTATTTAGACATCGCTTTGCAATAAAAATCTCGTCCTATTATGTTCAATTCTCTCCACCCTGCTTCATTTCTTGGTGATGGAAGATGTATTTTTATAAGAAGACGAATACAGCGGATGCAATATAATAACTGGCATTGAAATAACATTAAAAAGAAGCGAAGTGAGTGATATTTAAAAGAAGAAAAGTAAATTTTGGCGTATTTTATGGACAAACGAAGAAAATGCCTAATATAAAAGTGTTTAGTGAAAGTTCTCACTCTGATCTTGCTTAGAGGATTCTAGACCGTTTAGAAATCTACGAAACAACGCAAAATATACCAAGAAAGTGACAAATATAGCAGCACAGGAAATACTTGGAACGGCATGGAAATCAAGACGGCACCATATCACCAGAAAGCCGAAGAAAAAGAATATCCACGACAACTACTTCAACAAAAACGAGTCGATAATTTTAAAACTTTCTTTCTTTTTAATAAGACATTTTGGAATAAGAAACCAGACCGGTCCTGTACTCCATCACACTCACATATTCCACCAAACCGCATTTCCATTTAAATAAGAGAAATAATAAACTATCAAGAAAAGGTTAAAGGTTTTTTAGACCCTTATTCCCCGGTAGCGAGGTTAGTAACTTTTTGTGGTCGTTGAAAATTGGTTATTTTTTATTTTCATCCTCCAGGACTTACAGTTAAAAGGAAAAAGAGAGCACCTGTTTAAATTTAAATAAATATTTTAAAATTAGGTTATTTTTTACAAGAAGAAAATACGTAAAATATGTGCTCGATTTTTCAGCAAATGAAAGAAAAAACTGAAAATGGAATTGAAGGAGGAAGCTCAAAGCATAAGCAAAAAAATATTATTAATAAAATGTGTTTCAAATAAAATATAACGTATTTGTCATCTAAACTCTTCCGGAAAACGTCAATGGGGGAGAACACTAATTTCTGGAAAAATACTACTACCCGCATTACGACGAGTCAAGTTGAAAAATACTTTTTCAAAAAAATCTCGAAAAAATATTGTCGTTCGAACGACGAAAAAAGACCGGGAATTTACGTCACAGGTGCTTTGGCGGCTTTGGCCAATCACAGAGCCCTCGTAGGCTGCCGAGGCCAACATCGTTGCCGGCTATGGCATGTAGAGACACATCGCCCAGTATAATCATGCACAGTTAGTAATAGTTTAAGGTCATATTATTGTACATATTTATATTAAGTGTAAATAGGAAGGTTGATGTCTTACCACGTTCGTTTATTGTTTAGACATTACTTGTATATATAATTGGTTAAGGTTAACCTTCCTCAGATATGGATATTGACAGTCTTATAGAGTTCAATACGAAGTCATCCATAGAGTGTTATTAAATCGACTCATTATTTGTCTCGTAATGATCAATCGCAATAAGTACTACACTAAAATAGACGTCCGTTTTGTTAGGGCTGAGTTTCATTCCTTTACTCCGGACATCGGGTTGCCTCAAGATGAGATGACAAAGAAGTTTAGCTTTGTGAAATAATTCAACACAAAGCTAAGTAACAAAAGCGAATGGGACAAAGATACCATCCCAAACCTCAAGAGAAGTGCCATTAAATGGTACACAGATGGTTCTAGAACAACAGAAGGATAGGAATAGGAGTACATGGGCCTGGAACCAAATATTCCGAAAGTCTAGGCAAATCTCCGAGCATTTTCCAAGCTGAAATATACGTCATCGGAAAATGTGTCCAGTTCAACATAGAAAGAAATTTTCGCAGACAAGAGATCATCATGTCAAACAGCCAAGCAGCCATTAATGCCTTGAGCTCCCACGTAATGAACTCCAAGATGGTTTGGGAGTGCCTAGAGAATCTAAACTAACTAGGCAAGAACAACACTTAAATTGGGAAATTGGAACCTTTGGTTTATCAACTAAGTTGAAAACTATCGTCGATCACTCAACCAAAACACAATTTTCACATACTCTACGCGCGTTTCGCCAACTATGTTGGCATCATCAGGAGTTGATGATAGGCTCTATCATCAACTCGTGATGATGCTAATTGTGTTTTGGTTGAGTGGTCGACGATAGTTTTCAACTTAAGAACAACACTGTTACCCTCCTATGGCTTCCGGGACACACTGGAGTGGAGGGTAATGAAATAGCAGACGTACTCACAAAAAAAGGGGCTGAAACACCATTTCTGGGACCTGAACCCTTCTGCGGAATAAGCACCAGTACAATACTTGATGAATTTGGAAAAGAAGTAAATAACAAAAGATCCCAATACTGGTTAGGACTACAAGGGCTGAGGCAGGCCAAGACACTACTGGAAAACTATAACCAGAAGAGATCAGACGACTGCATCAGCAAAAGTAAAAATAAGCTCAGAATACTAACGGGTATCCTATCAGGGCACTGCCGGCTGAGAGGCTACCTGAAGAAACTCGGATTAGTAGACAAAGAAGAATGCAGATTCTGCGAGGAAGAGGAGGAAACCTCTATCCACATTCTTTCAGAATGCATTACCCTGCAAAATGCAAGGGTACGGTACCTCGGAGAATATCAAATAGAAGAGGAAGATCTACGTAACCTGAAGCCTACCGACATCCTGAACTTTTCGGAAGCAATAAGACTGGAGGAACTGCTCAAATCGTTGAGACATCCTTAATGATTGGGCAGCAGTAGGGGGCACAATAGGTCTTATAGGTCGCAGTGTATCGACACTCCCATCAACAGATAGATAGATAGATAGAAACCAGTACATCACATGGCGATCCTGCCAGTTCTTTAGTACATCACATGGCGATCCTGCCAGTTCTTTAGGACAGAATTCATAAAACTTGGGACGTAACATCGCCTGTTTGAATGTTCACTGAAATTTTATGATTTTCAAATGGTGTTTTTCAAAATATTACAGAATAATTTGTAATAAAAACTATGCAAACATTGTAGTGGTTATATTTTAATTATTTGCATATTTACTCATTTGTGATGTTGCCCATTATGGGGTAGACTTCTTATTTTGTTATTAATTCCATTTGGACAATAACCTATGTTGTTTTGTTGATAAAATAATAATTAAATGTTACTATTTATTTAGTTATAGTTAGTCCACGCATGGATGAATATTTTCGGTGGTGATGATAAATTTCCTAACTCAGACAAGTGCTGTTGATTCTTGAGTATTGTTTTGAGGTGGGAGGTAAGCCAATTCTACTATTCAGTTTATTTTCGGTTCGTTTCTGGTATTGATATTTGTTATATTATATCTCGGGGAGTGATTCCTTTTGCCGTTTTTAAATTTTGAATTGTCGTTGCAATTTGTTTTTCATTTTTCTGCACATCTCCCAGTATTTGTCAATAGTTTTCTGTATGCATAGATAAACTGAGAATAAAGTATGTCTATAATATATATCTGGTTAAAAAACTAAAGTTGAACATTTTAAAGAAATAACAATATGGAATATGGAATTTTTGAAGCACCTTATTTTCCGTTCCCCGTTTTCTCATTCCGCGTATGTCCACATTTACGTCGTGGTATAGAACTCTTTGTAGACAAAACAAGAAACTCACTTTAAAGGGAAAGGTAACGATATTACACATGAAAGCGCAATTGCAATTCTACTTTGAATTTCATTTTGTTATTTTCCTACCTCGAGCGTTAATATTATAACAAAGCTTCAGTGAAATAAGCGTGTCCTTAAATTCGTTTTTGTTTTTCTACCGTGTTAAGGGTAAAGATTACGTATTTGCTGTTGTGAACAATTGACTCTATTTGAAACTGTTGAAGTAATCGCTTTTTGGTTTCTGCCATAGTGTACTTATTTAACTAAAAATAAATAAATTTATACACAGTGTGTCGCATTTAAAATGAAGACACCTCCATATTTTCGTTACTTGAAGGAATACAGATTTGAATGTTTACAGTGATACAGGGTGATGGGTAATGAGCCTACTGAGAACTGACAAACAAGTTATTCATAATATTATTTTAATGACAAAATTCGCATTTTAATTATTTAATTATTTTGTCTCAAATCAGTTTGTTCAAATGGTTTTGCCTGAAATAAAGCGATTGAGTATGGAAACCAAAAATTTAATCTATGCAATTTAAGAAGACGAGTGGTATTTGGAAGGTTATTTTTTGAATCATTTTGTACTAAAAACAGAGAATATAGGCCTCGTGCAGACTACTAAGTGGGGGTAACACCAGCGAAACAGGTGGCGTATTTTGAAAACTTTTTGAGGCCCTCTCCATTAACTTAACATAAGGATTTATGTGAAATTTGTAACTAAACGGATTTAGAATAACGATTGACTGTTAAAATATCTATATCAAATAGTAAATTTAATATTGTTCCATTCACATATATATTTTTTTAATAATATTACGTGAATATTATATTATTTCTATAAAAAAAAAACTGAAATGAGGTTATGCTATTAAAAACTAAAAATTACGAAAATATTATGATGTAAACTTACTACGTTTATGCATGAATATTATGGCAAATCACTTCATTCAACTTTCAACAAAATTATTTTAACGTTTTATTTATTATTTTTTCGCAGTTTGCAGCTCCACTAAAATATAAAAAAGCGGCCTCAAAAAATGCGATGCGCGCGCATCTGCTTGAGGCCTATAGTCATTTATGCAAAAGACACTTTACACTCAAATGTTCATTATTTTCTTTATCAATTCCACACAAAGCTAATCCATTCCTTTTTTAATTTAAACGTCAAAAATTGATGTAATTGATTATATACTAACGTAATACAAGTTGCCTATAATAATGGTAACGTTTAGACATTATTTGTAAGTTTTAAACGGATTTATGGAGATTTGTGTGTTTATAGACTGAAATGGAAAAAGTCTTAATTTAGCTAATTTGAAGTGTTTAGTATGGCTTGTTTTCGAGAAATTAAACGATTAAACTGTAAAAATATCAATTTTTACCAATAACAACTGTTAGTAATAAAAAATAAAGGAAATATTGTAAACTAAATATTTTTACACACTGTATTAGATTATATTGCACCGTTACATTAATTGGAAGCAGGCTAAAAATTCATACTTAAAGGGTGACCTCACTTGAGCTTGTAAGATGACAAAATCAACAAATCTAAAAAAGCTAAAAAATTAATAATTAATTGTTACCTTTTACTTATTTTTTAATAAGTTAATCTTACAACTACAGTAGCCACCAGAATTTACAAAAATGTGATTTTTGAGTAGCTGTAGATCCTTTACTATTTACCTTATATATTAAGTGTGACATATCGTTGAAATCAGCTCATTGGGGAGATTTTAAGTTAAAAGTTAAGTTTAAAGTTAAGTTAAAATTCATAGGGCGTTCCATTAAAAACTTTGACCTGGCAGGTCGTTATGAAACACCCTGTAACATTGTGACTAATTTTAAAATTTAAAGCTTAAAGTTGCCTACAATTTTTGTAAATAACATTTTTTCGTATCTTTTATTATAACAGATCTACTGAGCTTTGTCGCAATAACCAATCACCCTGTATATATACAGGTTTGCTCAGTATATTCTTTTTGATACTTTGATAATTAAAAAAAAATGAAATAATGGTCTTAGAAACAGCTTTAATATCATAATAATGCTTTAAACTTATATATGTTACATAGTGGATTGTTTAATTATTTATTGGATTTAATAAACTACATAGGAAAAATATAATTTTCATGTGAAGAATCTCTCGTAAAAATTAGGGAACGCTATTAAAAAAATGTATAGGGTGGAGGTATTTCAAAGCTCGATGGAATAATCGATTTTCCACAATTGCATATGATTCTCCAAAAATATCAGTGAAATATTCCTAAAAGGGGATAACAAGTAAACCAAAACGGGCTCTAACGAATTGGTGTTGTAGAAACGAGCTTAAAATATGAATTATGGGTTCGATAAAAAAAACTCAAATACCTATTTTTTATTTATTGGAACAATAAACCTTTTAATTGTTTGGCAGATGTTTTAGATGTGTTGATTTTGTCATCTTACAGGCTCATATTAGATCACCCTGTAAGCATGAATTTTTAGCCAATTAATATAACGGTGCAATATAATCTAATAGAGTGTGTAAAAATATTTAGTTTACAATATTTCGTTTACTTTTTATTACTAAAAGTTGCTAGTGGCAAAAATTGATATTTTTACAGTTTAATCGTTTAATTTTTCGAAAACAAGCCATAGGATCCAATTTAACCTATTACAATTTTGAACGAGGACGTCAAGATCTACATTATATCCGATATTCAGAAACTTTGACGGTGACTTTTTTTATCGATATTTCAGGCTATTTCTGCTTGTTAAAAATACATACTTTGAACAAAAAGGCCCGTGGAAACATGAATCGCCCTGTGGGGAAATATATTTAGATTTTATTTATTACGTATGTATTTTGACTACATATATCCGCCAGAAACTTTTAAAAATATTTTGCAGGGACTTTTTGGTACACATTTTAAAATTACGGGATCTTGAACTTTATATAGGATTGGGCCCATGGACACTATTGATCAGGACATCAAGTACTACCACATATCAAAAATTCAGACAATTTGACGGTGCTCCCGTTTCCATAAGAATGGCGCCGGAGTCTTTTCTTATTATTTTACACATATGAGCGATTCCTGATAAAGAACTTGAGTTATAACTTTTTTGGCGAAACTTTTTAGTAGTTTTGATTAGAACACATGATATTTATCATTTGGACTTAAAAATCAACAATTTACTTGTGACTTTAACGCAATAAACTATAAGTATATTTTGATAAAATTATATGGGACAAATGTATTTGTGCAGTTAGTAAAATGTGATATTTGTAAGATGGTATGCCAAATATATCGCATATTACATTACCAAAAAACCCTCCAACAATAGTTGCAATCCTTCCCGCCCATAAGTATTTTCGTCAAGAAGTAATTACCTATAAAAAAGCTATAGGTTAAAATTCATTGTTCCTAAAATGAAATTTCAAACGACCGTGCTTAGTCACTTTTATAAGCTCCGAAAATCGGCTCCCCTATCTTCACCTAAATCATTTTGTGCGAGGGGAGCCATACTTTGTAACCCAAATCTCACCCGCCGATCTGTAATATACTTATACATAAAAGAAAACGGAAGATAAAAAACAAAGAAATCGGTGATTAATTTAATAAAGAGCGAGTAGGTAAAGCAGGAGGGCGAAAACATCAATCTATCTAGTTAGAATAAAATAACGAGACGCTCATTTATTTTGTTCGTTGAAGCGCATTATCGTAAAAATGTTTTATGGGTCGACAAGACGGCAACAATACAGTAGAGCAGGCCCTGACAAATAGATAACATAAATTTAGACCCCGATTCACTATCAAGGTACTTTACTTGATTATGGAGACTAAACGGTAATAGGCAGAATATCACAACATATTTTATGATTTTTGTTTGTCACGTCTGCTCTATTTTCAAAACTATTTTGTTGTAGCACCTTGTCATATTCGGAAAATTTGATTTTAAACAAAAAATTCCTCAATGTATTAAGAATGTAACTGAAATGCATGCGAGCGTGCTTGCGAACATACGTGAGTGCAAGCAAGCGTGCGTGCGTGGGGGTTTCCAACGTGTGATTCGATTTATATTTGATATCATTTTTAAATCATTGTGGTTTTGTTATATCTAATATAAATTATTTTTATTGTCTATCTATAATATGTTTATATGTTTTATATCAATTAAAAAATATTATTATTGACATTAAAATGATAGTGTTCCTGCAAACTGGTGACTATATTTTGATTTAGTATTATTTTTTAGTTCTGAATCTGTTGCATCAATTATTATTAATCCAATTAAAATTAATTACCTGTGAATAATTTGTAATGTATTAATATGTAAAAATATTAAATGGAAAATCTTTCATGCATTAGGTATACATTTAACCCTGAAATAAAGTAGTTTTGCACTTTGATGCATATGCAATATATAGGGTGAGTCACGGTAGACGCGACGGTTCATTCTGACTAAACGGTTAATATTTTGAAAATTTTGTTTCTTCATGGGTATGTGGGTTGATAAAGGCTACATTTTAAAATTATTGTGAATTATACAGGTTGTATACCTAAGGTTTTTAGGTTTAGAGATATTATGATATTTCTAAAAATGGAAGCACTTACAAGAAAACCAATAACTTCAAAACCTATGGAATCAGCCAAATCCAATTTTAACTGAAAAAAATTAGACTAATAATTAAAAGCACTAATGTATTTAGAGTTGTTTAAAATTATACAGGGCGATTCTCTAATTACATATTCCAACGACAATATCGTTCTTATTTTAAATAGGACACCCTGTATTTTATAATCCTATTATGAAGCAAATTCCATTATCTTTTAAAAATTAAAAAGGTCTGCTATACCTAAATCTATTAGTTTTTGAGGTTTTTTTATGTTTGTTAAATTTTACATTATTTTTCCACCGTACTGCATTTATTGTATTTGATCAACTTAGACTATGATTCGAAAAAATTACAGATGAATCCACTTTTCATGATAATACATTAGTTAACCGTTACAACTTTCATTATTATGATACTCAAAACCAGCATTTGTTGCACACAATAGATCATCAGAACCGGTGGAACATTAATGTATACGGTGGAATTATAGGCGGCCAAGTTATTGGCTCATATTTCTTTGATGGCCATTTAAATGGCAGGAAATTTTTGCAATTTATAAGAAGTTTCTGGAAACTGTTGGAAAATGTATCATTAGATATTAGATAACAAATGATGTTGCAATAGTCTAAGTTAATCAAATACAGTGTGTTATATTTAGGCATTACGGTAGAAAAATAATGTAAAATTTAACAAAAATAAAAATAACTCCAAAATTAATAGATTTAGGCATAGTAGACCTTTATAATTTTTAAAAGGTACTGGAATTTGCTACATAATAGGATTATAAAATACAGGGTGGCCTATTTAAAATAAGAACGATATCGTTGTTTGAATATGTCATTAGAGAATCGCCCCATTTCGAAGTTATTGGTTTTCTTGTAAGTGCTTCTATTTGTAGAAATATCAAAATATCTCTAAAACTAAAAAGCTTAGGTATAGGGAATACTTAAGAAAGTTTATCTTATTTTTAACGTATAATCTATAAATGCAATAAAATATAGGGTCTTCCATAAGAAATAATATAACTTTGATACGCCACACTTTTTTGGGAATATTGTATAATTCAAAATAATTTTAGAATGTATCAACCTACATATCCATGAATAAACAAAATTTTCGAAATATTAACCGTTTAGCCACAATGTACCGTCGCGTCTACTGTGACTCACCCTGTATATTTTTTATTGTTCCACCACACCCAGTGAAATTGCCATACTTTTGGAAACTCATTTTATGTTACTTTTCATCAAGGCATCCCTGTCGATTGCCCTAAAATAAAAAATGTTCATTTTTATCGCATCCCATAAATTTTTATCATTGAATTTAAAAGAATTTTTTAATAACGTCTAATTATAAAAAGAATGCATAAACAGAGAGCACGGTATTATTTATTTTTTTCAATTTATTAATTTAATTATCCATTCCAACCTATTTCAAATTCTTGTTTCCAGAGCATTTGCTCTAGACGCCCTAAAAACTTTTAAACACAAATTAAGTACCAAACAAAATTTTAAACTATACATTAAAAACATTCTGGTTTCAGCCTTGCACCCAAGATCAATATTTAACTAGGGTAGAACATATTCTAACGCAAAGTTCAGACCAAAAATAAAAAGTTTGTATATTTAATGCAGGCCCAAAGCTATTTTTCTTATTTAACACGTGTAAACAAGCATTCATTTTACTTTATGGAGATTTATTACTCTTGGGATATTAGTGTATAATGAACAATTTCTTTTGTTTCCTTTTTGGGGAATATTTTAAGAAAAATATGTAAAATACTGTTTTAAACTTTTTTAATATACAAAGTAAAAAATGTTATCTCACATGCCAGAGTACCGAGTAGAAGTTTAATAAGTCCCGATTGTGTAGTGTGAATAGGACTTCAACTTTTCCAGGAAGAACTGTTTCGCGATCAAAAAGTTAGAATTTGTCATATGACCTCCTTATTTATATAACTTCGATTTTATCTGAAAAATGGTATATATAACTATAAACTTCATTTTATGACCACAAAACAATAAAATTTAGCATCACCTAGTTTCATTTATTTGACCCACATTCCAAGACAACCTTCTTTAGCTGACATGTAAACCTGATTGGCAGGAGTGTAACTGAGCCATCTAACAAAAAAAATGTGTAGTTGCCTTGTATTTATACTGGCATTCTTTCCAAATCTGGGATTTCACTCGTTTTTGAACATTATAAACTACTGCCTCTTTTAATAGATGCGTCTTTTTCACCGTGCATATTTCTAGTTAATTTTAGACATACCTAGTCCATCTTGGCTTATTATCCTCTTGAGCCTTTCTGATATGTGAATAATAATATCACATGAAACTTTTTTTTTAGCCCTGAAGGATGGGATTGAATGTCCAGATTCAGTATCGGGCTATAAGCATATGGTTTTAAGTATACGAGTTGATGTATATGGTATTCTCGTACCTAGTTTTCTGAGTGGTTTTTCAATACAAATGTTGTATGTCTGTTTTTGGGGATAGCCGTCTTACGTATGTCCTTGCTGTGGCCGTATTCCTATGTATAGCGTTTATGGATAAGGAATATGTACTACGAATTTTGTGTTTGGATATGGTCCTTGATGTATTTGTTATTATGACGCAAAGGTTGCAGTTACATTTGCAGATAAACGATGGTGAATTCGATTTTTTTTATAAATGTTTGAATTGTAACTGTAACAACTGTCGACATTATGCTTTAATAGAAAGGTTACGACTGGCTGAAAATATAGAGCTTACTTCACCCTATAGTTTGATCGACTGATCGCTCGATATGTCTTCAAGCGATTTAGCCGCCAAGATGTGGCAATGTGTCCTGATTGATCGGCAGAAAGATTCGCGGCTAGTCGAGCAAGTTATAAATTGACTGATAGTTTCATAATAATTATTATCATTTGCTTTTAATGATGCTGTTAGCAAAATGTAGAACAAACGCATCATTTTTAGTTTTTTTGATGTAATGGTTTTATAATTTTTTAAAAATTTTGTTATTTCTACTTTCCATTATTATAGACCTATATTTATTATTTTATTTAGAAATTATTGTATAACCACAGAACGTGTAATTTAATGATTAATTCTAGCATACTTCATTAATTTAGATTACAGCTTCCTATAATAGTTGCTTTACAATTAGTCATAGTTGTTTCTACATAAATCTCAAACATCGAAACAATGTGTAACCACCCATTCTTCCGTATTCGACATAAATGTTGCTATTAAAGTCAATATTTTTCAAAATGAAAAAGGGTAATTGCTGTAGTTCGACAAAGAATTTATACTACGTGCAATTAAAGTGACCAGTCGTGAATATCGATTAAAGACAATGCGTAACGAAAGATTACAATTATGTAGAAACGTTTAATTTTGCAGTCTCTACGTTTGAATTTAATATTGAAATTTTTGTTGATTTCAAACTCGTGTTTGATTCTGTCAGTCATACGTTGCTGGGCTTAAGATGGTTTATTCAAAAGGACTCCTTTTTTAATATACAGGGTGTTTCGTAGGTAAAGGGAGTCTTTTGGCTTACATATCCGAGTTACAGGGTGTTTTATCAATTATGCCTATTCATTTGGCCAGAACTTTCATTATATATAGATTATTTAGAATCCCCTATCCCTTCCTTTAAAATATTTTCCTTTACATATGAAACATCCTGTATAATAATAGTAACGTTAATTACTTAAGCAGACATAAAATGTTTTTACTTTGTTCCAGAGGTGTGAGCTATGTTTTCCTAAGTATTTTGACATAATGGAGCTGAACATTCGTTGTCTAAAATAAAAATTCTCGTTTATCACCGAACAAATTGTTCGGTATCTGAATTCGATCTGTGTGTATGTGTGATTCTTTGTCTTTGTTAATTTTAAAATTCTGACTTCAGATTTTGATAGAGCATCAAAAAGTAAGCGTATGGTTTGAAGTGCACCTCTGTACCACTTCGGGGACTCCTTCAAAATGGGGTCCAAAATATGAAAATTTTTAAGTTTAAAATGACTTTGAATTTAAAGTAGACGCACAGTGAATGACTGTTTTGGTTAAATCGAGTAGACTGTGGCTGTGTGTTGATTAGAATGAGAACTGAGAACTGTCAATCTAAAATTTTATTAATAATGTAATTACAATTTGTTCGGTTTATGGAAATGCTAGAAGAGCATTTTTAACTGTTTTTTTTTTAATTGCAAAAAAATCATATTCTAGGATCGATTTTACTTTAAAATTAACGAATTTATAATTAGCTAGCGTCATCTAATGCTAGGAAAGGTTGTTTTTATATTTAAAAAATAACGAACTGTACATTTTAGGTACTTCCATATTAATGTGTTGTCCTTATAACGCTCCTAAACAAATGAGGAAAAGAAAGAAATGAGGGTATTGCACTAATTACAAAAGGCATTTTCTATATTCTTCCAGTTGTTTATGTCTGGTGTAGGCATTATTTCGTTTAATAGAAATGGTCACAAATAATTGCACAAACACTGCAATGTCCAAGTCTGTAGCCGAAAGCAGTAATTCGAAATGAGTCTCCGGTCGCCAGGAATTTGCAACAAAATATTGTATGTGGAGCTGGTCTGCACTACTGTTGATTATGAAAATGGCGATGAAAGCGAAGAAGAAAAAAAATGAATTAAAGAGATGGT
Source organism: Crepidodera aurea (assembly GCA_949320105.2). Taxonomy (NCBI): domain Eukaryota; kingdom Metazoa; phylum Arthropoda; class Insecta; order Coleoptera; family Chrysomelidae; genus Crepidodera; species Crepidodera aurea. The sequence goes on from OX439474.1 coordinate 52,755,291, forward strand.
CTCGCAAAAATTTTTACCTCCTGAGACTCCTGCTTTTACACCAATTATTTTGCAATTAGGTACCATAAACGCCCACAACGTTTTTTTGGATCCAATTGCGTGAAACAGTTTTCTCCTCTAGATCAACACACGGTAAAGAACAGTATTTTTTAGCTGATGTCTTAAATGGAAGCTAAACATCTGATGCTGCTCTATTTATCTTCGAATCCGTTTGCTTAGTTCGCAAGCACATTCAAAATGTATCCTTCTTCTGTCAGTACCTCTATGGATGTTGGCAATCCTGTTGTTCCATATAATCCCGTCGACAGCCGCCCTGTACGGTCCTCATTCCCGTCCACTGTCTAATATTTTTCAGCCACGATGTTCGTCGGCACCCCTGACCTTTCCTATCATCTATTTTGCCCTGCAGGATTAGTTGGATAAGTTGATACTTCTCATTACGCATTACATGCCCAAGGTACGCCATTTTCCTCACTTTCACGATATGTAAAATTTCTAATTCCTTTTGCATTCGTCGGATCACGGTGTTATTTGGGACATGGTAAGTGTATGAGATCCAGAGCATGCGGCGATAGCACCACATTTCAAAGGCTTCCAAGCGTCCAAGCTTCCAAGTGCATGTTACGTAGGACCTTTCTAAGGCGCTTACAAACAATTCTGGCTTTTTCTATGCAGCATCTGATCTCCCGTGAGTGATCCCATTCCTTGTTCAGGCTGCAAACCAAATACGTTATTGTATCTGCTATTTCCAAGATTTCGTTATTGACCCTAAATTGGTGGTACTGTGCATCATTGTTTTTACTAACTATAAGAATTTTGGTTTTCTTGCAGTTAAACCTCATACCATATATATCATATGCCTCCACCACTCGGTCTATTAATTCCTGTCCAATCCAAAATTTATTGGTCATAGATATCTTACAAGAATACTGATGCTTATTTAACAATGCCCTCATATGATCTAATAAAAAATTCTATTACCTACAATGCCAAAAAAAGTAACCTTCCGATACAGTTAAAATCTACAAATAAAGGGTGTCCCAGATTTTAAACTTACCTTACGCCGACCCTGTTCGAAATTCCATGAAAATATTTCAACGATTCGTACACAGTTGCTCAGCGCCGTTTTTGTCATGCGGTATCGGCGGTGTTAGTTTACGCGTGGGTAAAAAAATTTAGAGATCAAGGAGTTGTTACAAATGTCAAACATCCAGGTCAACCAAAAACCATCGAACTTTACATATGATAAGTTCCGACGATCGACTATGGCTTTTCTTCTAGAAAGACCATATTACACAGTAGCAGAATTCTATAACGTGCCATAAACTTTTGGGTTCCAACATATAAAAGCATTAATTTAATTGTAAAATTTAATTTAAAATTTAAGTTATGACTTAGAAATGAAATTGTTATTCCTATTGTGTTTGTGTTTTGTTTAGTTATTTTTATATTAAGCTTAGTATTTTAATTTACGTCTATAAAATTTATGTTAATTTTTCTATGAAAATAAAGCACATCTCTCTCTCTCTCTCTCTCTCTCTCTCATCCATATACGCTATCAATCGATCTCTAAAAGCGAATATAGCCTGTCAGTAATATTTAGTCCCCGCAGTAAAACAACAATAATAAAAATTCCCAAACAACTTTCTTAGGTAATTTCCATTCTACATTTTCTATAACTGCTATTTTTTTAATATCCTCTTTATCTTAAGATTTTGAAAAACAAAAAAAGTGTTTCCTTATTAGAAAAATATTTAAACAAATCTGACATCATAAAATAAGTCTGTATCGCCCGACAAATGTCTGCATTGAGCCTTCATGTAAATATATATTTTTTAATACGTAAGATCTTACTTCATTTGTTTTCTAGAACTTATTTGTTCTCTCGGTGGTTCATGTAGTCGTTATTTGTAACTTTTTACACAATTAAATTATAATATTAAATTTCGAAATACAATTAGAATCCTTTAAACCTCTTTAACAGTTTGTTCCCTTCAAATATTATCCCCCCATATAAATCTTGTGTTAGGATTTCATATTTTAAAGTAAATAAAGGTGTAACAGCAGCAAACTAAAAATAGAACAATTTTCAACTAAACCGAAACACCGAAAAAGGAATTTTCCAGCATTAAATTATTTCAAAACTCGTCTGAATTTGTAGAAAGTGCTATACAGCCCGAAGGAAATAACTAACATAGGTCAGGTTCCGGTCTCTGTGTCCGCGCGGAGTGGAAAGGCTTCCGGTACGCGTTCCACAATTTTCTCTGGAAATTTACTGCATACGAAACAAATGGCGTAAGCACGAGTTGACCATAGTTTGTAATTTTGTCGAAAAGTATATTCCTTTCCTTTGGTTTGGTATTCAGAACATGTCCGGAGGTGATTTAAGTTTGCTTGCCAGATATTTGAAACATTACATATAATAATGCACCTAGCGATACTTTGTTTGAAATTTGCCTGACGGGAACTGACATCGGCGAAAAATGGATTTATCCTTACGGAATAACAGAAATTTGAGAAAACTTTGTGAATAAACAATGAGTTTTTAAACGGTACAAAATTTAAACTGGGTTACTTAAAGTAACTTCAACCATTATTAAAATAACTGATGTTGTATATCTATCAGTGAAGCTAAGTTCTAACGGTTGTATATGAAACTTTCATTTAAGTTTGCTTGGAATTACAGATAGTGAAAAATTAATTCTATTTTCATGAAAATATTTTCTTGAACAATACTAAGAAGTGTTTTATTTTTATTATTGAATAGTATTTGCTTTGTCTCTGATACTGAATTTATTTCTAAAGTTTGTGAAGTATTATCATTTATTTCATCTAGATAATCCATAACTAACAATTAATGTTATAAATTGACATTAACCATGTTAAAATCACTTAAAATGCTAATAAAATTTTAAAAAGAATAAGCAAGTAGAAAGATAAAATGAAGAATAAGACAAAGATACAATATAAGCAATAATATATGTTCTTTTTTTACATTAAATTTATACTCTCTTGGAGTTTTTTCTTGATCTCATTAATTTCTTTCTTCTGTTCTTCTGATACCTTTGAGTCGCTATTTCCACAATTTTTTTCAGCTACAGATTGTGACGGGTTATTGTTAAGATTTTTCTGCTGCGAGAGGCGCTTTTTCTCTTCTTCTTTTTCTTCAAGTATAATGTCTTCGACGGTGTAAGCTTTATTATTTATATATAGTTTGTCTCCCTTTATATAACACTTGTCCTGAGTTTGTTGTCTGATTTCTTTCAGGCGTTTTGCTAAGATTTTTTTCTCTCTTGTTGTGCTTTCGTTAGATCTGAAGTGATTGTAATATTTGTGCCTTTCAATTTCTTGCAATTTCGTAAATTTTGAAGCGAATTCTATTTTTAATGGGCCCCTGCCAGTTTCTCCACCAATAAGATAAAGGTCACTTATGTCGCTTTCATTGACGTCTATCAAGTAGACTATTTAATTTATCACAAATGTTTCTTGGTGTAACTTCTGTTTGTTGTGAGACTAACCCAAAAGCTAATATGTTTTTTTTCTTGACAGTTTTTTCTTCTTTAATACTTTGATGATATCTTCTTTAATTTTTTCCATTATCTTTATTTACGCTGTTTAACAAATTATTTTCGGTGTTTTATTTTGTCGACTAATCTCCCTGACTAAACCTAAACTTTTTGGGCCACTCGTTGTTTTCTTATCTAATAATCAACTGTTTAATCACACTCAAAATAAGAGAGGAAAGAAAACAGAAAAAATCGAAATTGTTGAGTAAATATGTTTTGAGTTCTTTTTGAATTTGATCACATTATATTGTTTAAATTGAAGAGGTATCGCGTTCTATAATGTATGCACATTAAGCTGGAAGCTTGACTGGTTCAAATTCACTATATTATAAAATTTAACTTTCGATCCAGTTAGCTAAATTTGTTATATTATAAAATTCAACTTTCAATCCAGTTAGCTAAAAAACAAAGTCAAATTAAAAACATTTTAATATTAAAAATGTGGTTTTGTTATTAGCAAGAATGAAGAACATTTAAAATAAGAAACCACTATGAACTACAGAAAAGAATTAGTTAAAGATATTGCCTTTAATAAATGTATATTTTTTCTGCAATACTTATATGTTTAAAATATTGTAGTTATTCCATAAATTAATTTTAGGTTATTAAAATTTTCACCATTAAATAGTTGTGCATATTTGAACAAGCTCATTTATGATTAAATATTTCAACAAGGTTACAGTCACTACATCAAACAAGTTAACATGTCAATTAATTTCGAAGTAAAATTAAACACACATAATAACTTGTAATGACTGTTTTAAATGAAGCTCGTCAACGGCGTTTATGTGTAATTGTTTCAATTTTGATAAGCATCTCATAACCACATATAAATACTAATTATTTTGTGTAATAGCGCTCTCAAAATAATTGAGTTATATAGAGTAACTTTTTGTTAATATAAACTGCAACTCTAACTACAAATATTATGTACACAATTAACGTCAAAGTAGAAATTACTTCTATTCCAGGAATGATATATACAGGCTGAGTCATAATTATATGGGCACGGAGTAAGCGCACGTCATTTCTACCAAAATAATTTGATTGGACCAAATATATTGTAGTGTGTAAGTTAGGATTTACTTGTTTATAGTGTAATAGGGAGTTTTTTGTTTGACAGTAGATTAAGGAAGGTTGTCAATGAGTTTTTTGAAATGTCAAGTTGAAAGTTTGAAAAATAAAACATTATAAAAGTAAAACGAAAAGGGCACAAATAGGATAGTAAATAAATAAAACGTGTATGGAATTAAGGTCTGGCAAAAAAAATGGAAGGACAGGGAGAAAATATAGATATGCAGCAAATATTGGAGGCGTTAGGGAAACTGAAAAATGATATTACCACGCAGATAGGAGATGTTACCACACAGATAGGAGATGTAAGAAATGAGGTGACCACACAGATAGGGGGTATTACAATAAAAATAGAGGAAGTTAGGAATACTGTGGCCAAAATAAAAAGAAATGAAAAAAGAAATCGAGAAACAAGAACAAATAGAAAAAATTAAAAAGGAACAAGAAGAGCAGAAGGAAGAAATCAAAAATATACAAGAAAACATAAAAAAAGAACAAGAGAAAAATTTAAGAGAAGAAATTCAAGAAAATGGTGTTAGAATTAGACAGGACATAGAGAATGAATTGGAAGGGAAGATATGTCAATTAGGAGATAAAATAGATGAAAATTTAAAAGGTCACATACAAGGAAAAGTAGAGGAGAAATTGGTAGATTTTCAAAAAAGAATAGAAGAAGTGAAATTGCAAACAAAAGCTAATGAGGAATGTTTAGAAGGATTTAAGGTAAAGGTCGATGGAGAACTTAAGACGTTATGTGAAATTATGGATGAGAAAAATTGGATATGTCAGAGGAATGTTGAAGTTATGGACAGATATGTAAACAAGGAAATTACAGAAATAAACAATAAGGTGCATGTAGCAATAGAGGAAAATTTATCTAAGGGGGATAGGCTAACCATTTTCACAGTGTTAAATAATTTACAGGACATGGGTATTGAATTTGATGGGAATTTAAATACAAATAAAATTAAAATAAACTTTCATAAATGGAAAATAAAATAACAATAATTAAAATATTTCAGGGGAAAACTGATTGAGAGATAAAAGATAAAAGATAAAATTGAGACAATATTATGGAAAATAATGTTTTAAAACATTTAAAATAGTTTTATTGTTTAAAAATTTTTTGGAATGTTGTGGGGGTTATGTAGTGTGTAAGTTAGGATTTAGTTGTTTATAGTGTAATAGGGAGTTTTTTGTTTGACAGTAGATTAAGGAGGGTTGTCAATGAGTTTTTTTGAAATGTCAAGTTGAAAGTTTGAAAAATAAAACATTATAAAAGTAAAACAATAATTTCATTAAAACATTATAAAATATATTAAAAAAATGTTATTGTTGAAAAAGATATTAAAGTTCCAGATGCTTCATTTTAGGCAAGATATATTATTTTACATTTTGTTACAGTGGACGCCACATCAGCGATTTCTCATGTTGGAAATGTGCTATAACTGTTTTAATAATAAAACTTTGTGGTAATGTTGTTGAGAAAATTGTAATATTTGTTTAAACATGACAATTTCAACCGTTTTTGCGAAAAATACACTTAAAAGTTCATAGCCCCTAAAAGTGCTTTCAGATTAGAAATAAACAAACTTTACTGTACGATCAAGATTAGCAGTTTTTAAAGAGATGGTATTTGTTAGTTTGTAAATTGTTAACTGGCCAACAGTGTCTTTTCACGGGCCTTTGCAGGGTCAGTATTGACCAACGGTGTCTCTTGAATGAAGGGCTTCTGGAGGCAAAATGATGGAAATCATTGATGGCCCAGTAGAAACACTGCAATGGAAGTTGCCTACTTAGAGAGTTGGCCCACTGTGAATTATACATATTTACAGACTGCCTTTTCCTTGAAAAGTAATAATAGAAGTTTTATATATTTTTAGTGAAAAAAAGTTCAAATTTCAAAATGAACTTGACTCCGTAGAAAAATATCACAAAAAACTGGAGAAAGATGAAAATCTATAGTTTATATATACTTATTTAATAAATAAAAAAAGGAAACAACATATAAAAACAATTCTTTGGTTTAAAAGAAAAAAATCACAAAGGTTAATATTACACGTACTGGGAATGTTGGAATGTTTCTTTTTCTTTGATGTATTTTATAAAAAATAAAATGAATATATACAATATTTTACCCTACACCAGACTTCTTACTTTGCCTTTTTTTATTTGTTTTTGCTGGTGGTTGGATCATATATAAAACGCTTTGTTTTATTATGATCAAACATTTTTGGGCCATTTCCTTTGTCATTATTCACAAACTGGCAAGAACAAACCAAAGAGTATATATGCAGAAGGTTCTCTATCTTTGCGCATAAAAATTAAAAAAAATTAAAAAATTCACTCTTTTCTTATGAAACTTTTTACCTAAGCAATACAATGAATCGTTTTCTTTCAGAGGGATCTTTTAGAAATGTATAAAATCTACATTTGTCTCTTTCACTGAAGTGCAAAACACTGCAAACAATTTATGTTTGGCTTGGGTTTGGAGACTGATCATTGACCTGCGCAAACAAAGATGGCCGCGTGACGTCACACTCCGGGCCTTCATTGGCCTATTGCTGGCTGGATTATAGGTATCAGATTACAGTTTGCCATACACTGGGCCATCATTGCTTTGCTGTTGCCAGAATATTGTCAGCATGGCCAGCATTGGGCCAAAAGACGGCCAGAGATTCATTGTTTGCTGGGAATCGTCTATAAAAAAACCCTTTATATAGTTTAGACTTATATTAATTATTACTACTGTATTCTTTGTGACAATAAATAAATATTGAAATCTTTTAATAAAAAAAGAATTTCTAAAACTGTATACTGCTTAATAAAAACCTTAATAGTAATTCAAAATAGGTTGTTATCTTTCTAAAAATTTAAGACGAGAAATGTCTCCCCATGGGAGTTAAAAAAAGAGAATATTTTGCTGAAATAGATACATTTTAGAATTCAAAATCGTAAGAAAATAGATGTAACTGTTACTTATGGACCTCACTTTATATTGTGATGTTTATAATGGTTTATTATTCAATTATTTTCAAATTTATAAACATCACCTATATTTTTGTTGTATGTCGTTAGGCGACAATTGTGTTACATTTTGTTGTGATTTTATTAATAGATTAATTAACCACGACTTTAGCTCGTTCTAATTTTAATTTAATTTAATTTTATTTACTTTTAATAATTTTTTTTTTAATAAATTTTAAACGAACGGAAAATCTTTGTACTCCTACCTTTTGTTGTAACCTTAGGCAGAATGCGAATTCTCTTTATTAATCAACAAGTTGCCATGGGCGCCATCTACCATAGAGAAGAGATTCCTAATATCAGGGGTGAGATCATTGGCTCGACAAACATTTATTGTGAACAGAAAATTAAACAAACCATAAACTTTTTATATTAAGTGTGAAAAAATATATTGTTGAGTAAGGTAAATGCAGTTTTTGTTTATCTTGAAATCTAACAGTTCTCGTTAGAGTTTATACTCATACCCTTCCTTATTCTCAAATTTCAGATTCTAACCTAACTTATTTTTATTTATAGCTTAAATAACTTTTAAAATGGATTACATTTTTAGGTCTTTTTTAATTTAGTGACTTGTTAAATATCGATATTTAAATGTTCAATAGGTACCTTTTAAATTTTCTTCGATAAAACGTACGATTTTAATGTTTTGTTTGATTCTTTTAGTTGCTGCTTATAAGGAGGTGTTTTCCTTCAAATTGGAATAAAAATACGATATATTTTCCAAATCAGGATAGTCTGGATACACAGAATTTTCTTATCAGTAAAAATAGACAGGATGAATAACTTGAACTTCTTTTCTTGAATTATAAGTTTTCTTTTTTAAACGTCACTTTTTTGACAGGTAAAGTTCTTAATTAATTTTATCCATATTGCTTTGACTCGATTTTCAAATGTTTTTGCTTCACATAGCGATGTGGTCCCTTCGATGGTTAAAACTTGTTTTAAACATTATATTAGAATTACATTCTGTCCTTGCTTACTCAAAATCTAACAAGTAGTGATTTTATCAATATTTAGAAAGTTATCTGTTATGCCTTGGTGCTAAGAACTATCTTGTCTGTATTATCTGTATTCTTTTTTTAAATTAGTTAACCATTACAATATTGAAAAAGGACAGAGTTAGATGTAGAAGTTTATAAAAACTGCTGACGCAAAATTATTGTTGAGACTGAAGAGTTCCATGTAGTCATTGAACTTTACAAAGAAAACGACTCATCAAAAGTTTAATATATAATTACATCCTGAAGTTTCTGATTAATTTTAGAAGTAACAGTGAGTCAAACTATTGATAAATTAAAAAAAAATGAATAAGTCGTAGTAATAATTTTTACTAATAACGATATTAAAATAATTACCTAGTATGCTAATAAAAACATCTTCAATGCTATTTAAGAATATTATTTCAGCTTCAACGGGTTAACTTTGCATTTATAATAATTGTTTGGTTCTTTCAATCACTTAGTTAAAAAATTTCATTGGAATTTATAGTCAAAATTCGAAACACGTTCACTATGTTTAAAGAAGGCAATGTAATGTATATTTTTAACAATTTGGTCACGGTATTTAATCTTAATACTTATTATCGCTTGAACAAATCGTTTTTGCTCTGTTACAAAGTATCGGGGATTAGACGGGAATTCTGCTGCTCTAGCCCTAATCGCCTTAATATTTTGGTTAATGACTAGTCAAGATAGATAAAAGTGGATTGTATTTTACATGCATTTATTGCTTCCAATTCGTTCTTTGAAGAGGTGGAATAAAACTCCATATATTAGGTTATATCTGAACAGGTTAACAACAATTTACAATGTAAAAAGAGTAATAAAGTTACAGTTCTTGCTTAGTTATTAGCAAGCAATTGCTCAGAAAAACGAACTCATGTGGAATGAATTTGTTATTTACTGTTTGTAGAATTTATTTATGAAATGCCCTATGAGCTTAAACGAATGAAAAATGATAGTTTGCTATCTTTATGTAAAATTGGATTATGATATGTTGGCGTCAAAAAAGCTACGTTTCTTCCACGCCTCGCTCGCTTTTCGCTTTTCGAATACAGAACTGAATAATGCTGTAGATACTCTCAGAGGTTCTATGAAGAATATTGAAAAATATTTACATAAAAATAAATTAAAATTAAATGCAGATAAAACAAAAGTTATGGTAATAACAACCAAATATATACTAAACACTATTGATTATAACGAAATAAAATTTGAAATTGATAACACTGATTTGGAATATGTGTCTGAAATAAAGTATCTGGGAGTTATTGTAGACAACACTCTGAGTTTGAACACTCGTGCTGAATATGTTATAAAAAAAAGTCAAAGAAATTATATGTTTCTTCTAGAATAGCAAATAATTTTACAGCAAACGGGTTATCCATGTCCCAAAGTGTAATAAATAAAACTGCTACTCGAAGTCAGTACCACATATAATAAGATAATGTTTGAAATGTACTTTTCATGTTTGTTTTTGACTTTTCAATTAAGTTGTAATTCTGTTGACTGTCAGATATATTTTTAATAAAAGGTTCTGTTAAATAAAATGTTCAAGATTAATAGCCTGTTTTATTTAAGTCACTGCAAAATACTAAATACCCAACAGGTTATGGGCCCAGGCACTAAGAACTGAAGAGATTTCTGAAAACTTATATACGAAAGGGCGCAGGAAATTACAAGAATGAATGTACCTTTGCGGAACGGTGGGAATTTTGTTTTTTGGAAAACGAAGTTGAAGGCAATTATGGTTCGTGATGAATTGTGGGATATTGTCACACACGAGATGCCAACCAATGCAAATGCAGACTGGGAAAGGAAAAATAAGACGACGGCGTACATAACATTGAGCGTCGAGGATTCTCAGTTAAACCATTTTGCACATTTCTAAGTAGCGTATGAAGCATGGACCGCGCTAACAAAGAAGTACGAGCGATCTACCTTTGGAAGTAGACTATACCTACGTCAAAAATTGTATGGGATTCACTACACTAGTGGGCACATGAGCGAGCATATCGACGCAATCATGAACGTCGTAGGATTACTGCGTGGATCCGGAAATCCGCTCAAAAATGAAGAAATTGTTGCAGTCTTGTTAGTAAGTTTACCAGATTCATATTCAGGATTGGTCACTGCGCTCGAGGAACGTGACAAAGCAGATCTTACCATGGATTATGTAACTGGGAAAATGCTGGATGAGTACCAGAAAAGAAGCGAAGCCAGGGAAACAACAAGCAGTGAAAAATCAGATGTGGCACTGAAGTCGATGGCTGTAAACAAGAGGAAGCCAAGAGAGGCGCGTGAAAACAAGAGGAAGCCAAGAGAGATGCGTGAGTGTTATTACTGTCACAAACCGGGGCATCTGAAGGCTAATTGTAGATTGTTCAAGATGGTTACGACCAAGGAGCGTGCAGCTGAACAGAAAAATGGATCTGATTCAGCCAAAACAATCGTCGAGGTTAAGTCAAGCAGAGGTGAATTCGTGCCATTCAAAGTAGGAGGCAAGAACAACGCAGGAACTCATGTTAGCTGGTCTGTTGATTCTGGACTACTGGTCACATGACCAACGACATTAACTTCTTCTCAAGTTTGCAGGAGAACAGTAGTACAGTTGAGATTGCAGATGGCTAAGTTTTCACAGTTACTGGAACTGGACACGAGTACATAAATTGCAAGATACCTGATGGAGTACAAGAAGTGCGGCTTGAAGATGTACTTTACGACAGTTTGGTTTCTGTCAAACGTATTATTGAGAAAGGTTTCAAAATAGTCGAGTTTACCAGGGTCAACGAATAATCGTGGAGGCGGAGATCTGCGGGAATTTATTCGAGATCAAGACTACTGATTTAAAGAAGAATGGGTCATAGAGATGAGAAGGTGATTAAAAATCTCGTCTACAGAGAATTGGCTACAGGAATATGAATTTCATCATGCTGCCATGAAGAAACATGTGAGTGCTGCATAAGAGGTAAATTAACAGAGTAAAAATTTTCAGAAAGTCAAAGACGGGAGGAAATGCCAATGAGACTCGTCCATTCAGATCTATGAGGAGCAACACCTAGTGGAAACAAGTACTTTCTGACTTTCATCGATGACTATTCGAGATTTACTGTGGTTAAACTGGTGAAATCTAAGGTCCAATTTGATGATGAAATAAAGGATTACCTCGCAGAAATGAACACACGAGTCGGACGAAATCCTGTGGCAATGCGAACGGACAATGGACGGGATTATATATCGAAGAATCTGGAACAGTTTCTACAAAAGAACGGAATTGAACATCAGTATACTGTCGTCTACACGCCATAGCAGAACGGAGTTGCGGAGCGGCATAACAGACACTTGCAAAAAACAAGATATATTCTTACAAAAGAATAAGAAACCAGTCGGTGAAATATTAATCTTCATCATCAACTTACAATGTTATTTTTCCAAACTAATGAAAAGTCGTATAATAATAATAATAATAATCTTTATTGATCCCTTGCGACATGTACAAACAACGTATGTGACAGGTCAGGACTACACTAATTACAATATTAAAATATTACAAAACTGAATCAAAACGTTATACACTTACAGATACAATATAATTTTAGGAATATAAAAAAAATAATAAAAAATAAGTTGGATGTTGAGGAGCACCTATGCAATGCACTGATCTTCTAAGAATTCCTCGACTGAGTAGTAACATTTGGGTAATAGCAAATCTTTTATAGCTTTTTTAAAAGTAGAGAATATATTTATATTTTTAATACTAATTGGTAGGTTGTTGTAGAGTTTAATACCCATGTACCTGAAACTGTGCTGAATTTTTGAAGTTTTATGTAAGGGAATTCTAATATCATTAGAATTTCTGGTTAAATAAGAGTGATTTACAGTATTTAACTCGAATGATTCTATATGTTGCTTAATGTAAAGAAGACAATGATAAATATATATGCAATGAAAAGGCATGATTTTATTTGTAATAAAAACCTGTTTGCAGCTTTCTCTTGGATCCTTAATAAATATTTTCCTTAGGATTTTTTTCTGAGTGACAAATATTTTGTTATTATCTGTTGCGTTTCCCCATAAAATTATATTATAGCATAGGTGGCTGTAAACGAGACTATAGTAAACATTTAAAAGTGCACTAGTTGGCATAGTGTTTCTTAATTTAGATATCGCATAAAAAGACTGGTTTAGTTTTTTATTTACTGCATTAATATGATCTGTCCACCGAAGATTATTGTCGTAGACCCAAAAACTTTGTAGTTGCCGTTGATGTAATTAGAATTTTATCAATATTCAATGACAAAGAATAGGAGTTATTTAGCATGTTTAGATAATGAAAGTACAAGAGTTGTGTTTTTTCAATATTAATCATTAAACCATTGTCTTTGCACCATTTTATAAAAGTGTTAACAATATCCTGAATACATATCTGAAGATCCTCAAGTGACTGTGCTGATACCGCTAAAGAGGTATCATCAGCATAGAGTACTAATATTTTAGACCTTATATATTCAGGTAGGTCATTTATGAATAATAAAAAAATTAGCGGTCCCAGGACAGACCCTTGAGGGACTCCCATATTCATATTAAATGATTCAGATATTGAATCCTTTATTTTGTCCGAGATTTTCCTGTTGCTGAGGAAGCTATCTATCCAGTCCAAGAAAATCCCTCTAAATCCTATATTGTGAAGCTTACTCTTGACAAATCTTATGTCTAGACAGTCGAAAGCACGTGACAGATCAAAAAACAGGCCTGCCACATGCCTTCCCCTGTCTAGTTCTGTATAAATACATTCGAAGAAGTTACATGCAGCGGTAAGGGTAGATCTTTTGCTTCTAAAGCCGTGCTGGTAGATTGATATTAGATTGTTGGTTTCAAGGAAATTTATCATTCGATCATAGACGACCTTTTCAAAAATTTTTGAGATGACGCTCAGTACCGCAATGGGCCTATAGTTGGCAATATTTTTAGGATCATCTTTTTTAAAAATTGGTACAACCTTGGCATGTTTGAGCGAGTTGGGAAATGTACCCTCAGTTATAGACAGATTTATAATGTAACTTAAAGGAGCTGAGAGCGAGTCTACCCCGGCTTTTAATATTTTCGAAGAAATGTTATACAACTTACAATAAACTCATTTTGACTCAAACAATAAATTTTTCGAGAAAAACATTGTATATTACTTTACAATGTTTCAATGAATAGAACTTAATCAATGATAAGAATTTGGGATATCGTAACTTAAGTTATCATGTTTAAACAACAAATTGAAGTAGAATTTGCAGTTACGATGATATTATTTTGTCTAATAACAATAGATGCAATAATAGAGATACAATGAAAATTCTTGGACTCAAATAAAGATCGTTCTTTAGTGAAGCTGTTTGAGTTATAGAAGGAAAAAGTGGTAACTTGAGTACAATGTTATTCATATCAGGTGTCGAAATGCTTATTTTCATATATATAGAACAATGATAGGGGTATGGAAAATGTATTGTTTGAGGGACTACGGGAATTCAACAATTTACCAAATGCGATTAAAGAGGCAAATACTATGAAATGATTTAAAAGTAGATTGTTGGAATATTTAGAGCACTAATTGGTTGGAAAATATGGATATATGTATGTGTGTATTTTATTATATCAATATTTATTGTTTTAAATGACTGTTCTTATATTTATTTATCTTTATTATTACTTTTTTATCTGTTTTATATTTATTACTGTTATTTATATTAATATTTGAATGTTATTTTATTAATATTTCTGGCACTGTGTGGAACTTGTGTGGAATTGTTATTATTTATTATATCTATTGTAAGATTAGGATACCTTATAATAAAGATTACTTACTTACTCCTGAAACTTATTTTTTAATTTATTTGTGAGAAAAAATAAAGTGACTAATGCAAAATAACAACGTGCTTTTATTATCTAAATCGTTCCGAGACAATAACATCGAAAGTAGGCTAATAAGACAACTGTAAACAATACATTCGCCTAGAAAACCCTTATACAGACCTCATTCTATATAAAGCAATTTTAATTAGGGACTGAGAGAGAGACTGCATTAAGTATAGGAGCCTGTAAAACATTTACGGAGATATATGACCTCGTTAGTTAAGCTGGTCTGCGTTTCCAACAATTTTCTTCAGAAAAAAATGTGTTTAATTTGATATAGTCGAGTAAGATATAGTAAACAATTAATTTTATTGCAGAATTCCTCCGTAATGTGTACATGTTGAAAGATAATTAAAGTATTATCTATTGGTACAATAAATTCCAGCCTACATTCATACAAACAGTCGTGTATTTCCTTTCTTACCTAACCACTTCGTTAATTGTTAACTTTTTCTTTTAAATGTAATAAAATACCTAATCAGTGACGAAGCTGCAAAGGCGTAATATATTATTTTATGTATATACCAGAAGTCTATATTCAAATTTAATTTTTTTAAATAGTAACTAAATTACTACTGATAGCTCAGTCAAATGGTACATAAGGAGGGTTCGAAGTGGAAAATTCTGGTGTAATTGTTTTTAGTATTTTATTTTATTATTTTTGAGGGAATCTGTTGCCCAACAAAAATTTTTCCTGCGAATATGAGAAATCATCAAAAACCAACAAAAAAAAGTTTTTTAGTCATTTTCAGCTTATAACTTGCAAAGCAAGCTATTATGGTCATAGTGGTCCTATAGTAAAATAAAGACGGGAAAATTACCTACAATTTGTATCTCTTAACATTTTTTGTACGTCGTATGGTTTCACGCAAAAGAGTGTTGAAATATCAGGAAAATAAGTAGCTTTTATGCCAAGTCACTTGTCAGTCGGTCTAGTTATTCTTATTTTAAAGTATTTCGTCCTGAAGAAAATATTGAACCCATGTCTAAGAAGGCTCGTATAAGTACATACATATAAATTGGAGACATTCTTATTAGGTACTTAGGTGATTATTTGTAGGCACAGAGAAATCATGGAAACCATGTCTAAGAGGGCTTATATTGTCACGTAGTCCAGTATTGGCCTACATGTTGCTGCTACGTCTCCAGGGCGAAACGCCTTTTCGACCTTTACGAAGTTACTGAGGTCTCTCCTCGGATACACTTTTATTGGGCCACCCTTCAAATATACATATAGTAAATACAAATCAACAATAAACGCTTACCTAACTTCAAATATGCATATAGTAAATATAAATTAACAATAAGCGCTTACCTAAGCATACCGGGACTTGGGGCTTGCCACTATTCCCTTATTGGCTCTTCTCCTTTAAAGGACTAACTTTGGCTTTGGCTCTGATGCCGGACTCCAATAATTTCCCAGAGGAACTTAACTTTTAACCAACCCTTGACTCTTCAGCGGACAATTCAACTCTGCAGCCGACGACTGACTGCCTAATTTTTCCCGTCGCGAATAGTTTTTAGGCAAGAATCGCTGACATGGCAGAGTCCGTAATTTCGATAGATTGCCCTATATTTACTTCCACTATCGTCTCTCAATTAGGCAATCTAACATAGATTTTCGGGTTTCTGCACATCAGCGAAATTTTGCAACGACCTGGTTTAATTAAATGTTTATATTTTTTGTTCTCTATTGAGTAAATAAATTTAAAGTAAAATAATTTTGATAAATAAAATTCCCAAATGTTTTTGACTTTGTTTTTTCGAAAATTATTATTTTATATATATTTGGGATTCGTGACAATATACATAAATTGTACAGAAATTCACATCTTTTATTCGCCTATAGAATGAATAGTGTTTTTTGCTATTTTTCCAAAATTATTGAAGTTCCTCGATGTTTCAACCCCCTTTTTAATTGTAATTCTTGTTTTTTAGGTTGTATATGAGGAATTTGACTTTTACTTTTATTATAATTGGGGTTTTGTTTCACAAAATTTCAGAGTTATGCTTCTTCGGAGTCGGAACAATAAAAAATTGACATTTCAATTGCAGAGTTCAAAACTGTTACCTCGCTATCAAATATGTTTTGAGCACAATAAATGTTACGAAAGACTACCTAATTTCAGTAGTAAATCGTTACTTTCTGTTTATACTTCTAGTTTTCCAATACAATAATCCTAAGAAAAACCCACTGCATCCACCCACGACATCACAACCGACTAATTAACTACACCGTACAAGATACACCACTAGAACCATCCAATAAAACAACTTAGGCACCAAGAACACCCTCAAGACGCCCTGGAAACCAGAATTACATCCACTATGAAACGCGCCCATTAATATAAGATAAACAAAAACAACACATTGTAAAGACTCCTGAACTATGTTTTCTGTGATTTCCCTAGGCCATTGCACACCATAATTGGTAACTCTTAAAGGAACCTAAAGAGGGCCAAAAACAATATTTTAGTTCTTTTCGTTCCGTTGGTGCTGTAATATTTATAGATCTGTAATCCTAAAGATAAATAATTTCAGCACGCTTAACTGCAGTTTAAAAAACAGTTAATAGGACAAACCCCCTTTAATAGATATTTCTTCACTCAAGCTATTCCTGTACGGTTCAGTTCAAGTTCTATTTTTATTTGGTTTGATCTATTACACACCTGCATCAAGTTTTGTATTATGATTTATACTTCCACTAGTTCCAGTTTTATGACATTCATAGTGTTGATGATGACAACACAAATAAACCCTACTATTACAAAATTTCAGTTTTAGGATATCCGAATATATCACTTGTTCATTTATTATTGATTAGACAATTATCTAGTACAAATGAAACGGCATCGGTAGATCAATAAAAGTTTGAGATTCATGATTTGGACCAATTCGTTGAGTTCTTTTTGAATACTTCTACACTCTTTATCTCAGTGAACTTCTGTCGCTAAAATTAAAGTGAGTTTTGTGAAAAAATTCATTCTCAAATTAAACGAATAGCCAATTATCGTAGCTCGAATCAAAGCGAAAAACAACAGCCATCCAGTAAATTCATTTTATAAAAATATTGAGTTGCTTGAAGAGTAGGGGAAAGTGGTTTAATAGAACTAATTCAGATAAAAGCAGCAATGCGCGCGGCCCGTAAGTTAACAGTTATGTTTGTTTACCTAAAATTCCGTTACGGCGGCACTCGGGTCAAGCGAAATCAAAATGGGCAGGCGTATAACCCTATTAGAGTTTTAGAGTTAGTAGCAAAATTATTAGAAAACATTACGAAATTAATATTAGATTATGTTTTAAAGAAATCTATCAATAAACTGATTAATAAAGCTTGGTAAATACTATATACATCTATTTAACCAAACTATATCTCCCATATTAATACTACACAGTCATAGATTGTAGCAGTTAAGTACCAGTTTTTTGTAAATATTTTCTTTATGTGATTCGAATGCCCAAATGAAGAAGCCAAAAGGCAGAACCGGTCGGAATGTCGACTTAAATAATTTAAGACTGCGGTGTTGTTTTTGGTATTTAGGTCTTGGATTAAAGAAAGCAATATTTCTTGAAAACCAACATTTCGTCAATTTATTTTAACATCTTCAGGGAACTGTAAGATGAAAGGGGTGTTAGAATTTATAAATAAAATGAAGGAAAAATACATATATAAAACAATTTCTTATTATTAATTTTTTCAGGAATAAATACTGAATAGCAATTGTCTCTTTACAAATTTTGCGAAGGTATTATATCTAGACTAACATTCCAACTACTTGGCGATGAGCTAAGACTGGTGAGCTACATGGAGAAAGAACTAATGGGATGGAGCCTAATGTTAAACTAAGCTATAAAGGTGAAGGCTTTAAGCCCACCATCAATATTACTTTTAATCCTATCATATAGCTTTTTAAATTAGCTTCACTCTCAAGTTATATTATTGGTTGAAAAGCTTACTTATAATGGTTATAAAAAAATTAAATTTACGCTCAATTGTTTGAGCATAAAAAGTGGTTTTATTCTACCTGCGCTACCTGCTTGTGAAACATTTATATGCATTAGAACTATTCGCAGATATTATATTAGGTTTTAGCTTGTTCATTCTTCCAGGTTTGTTTCCTATTATAGAAGGTAGATAATTTCCAATTTCCAATGATTATTAAATCAATACTTTATACTTCGTTTATTTCTATTGTATTCAGTTTCCCCGATTTCCCCTACTAGAAAAGATGAACGATAGTAGTATCTGTTCTCAAATACAAGCAGCGTCTTTCCATTTCCTTTCAAAATTTATCTCAAATGACCGAATATAGCTTCAAATGGAAACAACTAATGGTAAGAAATAAATCATTGAATAATATGTGCCCGGTGCGGTATTCCCGATCCTCGCTCTCTCTCCTGGCTGTAGATCGTGCAGAACCTGTACAGAGATAATGCAGTGTATGAGGTCAGTCGACTGAAATGATATTTGGAAGTTTGATATTGGAAAAGCGCAATCAACCAACGTATCTCTGGTTATATCTTTATTGGACCAGTCCGGTGGCTAATATTTATTTTGGGGAAAATTGTTGCACAAATCGGTTCGTTCTAATTTGAGGATTATGATGTGTGTGGCTGTGAGTTCTTTTATCAACTGTGTTTAAATGTGTTTTGTATAGGGAGTATCCAATTGAAATCGTTCTCAGAAACTTTACAAAAAATATGTTTGACATCTTAAAGGACCAGGCAACTTTCTTATGGAAAAATGGCTTTCCGTCAAATTTTATGAAAAGTTGGTGTGGTGTAGAACTCGATGCTCTGACAAAAAGTGTCCATTGGCCCAAATGCCACTTTTTTGTGACCAGATTTCTCATAACAGACCTGTTTTATTCGCATTTGCTGTAGAAAACATGAATTATAGATTATTTGTTAACAATATTTTATAAACAATTACTGTACAATTTGGTTTTTTACAGGGTGGTTCGAAATTAAGTAATATGGTTTTTTGGAAAAATAATTTTTCTTATAACAGCTTTAAAAATACAAGCAAATGTCATTGCATCATGAATATACAGTTTAAGTAATTACTTCTTGGTGATGAATCATATTTTATACACCACTCATAAATGTAGTTACAGAAGGCATATAATGTATTTTAGCTTTAACGAATCGCCCCGTATAAACGATGTGTTATAAAAATGTTGTATTATCTTAAACAAATGTACGACCTATCACTCTACCTCCACTCTATGTCATACAGCGTGTTAAACTGATTGCAAACACTTTAAAAATTAGTAAAGCTGTGTTTCTCCGTCAACTTTATAAATTAATACATTTTCACATTAACAGAAGTTCAGTATTTAACTGAGCAAAATTTTGTTGTAATCCTATGACCAGTTTTCCTAAAATGTGTACCCATCCTTCTGTTTTCATAATTTCATAATATATTATTTTAGAACAACTAGTAATTATGGGTATACATTTACGAAACAAATTACTCAGTGCATTTTCCTTTGGTTTTCAGAAAATATGTGCTATTCTCGCTTTTGGCTACAAAATTTTGTTTAAATGAAAACGAATAATCTAATTTTTCCACCTCATTTATTTTTTCAGCAAAAATAGAAGTATATATGCCTGATATCATTTTTCTATAGACTCTTTTCTTATAAGTAACGTCCAATGGACCTATTTGGTCGACTTCATTTTCATTTAGAAATATCTTAAAGTAGATATCGTCTTTGGAGAATTCTTCATCCAATGATTCGTATTTTCAAAAAAACATTTCTGAGCTAGCGTCAATTCTTCACATAGTTTTCTTCCAGGCATGATTATAATTTTCACGAAAAAAAGATATTCAAATTTAACAACTCACTAGCACGAATGTATCAGAAGCACAAGAACGTATTACGCAAAAATAATAACGTCAAACACTGAAATGATTTGGTTCGGAATCAGATTTATTTTGTTGTAACTTGGTTTATTTTTGTTATACCGATGCGTGTGTAGCCTCTTAAAGTTATAAACGTTCTGTCGGTTTTTTATGCCCATAACAAGGGACCTGACAATATCGACATGTGTTTTTTATCTTACTCAGAATTTGGATTTTTACCTACTTTAAAACGAAGCATAGATTTAAAAAAATAACTTTTCAGCAAAAATTAAATTTGTAAAGTTGTAAAATTTCTGGCCGTTTTTTATGGACCTGATATCGACATCTGTTTTTTATCTTACTCAGAATTTGGATTTTTACCTACTTTAAAATGAACCATAGATTTCAAAAAATAACTTTTTGCACGATTGGTCATTTTTGATGACAGTAAGGAGCATTTACTAATGTCAAGAAAAACTGAACGGTAAGTAATTCACTTACCGTTCAGATTTTTCGCTTACCGTTCAGATTTTTCACTTACCGTTCAGAATTTTCACTTACTGTTCAGAATTTTATAGGTACTCTCATACCGAAATTTTGATTTTTCAGGAATTAATGCGGCACATCCTTCTTCCCATACCCATTCTATTTCTTCAAATTCACTTTTGTCGCTCATATTTTAAAAATTATAATAATAATGAATAAGAAACATTCAAAAACCAAAATTATTGACATAACAATATTTGAAGTGACAGCAGAAAAAGCCATGTTCTTAATTATTATGCATCCTACTAACTGCCTAGCAACCATAACATGTATCATGAAATGATGAATCGAAATTTTGAATATGAAAAAAAATAGATAATTTAATAGTTTATTATTAGTGGAAAAAGAAAATTTTCAAATTTCAATATATGGGTCACCAGCTTGACGCACCTATTGAAGTAAATCTCTTTTGTTTTTTCGATGCTCAGAAATGTATCGGATTTAGACCGACACTCAATAAATGAAAACCAGATTTAATGAAATCACTGAGAAATGTGCAGAATTCCCAAAAATGCAGAAAAAGAGAGCAAATAAGAAGCTCGTAATTTTTAAAAAACGATTTGTTGTAGTAAACATATTTGTAAATAATATTTAAATATTTTTAAAGTGTACGTGTTTTTTTTGTTTTTTGTTTTCAAGGGTCTCGTTTCTGCTTTTCTTTTTTCTTCTTCTTACTTTTCTCTTTCACCTTTTGTATTTAATTTTATCCACACCTCATTGGATAGGAAAAGGTATGTGGCTGCACTCTTCTTTGATCTTTCAAAGGCTTTTGACTCGGTTAGTACTGATATAACAATAAATAAACTACGAGATTTATGATATCGTGGCTGAAATCATACTTGGAAGTTAGAACAATTATTGTTACAATTGAAGATCAGAAGTCCCTTCCCCAACCTGTAGAAATTGGCGTACTTCAAGGATCAATCTTAGGTCCACTGATATTTTTATTATATTAATTAATTGTTGTTTTTTTTTGAGGACATTAGATTAGTTAGTACTAGAATTGGTGAAAGAGTAAAGAGGCGGAGTTACTAGATTAAGGACTTATTACCCGTTGAGTTACTACAACTGTGGGATTATCGAAAGCGATCCTTTTATTTCTCAACAGTGGACACCTTGGTCGAGTTGCAGTGTAAGTTGCGGCAAGGGTCGCCATATTCGATGGAGGCACTGCAAGGAGAATTGTGAGGAAGCTGAACCTGAAATGGAAGAAAAAAGTTGTCAACTGATCAATTTGTAACTTCATACTCTAAATAATTGTAATAAATATGAATCTATCGTTTCATCTAAAATGTTTAATCTATCACTTGAAATTTCTTCATTTTGGTCAATTCAGAAGAAGCAGAAGTTGTTGGTTACTGTTACTGTTACTATTACTAATACCAAAATTTGACCGATCAGATAGCTCAGTATTTTGAGATATCGCTGAGGTACCTGAAAAATGAATATTACGTCCATCTAAAATCAGTAATAGAGTACCAAATAGGTTCGAAAAAATCAACAAAGGTAATAATTTTTTAAAATTCGGAAATTACACACAAACTGTCAAAGTAAGTTGTAGGAAACGGTTCATTAGAATTTAACATCCTGTAACTTGATCCACTGTTAAAATTTTGGTCAACAGTGAAATCCGTTTTTATTTTTAAATGCTCTGTGAAAGAAAAAAATTTGGTTTCGAGTTTGTACAACCCAGAATATAATTCACCATTTGGTGTAAAAATAATTCATCCAATTCGACTTTTAAGGTACATAATGGGTGTAAGGTTTAACAGTAGAAATATTATCCAATAGTTAGGTATAATATAAAGAAATAAATAAAATAAATAAGTTTAACTAAACACTAATTCTTAATAAACTTATTCCAGTCCTTCCTGTTTGATGCTATCCTCTTCGCTGCTCCACGTTTTTCCTATCTTCTTTAAAATTTTTCTCATTCTACGTCTCGTTAGGCTTTTCCCGTTCCGTCTTCCCCTTGGTTCTTTCTTCCCAGATTCTTTTTACAGGTACATTACTCATACAGTAAGTGCCCTCACCTTGCTGGTAGCAGCTTTTCTCTATAAAACTTTTCAGTTGTCCCATATCAAGTTCTTCACTGATTATTTCAATTCTTAGTTTGTCCAGTCTTGTGTATTCATATACTTTTCTAAGATATCTCATTTCTGCTGCACCTAATTTGCTTTTTTCTTTTATTGTTAATACCCACGACTCCAAATGTGAGAATGGGTCTGTAAGTGGCTTGTTTATAAGACATTTTTTGATTGTATGATATACTTTGTTTGCCTTATCTATTGCTTTGTTCAGTTATATTTCATGACTTCCAGTTTCTGCTAAAGATTGTTCCTAGATATTCAAAATTATCGACTTGTTCAAGTTTTTCATCTTCCACACATATCTGCATCTCTTTCTATTGTTATAGCCATTATTTTTGTTTTTGATTTATTCATATTCATCAAATTCTTTGTTAGCAGTTCGTTCCACATTGTTATATTATTTTCTAAATATTTTTAAATTATAATAATTGTAATGAAAACAAGTGGGCTTAAACTTCTACCTTGTCTTACTGCTTTTCTTGTGCTGAATATTTCATATTTTCATGTTTTTACTAATCTCGAACTGGTTAAAGTTAAGCCTAAGGAATTGTAAAAGTTCTATTTAAAAATTTTTCATATCAATTATGCCTGGTATTTTTATTTGTCCACGGTTAATTAGTTACAGTACAAAAAGTTGTTTATTTATTACTACATAACTGTTTATTGGAAATACTAATCTATCAACCTGTACCTATTAAAGAGCGTGAATTAAATTTTCCTGTCAATGACTTAAATCAACAGTTGGCCGATCGGGGTGAGCCAAACCGATATCGTAAAGGAGTCAGAAAAACGTAGCACATTAAATTTCCGATCTGATAGTCCTGGTCCGGTCGCCGTACCGAAAGGATAAGGTGGCGTTTTAAATCGCCGTTTATTTGAGGTCGAAATCCTATTTAATAGAGCAGCAGTAATCACGCTATGGCAATCTAAAACCCGACTTATCCTCCCTTTTGTCCATTTTCCAATTACTGTCCAACTAAACAGCTGCTCAATGTCCGTTTTATTATCGCGCGCTTTGTTTGTGTCACTTTCACGTTTAACAAGATCGTTATAAAAGAAATGAAAAATAAAAATAGGAAAAATACGGGTTGTGGTTTGGATATATTAAGGAGGTTATCTTATTATGGAATTTTATGAAAATGTATCGTTTGCTTAGATGATTCAGGTATAGTTGACGCGTAATTCGGGTATAGGACTTGGAGAAAATATAAGAAAATGTCTGGCCTTTTCAGATAAAAGGAGATTTACAAGATCGTAATTGTTAATAAAACAAAATATTTTGGATAAATCCAAAGTGTCGACATTTTCTAATGTTGTATTGTGAGATCAACACAAATTTGTGAATTAATTTTAGGTTAATTTTATATCATGTTACTAAAACATTTTGCTAATATCTTACATTTTTGTTTTTTTTTTGTTTATCTACTCGTCTTTTCTGTCATACTTTTTCTGCTTGTGTTAATTGTTTAATATATTTCCGTAACCTTACAAAAGAACCTTTGTTCCTATTTATAATTAAATTACAAAGTGAGATCTTAGACACCAAGGTATGTGAATGCTTCAGATATCATGTTATTGCTCCATCAAAATTTCGTATATTTTCTGGATTCTTTCCATTTTCCAACTTAACCCTCGGCTGATAAATTTAAAATATTTGATAACGTCGGTCTATCGAACCGACTTTTTCAATAATTAAAAATACAATAAAAATGAATTGTAAATGATCATTTTTTGTAAAAACATGATTATTTACTTTATTCTCTACGTAAATATATCAAATTTGATATATTTTTTTGTTTTAATAATTTAGGTGAGCTAAGAAAAAAGGGTAACTTTTATGAACAGTATTTTAATTAAATCAAAATAAACAAACAAAAAAGAACAAATATCTGGTTTCACTAAAACATATAACAGTAACTTATACAGTGTGTCTCAAAAAGTTTTACCTGCTTATAGATCAACAAGAATACTTTTTTTTTGTGAAATGTAAGGTAAACTTTTTGTCCATTTGTACAAAACTTTTTGGGACACACTGTATATTAGAAAATAAGAAAAATAAACTTTTACTCTTGAAGTCTATGTGGATTACTGAAAATATTCTTCTAAATCTGTAGGATCATAATCTTCATAACAATATCTACATAAAATACAGTCAGGTGCTCTAGGCATAAATATTTTTTACAACTTGTGTAGGAATATTTTGTTCAATTTATGGTTCATCAGGAACAAGCAAGTTTTGTTCATTTTCAAACTCCTCTTCCGAGTCTACATCCTCAACAGTTTCTATATGATTGTCTATCATCTTGCTCATCCTCTGGTTCAGCCTCTGAATTAGTTAAAACTTCCCCATGAAGCCATAACAACCATTCTTATTCCCTTTCATAACTCATTATAAACGTATTGTCATAAAATATAATATAATCGGTACTACAAATAAAACATCACTCAAATTATTCTTAGGTACCTCAAAATATAACAGGAGTGATAACGTCGGTTTGTGGAACCGAAGTGTAAATGATATTCAAAATTTTTATTCTACCATATACACTAGACGCTTTTCAATCTACGACTGAATAGATACACAGACTCTGGAAAGGTACTGTGCAGTACAGATTCAAATAAAAATGAGAGACGCTTCAACAGCAAAAATTTAAATCAGTCGGTGCGAGAGACATAACGTTATCAGCCGACGGTTAATAGTGGTACCTAGGAGGTCGGTGGCTCAGCGGTAGAGCACTGGACTCATTACCCAAGGGTACTGAGTTTAAATCCCGTCGACGGCAGAAATAATTTTCTGATTTTTATTTAATTAAAAATTTACAAATTGATTTTCATATACCAGGTGTGATTCCCCACTAGACTATTCACTATTGGGTTCTAATTATCAGTGCTGTTCCTATAGTGGCGCTGGGAAACAGTAACAAAGCCTACACAGAACTCGAGGCTAATAACCATAGCAGTTGATGCCGTTGACGCTAAAGGAAAAAAAATAGTGGGACCTTTGCCTAGACCAGGAGAGTAAAACTCAAAGGCTAATTTGGGCCAAACAAACAAGGTTTAATTTTAGGCGTGCCGCAAAAAAATCAATATTCACGGAAATGCAGGTTTATTTCGAATAATGCATTATAAAAAACATATAAAAGAACAAGAAATATTTAATGTTTACTTCCTAACACTTGACATCTCTTCTCTGCTACTATATCAAATACTATTAAACGAGCAAGGTTTGTATGTAAGTGTGTATGTGTGCCCGGAGGATCTCAAAATCGTCAGAATTCAATGCTACTTTCGGGGTAGACTAATTCCTATCTAAACCGGCAAAAAATGCAGGTCTCATGTCTGTGAAAATTCGATCTTTCGAGATATTTACAAGAAAAGTTAACCTTTAGTTTATTTCCTAGCAACAGCAAACAACACAGAGATAATATAACCTGATAAATATTAGTTTAATTTGTCAGTTTTTGGCATTGTCAAAAGTAGTTAATTGTCAATCATCGATCATCGATGAAAATCATATCATATTTTTGTGCGAGGGGTGTTCCAGAGCAACGTTCAGTAACGCGATATAAAGTTGGTCTAACAATGGCCGCTAATTAATAATTTGTCAGATGATAAACATACTTAAATTATATACTCATTGGGCTGCTTAAAAAGGTAGATTTGAATATTAAGAGCGAAGTTCGATGACTAGATACTTATCTTTATTCCGCGTCGGTTTGTTATTTTATTATATATTATTGTGTGCCGATATATTGGCCGGGCCACAAAAATGTTCGACCAAACTCTACTCCTAGGTCTATTCTTCTTTTACTTATTTTTATAGAATTTTTTGGAATATCTGTGTAAAAAATACGTATGTGTGTTAGTTTTCATTGATTTTGTAGTACTCTTTGCGCTGTGAATACCACCACTTCCACTTTGTTCCAACTTTGTCTTCTTAAGTAAGAAACGATTCGTTTTCTTCTTCTGTAAAATCACTCCTATCATAATTGTTCATCATTGCCCTTAGATGCTGGTTCCGTGGCATTACCTTTACTGCAACAGCAAATTCCTCACCGTCGCTATCGAGTTCACGCACAATAATGTTTTCGTCCTCACTATCTTTAACAGGATGATTAATTTCCTTTTGTGTGAGTGACTTCTTATTATTTATTTCTCAGTACAAAAACGCGCACAGAAATGCGAGCACGACTTATTGATTACCCATAACTATTCACATTTTCGACATTTTTGACATTCAGATTCATAAAAATAAATTATTATATGGTAAAAGCGGGCAAATAATGCATCAGCCATTTTTTAGTATAATTGTTAAAACAAATCCTAGTGTCTTTATTTAAACCAAAAACCAACATAAATTTTGTACGCAGAAATTATATCATATTCATAGAATCAAACCATTTTTTAATAAACTAATATTGCTAATTGTTACCTGTATCACAGACTGGTAAAGAAATAATAATGGACTCTAAATGAAGTAGTCAATGAAATTGAACAAGTTTATCTGATCAAGTACAAATGGTAGCGATATTTAATTTTTTTAACTTATAGATTGCATTTTTATTAATGAAATTTATTATTAAATAAGAACTAATGTAAAACCAACAAGTGGGAAATAGAGGAAGTGACATGTGGAAGACCAACGTAACTAAAACAACTTCAGGAAAAAGGCAAAAGAGTTGAGAAAATTAAACAAAATAATTCAAAGTTTCTTATCAAGAATAACTATGATTAATTTATTGGAATAAGATCATTAAAGTCAAACGAGGACAGAAATAAGTCATGACATATGGCGCAAACATAAGAATGCGGATAATACAAGGTGTCTCAACTAAAATTTGCACCCAAATATTTCGAGTTTTGTTAAAATTTTGAAAAATTGCCGAAACAGTTCAATTTTAACCTAGAGGGGGCTCAATTTTTATCGTAGTTTCAAACTTCTTTTTTCATCCCTCTAGCACCCATAATCACCACTTGAAAAATCTTAAATGGAAAGGGGTGTTAAGTAACACATCATTTTGAAGCTGATTTCATTATCTAAAACAACCCTGTTCTTTTTTTTATTTTGAATGACTCTTTTTTGAGAAAATTGCTTAGATTATTGTGAAGTGTAGTAGTTCTAAAAAAACAATTTAATTTTATCGAATGTACTGTTCAATTCAAGGTTTTTTAATTTGAATACCTTTGTATGAATTTTTTCCGATTTTTCCCAGAAGGTTTCCTCAATTTGACCCTCTAATGACCTTGACCCTCACCTGATGAGGTCAAGCGGACCTCGGATTCGAATTCAGCGCCTCTGAAAACCTTTGTATGAATTTATTTCGATTTTTCCCAGAAGGTTTCCTCGGTTTGACCCTCAAGTGACCTTGACCCTGAACTGATGAGGTCAAGCGGACCTCGGATTCGGATTCAGCGACCCTAAAAACCTTTGTATGAATTTTTTCAGATTTATCGAGAAGTTTTCCTCAATTTGACCTTCAAATGGCCTTGACCCTGACCTGATTAGGTCGAACGGGCCTCGGATTCGAATTCAGGGACCCTAAAAACCCCTAGTTACAGTAGTGGAGTTCTTGGCGCAGACAATTTTTTTTGTGGGGCTGTGTAATCTAAGCAGTTTTCTCAAAAAGGAGACATTCAAAATAAAAAAAAGAACGGGGTTGCATTAGATAATGCAAGCAGCTTTAAAATGATGTGTCACTTAACACCCCTTGCCATTTAAGATTTTTCTAGGAGTGGTTCTGGGCGCTAGAGGGAGGAAAAAAGAAGTTTGAAACTACGATAAAAATTGAGCCCCCTCTAGGTTAAAATTGACCTGTTTCGGCATTTTTTCAAAATTTGAACAAAACTCGAAATATTTGGGTGCAAATTTTAGTTGGAACACCCTGTATACGTTTGTAATCGTATCAGTCATGAACCAATTAATTATTGTCTACTTTTTAAAAATTAGTTAACGAAGTTTATGTATTAATCATGTGTGTCAAAAGTGGTGTATTTTAGGCTCTCTCGGATGACAATATAATCCTTAATGATTAATCTTTATTGATTTGTTGCAATTATTTGATATCTAATTCATTTCATTTATGTTAAGTGTTTGATAAATATAAAAAAAACAAATAAAAGAAAAAGTTTTTATCATCATTTTGGTAAAAAACAAATAATAAATTTCTTAAAATACGCAGGAATAGGAATTGTCGATATTTTAAATTATAAAGATAATAAGAAACATAATATAGAAAAAATTTAGCTGTAATTTCGTCCCTCTATTTTAATTTCGATTCCTGCTCTTAGACTAGTCAACCAGGACATTTGGTTTCCCGTGTAGAAATTTCAATATTGCGCCTCTCTATTTGAAAATTTTGTCAGATTCACACTTGCTCTTTTACTTTTGTGCTAGTAAAGATTAATAAATAAGACATCGTCATTTACTTCTCGGTAAATTTAATTTGAGATAGTGTTTCGCATTGTATTGTAAATTTTTTTAACCAGTAAATAAATATTGATTATTTGAATTAGAAATGATTATTGTTATAAATCTGAATCCATACTCATCTTACTAACTAGACGAAAAGCAGCCGAATTGCACTAAAGTTTTGACCTAAAGAAATTAACGTGAAGGACATAAACAAAGAAGCCAGGCGCATGTTAGCCAATTACATCGTTTAAAAATCATATGCATTTTGATATTTTAGAGTAATTCTCATTTCTTTGCTGGTAAAAATATTTTTATAGGGCAATTCGTTCCTGGATCTCATAGAAGACACAAGTAGAAAATCTAAAAATTGAAAATTTTATTTAAAATTTAAAAAATATTGAAGCAGTTATTATTTAATTAAATTCTGAAAAAGATGACACTGACGAAGAACTAGAAACTTTATACTATTCAGAAAGTAACTTTTAAAATAAGAAATTCATTAGAGTAAATAATTATTGGGATTTACTTTAAAAATATATATCTTTATAAGTGTAAAAATAAATCAGTGATTCTATAATTGATAATTTTTTATCTCTAACTAATCCCCATGCTTAAAATGATTCATATAAAATTAAAGAAATATTTCTTAGTTTTCTTAATTTAAAATGAATTTTAAACTTGCTCTCTTGATTTCTATTTTCCTTCAGTGTACAGTAGCTGGAAGACCTAGCCTCTCAAACATTTTCGGAAAATCCAAATTCAAACATTTTTATGGAACATTAGACGCCGATATCAGAGACCAAGATGCAGGTGATCCATTAATAATAACCGATTATTTAAATCAAAATAAAATTCAAGAAGCTCAAGCAGCCGCAGAAGTTAATTCAAGTTTATTTTTGGGAGTTAAAAGTTACTCCGGTTACTTTAGAATCGACGATGAGGCCAATGCTAATATATTCTTCTGGTTCTTCCCGTCTCGGTCAAACTATACCGAAGACCCTGTTTTACTATGGCTACAAGGAGGTCCAGGCAGTAGTTCTATGTTTGGTTTATTTCAAGAAAATGGTCCATTCCATTTGGTTGGATATAACGAATTAGAACTTAGAAATTTCTCATGGACATCATCAAATTCTATCCTCTATTTTGATCAACCAGCCGGTACAGGGTTTAGTTTTACTAACGGAAAAATAGTTTCAAATCAAAAAGAAGTTGGTGCTGACATATATGTTGCTTTAAAACAGTTCTTCCAGCTCTTCCCAGAGTTGCAATCCAATGACTTTTTTATAGCGGGTGAATCTTATGCTGGAAAGTACATTCCAGCTATTGGTTATACCATTCTAAAAAATAATCCATCAGCTGATTTAAAGATAAATCTTAAAGGATTAGCTATTGGAAATGGTTGGAGTTCTCCCAAGCATCAGCTCAGATATGCTGATTATGTATTACAACATGGATTGGATGATGTGGACATTAGGAATAAAATGTTCGAATATGAGCAGCAAGGTAAATCATAATCCGTTATATTTAATTATTGTCTAGCTAAGAAAAGATAACCATGGAATAACAATACGTATTTAATATCATGTCAAAAGTCAAATACCCATTTTACTTGTTAATAAGTTTTTTCGAAATGGAAAATATAATCGTTACTCGCGAAACGAACAAATCGATATTATATTGATTTACGGTAAAGTTTGAAAGAATGAATAGTTACCTACAAATTTTTTGAGATTGATTTTATTTTTACTTTTCCTGGACATTGCACAATATATTGTACAAATTCAATAAATGATCATGTTTAGGTTTGAGATTCTCCGTAAATCAATATCGTATCGATTTGTTCGTTTCGCGAGAACGATTATTATTTGCCATTTCGAAAAAACTTATTAACAAAACGAGATGACAAGTAAAATTGGTATTTGACTTTTGACATGATATTAAACACGTATTGTTATTCCATGGCTATCTTTAATTTCATCAAATCTTAACGGATAACTCATTGAAATTCGACGGCATGGTACGAAATATAGGTATTGCACAAATTTAATAAACGATCATGTTTAGGTTTGAACAAGAAGGAAGTGGTACATAATGTATATCGTTGAATTAGTAATTAATTCTCTATCGAATGACAAGATGGCCCTCGGTAGGTACC
Organism: Crepidodera aurea; assembly: GCA_949320105.2. Lineage (NCBI taxonomy): Eukaryota > Metazoa > Arthropoda > Insecta > Coleoptera > Chrysomelidae > Crepidodera > Crepidodera aurea. The sequence continues at coordinate 52,786,908 of OX439474.1, forward strand.
ATTTGAAAAAAACGATTTATTCGTTAAAAATGAATTTAGAAAATTTTAAATCCTGCTGTAGGACTTGTTATTGATCATATCGATGAAAAGTCTATTACCATGAATTACTGATGTCAATTAGAATAGATTTTGACCAGATGAAGGCCTCCTGTGCTAAAAGAAAAATTTGAGAATTTGAATTTTTTTATTGAAAAATAAAAAATTTGGCAACATTTTCGTATGTAATTTGAGCCATATAATCTGAAAAACATCATCGAAATCGAAGTTGGTGACATTTTTAGCGAAACCGGAAATCGGTATAGGCATGGCCCTAGTCTCGTTGTCACCCGGTATTCTGTAACAAGGTTGGAATGAGAATTTTATAAGAGTGTCGAATTTTCATTCCAACAGAGTAACAGACTGTTCCTTCTCCACGGCCAGAGAAAGTAGGAATTGAATACAGTAAAATGAAACTTTGAACAAAATTAAATATTTAATCTAGCTTATTATTTTTTACAAGGTATTCATATGTACGTTTATTATATTTGTCCAATTATTGAAGTGAAAAACTGGTGCATTCGGTATGAATTCTTCAAAACAGAGTGATTAGTAGAACTAACAGTATGGCAGCAAGAATTAGAAGTTGAGGGCAATGTCATCGATGAATTAGATCTCGTAATGGAAACAATTATCTTATTGGCCACGTTTATTCTATTTTACCATGAATTTTCTACGTATCCATCTGCTATCTCAGAAGATTTCCAGTCGCATGCTTTTTTAATGTTAAAATATCTGCACCTGCATTTACTAACGTAGTAGAAGATGTACCGCGGTAACAGTTTGTTTATCCCAATAATTTGCCTTGTACATTTTCCTTTTTGAAAGTTAACAAAGAATTTATCAGACGGAACATTACATAAGTATTGGTGAGCCCATGTCTCACTCACTAGCTCCCAGTTAGTCTGTAATGTATCGTAAAAGATCTTTCATTTTAAAAGATACATACAGGGTGTTTTATAAGTAATGGACCAAATTTTTATATAAGAGAACAAAATAATAATATTTTGCTTAATATAGTTGGGTCTTGGTTCTTTGGGTTCTTAATAGGGATTTGGCATCTGTATGGATATTAAACATATCAAAGTTTGAAGCACCTTTATTATATTTTCTTTTTTTATGTTTTATCAAGATTTCTTTTGTAATATTTCTTCGTACTTGATTGGACTGTCTGTGTATTTTTTTGATTTTTCATTTCTTGACTTGTAATGTTATCTTCGAAGTTTTTTTTATGACCTGTTTTGAAGAAACTAAATATTTTGGATACCAAAATATTTTACTGGGAGTAATCAAACTGCACAAATGATGTGAAATAAGTTAAAATCACAGCTCCCAAGAATTCCGACATTAAAAAATGTCACACACTGCACCAACGTCTGGACTTCAAGCAACTACTCCTTGAGCTATATGCCCCAACAGGTATTGAATTACAGAAGTCCAGGCGCGGTTGGAACCCGAATCGTTTCGGGATTTAACCCAACAACTTTGATTTTGTTATTAAAGAAGCCTGTCATTCTTAGACCGGTTTCGGCATTATTGTGGCTCAACTAGCTCGACGTCGTATCTCTAAACGATGTCTAAAGACTGCCTTGGAACCACCAGATACTTAAGCCCCAAAGTGAAGCTGGCGTTGGGCTCTCCAGGCGTCCGATCTATGCAACAGTAAAGCATCATTCAAAGGAATATGAGTGGCAAATGCCTGCAAAAAAGGCAAATTTGCATCTGTGAATCAAGTTCCAGTTGATTTAAATGCTTTAATAGCAGTCTTCTTCGTAGCTGCATTATAACGTAATGAGGTCCAAACTTTTCCAGGATTACGTCAAAGTCGTACTCATTTCAGTCTCGCAGCATGTACTGATGCTTTATAAATGCAAAATAGAAGAACAATGAGGTGATAAACAAAGTGGCTTTTTGTGGGGCATCACAAATTAAAAAAACTTTTTTATTATTATTTAAAGCTCCCGACTCCTGTACAGTGTGGCCAACTTAGAATGCGCGGTACTGTATCCGAGAAACTATCTATGGTAAAGGCTTGCGGCCAAGAAAAAAACCTGGAAAATATTTTCAAGTTTCTGAAATGGCAGCTAGGGGGCGTAAATGCAATCTTGAATATAAAAAAGTGATGTTTCTGTGAATTCCGCTATATTAACCTAACAAAAATATACCTTATCTTTAAATTCGAGGATAATCTCAATCTTTTCTGTTTGACAATTTTTGCTGTATCTCTAAAAATAAAGTGGTGGGAGCTAAAGAAAATTTTATACGGAAATCCCTTAAATTTTTTTTGTTAAACTAATTAAATCTTTTTATTATGTAAGTTGTGGCCCGATTTAAAAAGAAAGGTTTTTAATGCCCCCGTAAATGCTCTGCAGCTTCAATTTCGGCTCTCGGTATGTTACGTAATCCATTACGAATCCAGTTTTTCATATCTTCTCTGGTTGTAGGTTGAGTCTGAAACACGATGTCCTTTAACTGCCCACATAGATAAAAATCAAGACAAGTTAAGTCTGGTGATCGCGCAGGCCATGCTCTTGCACAATAATAGCGTAACCATCCAACCATCCAACTACAAAAACAAGTTTTGCCCTGTTTCCAGTGGCACATCTTCCAACAACAACGGTAATTTATTGGCCAAAAAGTCAAAAAAGATATTGCCATTTAGGGATTGCTCGAAAAAATATGGCCCAATAATTCTGCCTCACAATAATGCATATTGTGTCCAAAGAATTTGAAATAAAAGTTCTCTATTTTCGCAAAGCATCCAATGACAATAGTTCAACCTCCGATCAGAGTCTTTCTAATTCAAGGCAAAAATTGCTCAAAGTAATGCGAAACTATTGACAACTAGAGCGCGTTCAGGAAACACGCTCAGACTAAAAAGAGTGTGACAAATTTACTCTTGGATCGTTCAAGAACAGCAAAGCGTTCAATTATTGTATTCTTCTCTGGATCTTTAAGGTAGCAAGTTTTACTCAAATCATTTGCACAATTAGTCAACTCAGGAGTACTATTAAGTTTCATATCAGAATCACTAAAGTCAGCCCTTTTTTAAATTTAAATTTCAGCTCAAAAAACGCAGCTTATCTTTGTTAAGGCAAATTCAAACTAAATAAATAACACGTCGCGTAGAACTGTCAAACATGAAATTTATGGCTATCTAGGATGCGAACGTGATATTTACAGCTAGGTGTTACAGAATGAACATTCTGACACTAGAGTAAGAATGAAATACGTATAAAATACATAAGAGATAAGTGTTTCACAATTTTCTTTCAATCTCAAGAGCGAGAATGTTTCTTTTCTGTTATTATAAGTGGTTTCAGAACAACTTCATTCAGTAGTGTCCGTGGAGAAAATATTTTTTTACCAATCATTATTTTTTCTGTCACATTTTGAAAATTCAGTTTAACCTCTTTGAACCGTTTATGAGCTTGATGTATACTGATGCATCCTTTCATTTCAGGGGTTAACATAATAGAATAATAATAGGAAAAAAGGAAAATTTCTCAATGCTTTTTTGGAATATTAAAGTAAAACTAATTAAGAATACATCAATACTTTAGATCCTAATGATATTGACGACGTAAAAATATGACAATAATTTATTGTTTTTACAGCCGTCGATCTCATCGAAAAGGGGGACTATGTCGGAGCCAATAAAGCAATGGATTTAGACTTTAGCGGAGGATATTCTGAATTTCAGTTAGCAACAGCCTTCTTTAACGTTTACAATTACCTAAATGAATATGGGGATTACGTTTTTGATTTATGGCTAGGAGATTTCTTTAAAAGAGAAAACATAAGGAGAGCTATTCATGTTGGAAACACTCCTTTTAGCAATGGTGGTGATGTTTACGATAGTTTGAAAGAAGATATTCCAAAATCTGTAGTTCCTTGGGTCGAAGAACTTGTGGAAAATTACCGGGTATTGCTATATAATGGACAGTTGGATCTGATAGTCCCATACCCTCTTATGATTGATTATATAAGAAGTTTAAACTTCTCTGCAGCCGATCAATACAAGAGAGCAACCAGATTAGTATGGTACGTTGGAAGCCGCATAGCCGGTTATTCTAAAACTGGTGGTAACCTAACTGAAGTTTTGGTTAGGAACGCTGGTCATATGGTTCCTTCCGATCAACCAGAATGGGCACTAGATCTTATTAACCGATTTATTAGAAACCAACCAATAGGTGGAAACTAAAATATGTTAGAAACTAGTGTCAAATTTATGAGTTATGTATTCTGGTAATAAATTGTTACAAAAATAAGTCTTAATAAAAAAACAAAATTGTATAAGCATTTTTAGTATAGTCCACTTAATGAGCTTAAACCATCATTAAATAAATAAAAAAACAACTGATTTCGCCATTATTATTCCTCATAAGTAGAGACTAGAAATGAGTTTATCAGAATCAAAGAAATAAGCCAACTAAATAGATTTCACATTTTGACATTGCTATGCTCTCAAATATAATATATAATAAAGTTAGAATATCATATAAATGTAGCAGTATAAACATTCTTGAAGACTTGAAACTCTAAAAATTCTATCTGCCAAATTTAACATGGTAGTACTTATAAGAGCTCTTTTCGTAAATAAAATAATAAGTAAAACCTCAAATTTACATATCACTATATGTTGAAGTAAAATGTTTTTAGGAAAAAGATATTAGTAAAAATCAATAAAATTCGATTACTTATTCTCAAAAATTTATAATTACAATAAAGAAAATATATAATAACTAAATTTACTTGCAATTTAGAAATTCATACTAATGAAACTTCAAAGCACAAACGCCGCTGAGCAACTGTGTACGAATCGTTTCTAGTTTCGAACAGGGTCGGCGTAAGGCAAGTTTAAAACCTAAAATCTACTCTGAGACACCCTGTATAACATAAAAAGCTTAAGGAATGTACCTATAAAACATAAAATTTAAAGACGTTCTCATTGAGATAAAATGTATACAGGGTGCGCCAATTATTTCCACTCGATCTCTAGCACCGAAACTAAAAGAGATATCAACAAGATTTTTTGTAGGGGTAGACAGTGTCACTCGGACTACAATTTTAAAATATTTTGATGTATACAGGGTGGCTAAGTTTTGTGGAATGAAAATTAATTTGGTTTTTTTTAATTGAACACCCTTTATACGATTATGTCTTCTGATTCTACTTAATATTAGATTTACGGTAGTTTTTTGTATTTATAAATCCGACGCGGCGTTGACAAGTTATTCCTATTTTAAGCAGATTTAATGAAAAAACAGCACTTCAGAAATATTAGCACAAAAACCACATTTCAAATGGGACACCCTGTATATTTTTCTTCAGTTAGAAGCTCTCCCTAATACGCATTAAAAAAATATAGGGGTTTGAACATCTAACTTTACTATTTACTTTAATAATTGACGTTAAGTGACAAACAACATATTTTACACAATTTTTAATAAGAAATCAAGTTACCTATAAAAATGACAGTAGGTATATTTTGTTATGGCATTAATTTTCAACATAAAATTTTGTATTGTATCACGTCTACTATATTTAATCGGTATTGTGTATAAAAAATGGATTTTAAAAAGAATTATAGTGTTCAAGAAAATATTGATATGATATGGATACTGGGTGAATGTCAAAAAAATGCGTTTCTTGCTAGTAGGGTCTATCGTCAAAGATACCCAGAAAGAGGTTATCCACAAAAGGATACTTTTGAGAATTTAAAGAATAGATTTGATAGAACAGGAACCGTCAAGTATGAAAAACATTCACGTGAAACTACAGCTGTTACTATTGACAACGAATATAAGGTAATGATCAGTATAGTTGAAGATCCCAATATAAGCACAAGGCAATTAAGCAATCAGTTAGATATTTCCAATACCACAATTAGACGCATAATAAAAAAGAATAAATACGTATCCCCTATCATATCCAGCTTCACCAAGAATTGTTACCACGTGATTTCGCGCGTAGAGTGGAATACTGTAGATGGTTAATAAACAAGATAAATACAGAGCGTAACTTTTTAAACAAAGTTTTATTTTCCGACGAAGCCACGTTTCATAAGAACGGTTGTGTAAATAGACACAACTTCCATTATTATTCGGACCACAATGAACATTTATTTAGAACCACATCACAGTATCGATGGTCTTTGAGTGTGTGGGCGGGAATAATAGGTGATTATGTAATTGGTCCCTATTTCTTTGATGGGACTGTAAATGGAGCTATATTTTTAGATTTTTTAGAACATGATTTTCGCAACTTATTGCAAAATGTGCCTCAAAATTATCGCAACGGAATTTGGTTTCAATTAGATGGTGCCACACCACATTACCTATTAGATGTTCGCAATTGGTTAAATAGGGAATTTCAGGATCGTTGGATAGGAAGGGGAGGACCTATAAATTGGCCTACTAAATCGCCTTGCCTTACACCTTGCGATTTTTTCTTGTGGGGTTTTATTAAAAATATTGTTTACAAAGAAGAGGTTACCACAAAAGAAAATATGAAAGAAAGAATTACTGCAGCATTTAGACAGGTGACCCCTGCAATGCTAAGAGATGTGCGTAAATCAATGAAAAAAAGGACAAGAAAATGTATAAATGAAAATGGAAGACATTTTGAACACCTACTATAAATTTTAACTTTCACTATTATAGTTTTCTCACGATTAAACTTTGTAAAATTTTGTACTTATTAAAAATTGTGTAAAATATGTTGTTTGTCACTTAACGTCAATTATTAAAGTAAATAGTAAAGTTAGATGTGCAAACCCCTATATTTTTTTAATGCGTATTAGGCAGAGCCTCTAACTGAAGAAAAATATACAGGGTGTCCCATTTGAAAAAATTAAGTTATTGCCATTTGAAAACTAGACTATTGGCACGCCATCGGCAAACACCCTGTGCAACAGGTGAAGATGTGTGATTATTGTGATAGGAGCATGTGTCATTTACATCATAGTAGCTTTTTTGAGGAATTTTTTAAAAAATGTGCTTTTTGTGCTAATATTTCTGAAGTGCTGTTTTTTCATTAAATCTGCTTAAAATAGGAATAACTTGTCAACGCAGCGTCGGATTTATAAATACAAAAAACTACCGTAAATCTAATATTAAGTAGAATCAGAAGACATAATCGTATACAGGGTGTTCAATTTAAAAAAACCAAATTAATTTTCATTCCACAAAAATTAGCCACCCTGTATACATCAAAATATTTTAAAATTGTAGTCCGAGTGACACTGTCTACCCCTACAAAAAATCTTGTTGATATCTCTTTTAGTTTCGGTGCTAGAGATCGAGTGGAAATAATTGGCGCACCCTGTATAAAAAAAAAAAAAAAAGTAAGGTTAGGTTATTAAAATAATTATATATTAAAAAGATCCCTAATTAAGTGAAAAAGTATAAAGGTATACTTACCATTGTTAATTGAAGTTTTCTTAGTGAATTTTTTGACATATCGTTGAAAAATTATGTTTTTGTTTATTAAATAAAGTGTATTCTAATTTATGTATTCGTTCGTTTTTGTTGAATTTGAATACGCAAATTGACCTAAATGAATTCTACCGAAAAAAAAGAGTTCTCTTGTTCTTTAAGAGATGGCGCTCAAGGTAAAATTACATACTGTTAAAGGAAGAAAGAATTTGAGGTGTGTCTAATGTTACAGAGCAATGTAAGTTGACATTTTGATGATTTCTTTTTTTTTGGTTTCAGGTTTTCTTTGCAAACTAGCTACTTTGATTTACAAAAAAATTAAGAAATAAGATTAAGTATTCCATACAGAACATTAAATAGAGAAACGATCTACATTCTAATAAAAGAATCAGAATTTTTAAAAAAATGTTTTTTTCATGAAGAATAAAGAGTTGTGGAATGTGGAAGAAATACAATTTCATAAAAAAATTTAAACACACGGCGCATCCACTAATACAGGGCGTTTCATAGTTAAACCGACATACGTTAACTGTAATTAGAGGGTACTTAGGTGATTCCTTTAATAACCGAGATACGGGGTGTTTCATCCATTTCGGCCCATATTTTGATAAGCCGTAACTTTAGAACTCATACTTGGTAAAGGTATAGTATGTTAATAGCCCAATCCTATAGTGTATAGTGTAAGAACTACAATTAAAATCCAGATCCGGATTAAGAAGAATTTGTAAAATTTGAAAATCTCCAAAACAACACCCTATATGTCAGATTTTTTAAAATTGGGATGGATATTTGAAAAGATCGGAAAAAAATGAGTTAAAATCAAAAAAAATTTTAAGTGGACATCCCATTCTATTACTGGAGTTTAAAAGTCAAATTACATCAAATGCATTTTTTTCATTTTCACAAGAAGTAATTTTCGAAATACCAAGTAGATTTGTTTCATATTTGGTACAGGTATCATTTTTTAGTAGCCCAATCGTATAATGTAAGGACTACACTACAGTTAAAATCCAGATACGGATTAAGAAAAATTTGTAAAATTTGAAAATCCTCAAAGCAACACGCTGTACATCAGATGTTTTTTAAATTGGATCAGACATTCGAAACGAATGGAAAAATGGGATATTCTGACATATTTTTATAAATGCACATCTCTACATATTACTAAACTTTTGTAGTTAAAATGCAATTAATGCAGTACTTATTGTCACTTTTATAAGCCATAACTTTGGAAACACCCTGTAGATTTCTTTCATATTTGATACAAGTAGATTGTTTAAATAGCCCAATGGTACAATACAAGAACTACAGTTAAAATCCAGATCAGGATTAAGAAAAATTTGTAAAAGTTGGTAGTTAATCCTATTTAAAAAAAGAAAAAAGATGTGGTATACTGAAATATTTTTATAAGTGCACATGAGCGTTCTACAAAAAAAAATTACAGATTTAATATTTCGGATACAAAACTCATTAAACTATCAAGTAGGCTTTGTCAAATAGGTATCCGATTACATTTTAAAGAATCTGAATCAGGGTGCTATTTTAGAAATTATCAACTTTTACAAATTTTCCTTAATTCGGATCTGGATTTTAACTTTAGTTCTTGTATTGTACGATTGGGCTTTTTCAACAATCTACCTGTACCAAATATGAATGAAATCTATAGGGTGTTTCCAAACTTATGGCTTATGAAAATGACAATAAGTATTGCATTAATTGCATTTTAACTTTAAAAGTTTAGTAATATGTAATATGTAGAACGAGAGGTGCATTAATAAAAATATGTCAGTATATCTCAATTTTTTCCATTCGTTTCGAATATCTGATCCAATTTAAAAAAAATCTGATGTAGCACCCTGATTCAGAATCTTTAAAATGTAATCGGATACCTATTTGACAAAGCCTACTTGATAGTTTAATGAGTTTTGTATCCGAAATATTAAATCTGTAATTTTTTTTTGTAGAACGCTCATGTGCACTTATAAAAATATTTCAGTATACCACATCTTTTTTCTTTTTTTAAATAGGATTAACTACCAACTTTTACAAATTTTTCTGAATCCTGATCTGGATTTTAACTGTAGTTCTTGTATTGTACCATTGGGCTATTTAAACAATCTACTTGTATCAAATATGAAAGAAATCTACAGGGTGTTTCCAAAGTTATGGCTTATAAAAGTGACAATAAGTACTGCATTAATTGCATTTTAACTACAAAAGTTTAGTAATATGTAGAGATGTGCATTTATAAAAATATGTCAGAATATCCCATTTTTCCATTCGTTTCGAATGTCTGATCCAATTTAAAAAACATCTGATGTACAGCGTGTTGCTTTGGGAATTTTCAAATTTTACAAATTTCTCTTAATCCCTATCTGGATTATAACTATAGTGTATTCCTTCCATTATACGATTGGGCTACTAAAAAATGATACCTGTACCAAATATGAAAGAAATCGACCAGTTATTTCGAAAGTTACTGTTTGTAAAAGTGAAAATAATGCATTTTATGTAATTTGACGTTAAAACTTCAGTAGTAAAATGGGATGTGCACTTAAAAAAATTTTCACTCTAACTCATTTTCTTCCGTTATTTTCAAATATCCATCCCAATTTTAAAAAATCTGATATACAGGGTGTTGTTTTGGGGATTTTCAAATTTTACAAAGGCTTCTTAATCCGCATCTGCATTTTAATTGTAGTTCTTACACTATAGGGTTGGGCCATTAACACACTATACCTATACCAAGTATGAGAGAAATCTACATGGTTGTTCTAAAGTTACGGCTTATCAAAATATTGGCCGAAATGGTTATTAAAAGCGTTAGACTCAGTAACCAAGGTTATTTGGAATCACCTAAGTACCCTCTATTTACAGTTAACGTATGTCGGTTTAACTATGAAACACCCTATATAAAAAATTATAGAAAATTTCAAAATTTTTATTGTCACAGAATTCAGTTTATACGGGGTGTTTTATTGGGAAATGAACATCAGATAAGGATAGATAGATGCCACTACCTAAACAAAAATGCAGATAACTTTTCCACATTTGATTATAAATAAATAAAATTTATATTTTTGCATTAATTAATTAACATTTTAAATTTAATATACTGGATTTTAAACAAAATATACGGTGTCTAGTAAGATCTCCAATAAAACTTAGAAGTACATTTCTTAAGATGAACAATCAGTCGCTTTTGAACAACGATTGCAACATTGCATAAGTATTGGAGGTGGTCACTTTGAATAAATTTTGTTAATTTTAGATATTAATTACGAAACATATTTCGTTTTACCTTAATATTTATGTTTATGTTCAACCTTTTTTATTTTTTTTAATTTATATGATTAAATGGTTGAATTTGATCTGGTAAAAGTTACATTGTGAAATGTATTTTTTAAAAAGTAATGTAAAGAAGGTATCAAGCTTTGTCAGAGGTTTAGGACACTCAGTATATTTCCTATTTTAGCAGCCCTTATTTGGAGTGGAGCAGCGACAATAGATGAGGGAAATTACGAAATACGTTACTCGGGGGAAAAACAAGGATAAGGGGGAACACGATTTATAATTCTAAAAAAGCGTAGAACCAATTAGTACAGTTTAAAGCAAAATATTACACAGCGCCTTTCTGAATTAAAGCGACTTTTACAATACAATATTAAATGTAGGAACCCATGTCGAAATACTAAATTTAAAAAAAAAATATTAGGAAAGTCAGCGTGACGCAGGATAGGCTTGACAGTTTTTATTCCCAATTTTCTATGCCAATGCAGTCAACTAGTAAAAGTACTTTTAAAAATTTCTACTTTAATTTTGAAATAAAATATGCATAATATCTCAGAACAGATGCACCTGTTTGGCTAATTCGTTTTTTGTTGTGTTTGTAATTGTCAGGACAAGGTTTGTATGAAAGAAAATGTTTGAAAAATTATACGAAAAAGTGAAAAATTTGGGTTAAAAAATCTCCATATAAAAAAGTTAGTAATTGAGTGAGACAGAAGTCAGTAGGGAAATCTTCAAAACTATTGACAGAATTACAGATTGATGTTTAATTGATCAGTTTCTTGGATTTTTTTATGGAAGAGTCTCGGGGTCCACAAATTGCGGACACCTATCAAATACTATTAAACGAGCAAGGTTTGTATGTATGTATGTGTGTGTGTGTAGGTCTCATGTCTGTGAAAATTCGATCTTCCGAGATATTTACAAGAAAAGTTAAACTTTTAGTTTATTTCCTAGCAACGACAGAGATAATAACTTGTTTCTATAGTAATATATACTATAAAGGAGAGAGGAGCGCTGTAAAAGTGGGGATATAACATCACAATCCATAGGCGTACTTTGAAAAATAATTCCATATAATCTAAATAAGATAACAACATATAAAATTTATATACGCACTTCGTAGATTAAATTTTGAAGTTATATTATTTACAAAAAATAAAAATAAACCTTATATGTTGGGATTAAACTTTTTTTAATCTCTTGGCATTAAAAGTAACGCTTCAGTACTTACCTAAACTCAAAGTTTAAAAAAAAGTTAGTTCAAGAACTATCTTTAAAAGTCACTGTCTTCACTAAAACTACTGGTATCACTATAATTGTCTTTTCTGAGGTTTATTATTATAGGTTCTATTAAATTTTCCATTGATATATCCACTTTCCTAAATGAATTTTCCACCTTTTTAACATGATCAATGCATTTTCCACAGTGTTCTCTATTTACATCTGAAACGGCCTTCAAAAACAAATTTCGCACATCAGGAAATTTAAATATTGTATTGTTTTGAGAAACATAACCTTTTAATAATTGTGACCAGATCAGTTCAATAGGATTTAACTCGGCGTGGTGAGGAGGCAATCTGAGAATTTCAATTCCTTTTTCTCGGGCCATCTCATCTATAATATTTTTTTGAATTTGTTTTTATGTTGCCTTGGTATTACTAATAATTCTGCCATTTTGAAATATACCGGGTGACAATAAGACTAGGGCCATGCCTATATCTCCTTCTCTTTTCAACCGATTTGAATAAAATTTGGTACATAGATATAAGACACCATTTTGGATTGACAGACGTATAAAAATAAAATAGCCGACTTCTGGTTTCGCCAGAAATGTCATCAACTTCGATTTTTTAAATCGAACACCCTATATATTTTATATTTTTTGGATTCTATGGCTCAAATTACATACGACAGTGTTGCCAAATTTTTTATTTTTCAATAAAAAAATTCAAATTCTCAGATTTTTTTTTTTCAAGAAATGATTGTTTAGTTGTTAACAAAAAGAAAATAGTACGTAATGTATATCGTTGAATTGGTAATTAAATTCTCTATTGAATGACAAGATGGCCCTCGGTAGGTACCATTTGAAAAAAACGATTTATTCGTTAAAAATTTATAAATTTATAAAATTTAAATTCCCGCTGTAGGATTTGTTATTGATCATATCGATGAAAAGTTTATTACTATGAATTACTGATGTCAATTAGAATAGATTTTGCCCAGATAAAGGCCTCCTGTGCTAAAAAAAATTTTTTAAGAAATTTGAATTTTTTTACTGAAAAATAAAAAAGTTGGCAACGCTGTCGTATGTAATTTGAGTCATAGAATCTAAAAAATATCAAATATACAGGGTGTTCCATTGAAAAAATCGAAGTTGGTGACATTTTTGGCGAAACCTGAAGTCCGCCATTTTGTTTTTATACGACTGTCAATCCAAAATTGTGTCTTATATCTATTTTCCAAATTTTATTCAAATCGGTTGAAAAATGACCGAGATATAGGCATGGCCCTAGTCTCATTGTCACTCGGTATATTAATACAAAATTCCGAATCAATTAAAATACATACCATACGGCTATGAATAAATAAATTCTGACTTATCTGTCAAAAGAACAGGTTTATTACGGTAAAAACCATGGAAACAAGATTAAATCTAGACAAAACTATATTAGGCCAATCAGATGTATTAAAATTTAAATTTTAACTACAAATAAGTATTGAAGGATGAGGTAAAAATAAAACTTCTACCTCTTGAACCTGTACTACGTTCTGCAAATTAAATACGGCACTCCTTTCTTCTGTATAGTAGTAAAAAGGTTTGACTTTATTTAACTTCTGGCGTTTCATTCTGAAAGAATTTAATTTTAAATTTGCCGCTTTTTATGCATAATGACCTACAAATTTTGACTACTACTAAAATGGGGCCGACTGGGATTTTCATGAAATTTTCACAGATGCTATAAAACATGATAAAATCCTCGAAAAAAATATTTTTCACATTTTTTTATGAAAAAATATATGTTGAGATACTCACTCCCAAGACAAACAAATACAGTGCGTTGAAACGGTTATTTAACATATTTTTCTAGTAGAAACGCATACATAACTTTTCTACAAATGCCCAAGTAGCAATTTATAACCAGAATAAACCTGAAAAGTATAAAAAAGGAAAGGTTCATTTGACGGACATAAATAATTTGCTTGTCAAATGACAGCCATCTCATAAATTCAAAGTTGAAAACACTGACAGCTTTTTCAATTTTCTTGCCTACTTTCAAGCCAATCGCCAATCAACTTTTTATTTATCTCCCTTTCAATAGTTCAAGTAGATGTCGCCCACTCCGTGATTTTCGCGAATTAATTAATAATTTGTCATGTTATAAATATACTTAAATTATATACTCATTGGGCTGCCTAAAAATGTAGATTTGAATATTAAGAGCGAAGCTCGGTGACCAGATATTTACTAATTAATGCGGGTCCGTAAATACAAATTGAAGGGGAAATTTTGTAAGGGAAGTTGACTTCCATGAGAATTGAAAATCTCTGTGGTAAAACTAACAACATGAAATAAAAATGCATTTAGCATTTGAATGGGGTAGTTTAGAGAGCCTAGAACAACTTTTATGTACCCACATTAAACATAAGTGGCTGAATGCTATCAATGCAAAACCATTTTCTCGCTTTTTCTTTCATGTATAAGCTTCTCAAGCAGTAGAAATGAAGATTTCTCAAAAAAAAATTCTATTATTTTAATATCAACTTCTTTTTCATAAATCGTACAATTCATGAGTTCTCAACTTTTAGGTAAATCGCTAGACTGAACTTTGTAGTTATGAAATACAATTTCATCCACCAATTCATGATTGTTAAAAATTGCAAACAATATTTTTTTAAACTAATGGCTGGTTAAAAATCCAGTTTTATTTTTTCTCTTCTTCAAACCAACAGCTGGTTTTTCTGTGCCTTTAGGCCTGTCCCTTATTTTAAATTCAATTTGATAGAAGATAGAACATTTTTTATCACTTGAGATTGAGTATTATCACTCATCAGTGTGTTAAAAATTATATTTCCGCTTTCCCTATATTCATCAGAAAATGTTGCATTTATTGAAGTAGAAAAGGATGGTATATATCACATCACATTCAATAATAGGGTATTTATTGCTCAAAAAAGAATCATTTTCAAAAATAAATTAATATTGACATTTCCATCCATTTACATATTTAAATGTGCAACTTTACTCGGAAAAACTTATCGGAATTTATTAAACAATCGGAAGTTCATCACTATCATACCAGGACAGATAACTTAAGAGTTCCCTCCTACAGTACAATGACATATAGAAGATCTCCTCTCTATAATTGTATTACTATTTACAATGCTTTACCCCGGAAGTTAAAATTGCAATCGACTTACAGCAGTTTTAAAAACAAAGTTAAAAAATATTTGCAACAAAACACTTTTTACTCAATTGATGAATACTTAACTCATTGACCAGTGCGTCACGCGGATCTGCAGTTTGGAATGAAAATCAGTTAATGGCATTTATTTATTAGCTACCTATTTTTTAGACTTGCCTTGTACGATAATGAAGGTCAATAAAAATATTCTATTCTATTTTATTCATATTCACCTAGGTTATGTTTCGCCCATCTCCCGCCGCCAGCTAACCACAGGTGCATTGTTAGCAAATCAGGGTCCGCAAATTGCCCCTTCAATTTGTTGCCGACCTGCGTTAATTAGAAATAGGGGTCCGCAATTTGCGGACCCCGAGACTCTTCCTTGTTTTATCTGTTACATCCTAAAAGAGTGTAGGCAGCGTTTGATAGCAAACAGTGTTGAGGGCTCTGGAATAAGCCCTATGTTGTGCCAGTTTCCCAGGACGGCCAACAATGTGTTACCGCCTTTTTAAACTGCATCTGAGTTCGAATTTCAAGTGGACTGTACTTTTTAGGTTGAAGAAATATGCTGTAGTAGGTTTACTTTCTCAACTTCATCCAATAAAAACAATGGACACTTTTATTTAACCATTTATTAGACTTGTTAAATAAATAAATGAACAAAAACAACAACGTAACAAAGATTACATTAAACTAGTAATCGAGAACAAAGTATTATAGTTAATTTAAAGAAATGACCACATCATTCAGAAAATATTGATATGCTGTACTACGAAGCACTGAGTTTAGATTTAAATATAAAATGAAAAATACAGTGGACTGCCTGATACGCAGCAAGTACCACTGTGAAGAAATATTTTTTAAATAAAATGGACCGCCTGATTGCAGCTAAGTCCCACTGGCTTAACGAGGCATTGTTATTACCTCGGAGCGTCGCTGAGCACTGAATTTAGATTTGACGAAGTTTACCGGTTTCAGATATATCCCTTCCTTGGCCGGCAATTTGTTCTATAAAGATTCTTTATCGTGAGCCGCGTAAACACGTGTAAGATTTTTTCTATTGTCTAGACTCGACGGTTAAATTTACAGCTTGATACCATCATTAAAATCGAGCAAAAAATTAACTTTGATGAAACCGCTTCCGGGTTGTTCGATGCCGCTCGCCAACGTATTTTGGTGCGGCGTTGCCGGTTTTACGAGTAAACGAATATGAGTTTACATGTTTAATTATCTGAAAATTAAACAAACAGTATGCGAATAATCACAAGGTCAATCATTGGAAGTGTGTGGAATAAATCTTGAATTTCTGTGTTTTTCCATCGGTGTTATTTGTTTTGTCTCTGGAAGAAAAGACAGAAAATATTGTACTGTAAAGGGAAGATTTGGTCTCACTTTCTTCATTAATACACCCGTGCGAAGCTAGTTGATAATAAAAACAGATTTTTCAATAATTATAAAAAGTGCTCAAAATTATGTCCTCGAATATTTTCACCCTTTTGACATCATCGCCTCATTGCCAGTCTTATATTATGAAATAGTTTATTTTGTGATCTGTATCGCTGCATAAATTGTTACTACAAGATCCTCTTCACTATCAATTGGTGTAGTAAATTAGACTTTTCATTGAAAATGATAGATAAAATTAATTGAAAAATAAATATTGAAAAAACAGAGACAATAGTAACCAAAACTGTAAAATATATTTCTCGGTTTAATAGGGAAAATCTGTCAAATTTAAAATTCAATATTATCAAGAATCCCTTATATAATTAAACTATTAATTTCCAAAAAACTAGGTAACAAAGTAAAAAACGTTTAATAATTTTATTTACCAAAATTATTTTAGTTTAAACTTATTTACATAGTAGAAAACTTAAAATATAAACATTTAATCAAATCAGGTCTCATTGCAAAATTTCGCTGACGTGCAGAAACACGAAAATCGATGTTAGATGGCCTAATTGAGAGGCTATTACCGAGATAAATGTAGGACACTTTATTAAAACTATGAACTCTGCAAACGTCAGCGGGATTTTCCTAAAAAATCTTTGTGACGGAAAAAATTATAAAGTTGGTTGTTGGCTGTAGAGTTAATAGTTGGCTGGGTGGGCGAAAAGGTTTCCGGAAAATACAAGCGATCGGTCCAAATAAAAAGTAGCGTAAAAAGTTAAGTTTCAAAAAGTACGATAAAGAAGAAAGAATCTCCTGGAGATTACGATCCGGCATTTGGGCAAAAGCCAAGATAAGTACTTTAAAGAAGAATAGTCAATAAGGGAATATTAACAGGCCCCTAATTCGTTATGCTTAGGTAAGCGTTCATTGTTAATCATGATCTAATTTGTGAATATTTGAAGAGTGACCCAAATAAAAGTGTATTTGTTTTGTACTTCTCTTGTTTTATTTATTAGAGTGAATGGTGATATTAAGACATAATAACTGCTAAGTATTCGGGGAGAGACCTCCGTAACTTCGTAAAGATCTAAAAGGCGTTTCACCCTGGATACGTAGCAGCAACACGTAGGCCAACGCGGGACCTCGTAACAATATGGCCGTTGAGAGCAACAATAAAGGCATGCGTACATAAAGTTTGACATTACACAATTTCGTTTCTTTTTGGTCTCGGTTGGTGTTGCAAGCAAAATTATTTCCAAGCATTTACCAATGGGAAAAACTAACCATTCTTCGGAAATTGAAGACACCAGACAAATGGCATATGTAAGAATACATAAGAATAAAACTGATTTTAAAGGAAACAATCCCAATAAAAAGAAATAGTCCAATCATATTAGGGGTTTCACCTCGGAATGAGAGATAATAAGCTGGAAATTCGTACACCTTCATTTTGTTGTTCTAAAATCTCGTGTCTGCGTGGTAAGTTAATCGAGGTAAAACATCTCAAAAATCGGTATTTTGCGATTTTCTCGGTTCCTATAGCTCTAATGATCTTAACATCTATTACAAAAATTGTAGGGCATAACATTTTCGACAAAATTTGTATCAAAAATTTCTTCATGCGCTCAACCGTTTTTGAGATAAATAGGGCGGAACGCTAGCCCGCAGCCATACATTCTATAATGCAAGGTCAACCGTGAATCTCTGTGAATAATACGTTGTATAAAGTTATTAAATCATTAAAATAATTAACAATGAATACTTTGTATTATTTATTAATTAATAGGTACATTGTAAGGTAAGTTTGTAATTTTAAGAAATATACAATTACCGACTAATGAAAAAACTTTTTTGCCTGCCAGTGTAATCATACAGCTGATGCCTAAAATGCGATTATCTCATAAACCGTTTTAATGTTAATAATAAGTATGCTTTTTTTCTACTAAAATAACTTGGATTTAATACTCTTTTATAAAAATAGCGCCAACTTAAAGAGCAAAAAAGTTTATCGCACATTTATACCACAAATGTGGCATAACTAGCGCCCTCTACAAATTACATCGAGATAGGTATCAGATTCTGATTTCTTGTGCCCAAAAACCCTCAGTTCCAAATTTTTATGTATAAATATCCAAAAACGCTGAAGTTATTGCAAAAAATAAATTTTAAAATTTAACCTTTAACACCCTGTATATTCCTTATTAGCAACATTTTATTAGAGCAAGTTGGGTCAAATAGTAATATTTTAAAGTGAGGAATCTACCATGCTTATATGTACAATTACTTAAGGACCACCCTCTATATGAAATAAATAAAGACATTGTTGATAATATTAGAATCACAAGTTATTATATTTTAAGTAAATAAATAAAAAAACAGAAGTCTATGTAATAAATTCTTTTCAAATTCAATATTTTATTTTCAGTGTTAAAATATTTAAGTATTTAATAACGTAGTGATCCTGTGATTAACTATTATTATTGTTATCTCTAACTAATCCCCATTATTAAAACGAATCCTATAAAAGTAAAAAAAATGAGTTTCTTTCATTCATCTAAAATGAATTTCACATCAGCTCTCTTGTTGTCTATCCTAGTAGTGTGCGCTTCGGCTGGAAGGCCAAGGGTTTTCGGGAAACCAAAGTTTAAAGATTTTTACGGAAAACTCGACGCTAATATTAAAGTAGGGGATGCTGGTGAGCCCTTAATTATAACTGATTATCTAAATCAAAACCAAATTATACAAGGTCAACTTGCAGCAGAGGTTGACTCAAGTTTATTTTTGGGAGTGAAAAGTTATGCTGGTTATTTTAGAGTTAATGACGATGACAACGCAAATCTATTCTTCTGGTTCTTCCCAAATAAAATAAACTTTGATGAATTTCCTGTTTTACTATGGCTACAAGGAGGTCCAGGCAGTACTTCTATGTTCGGATTGTTTCAAGAACATGGTCCATTTAAATTGGTTGGAAATGACGAGTTAGCACTTCGAAATACTTCCTGGACAGAAGGGGCCTCCGTCCTCTATATTGACCAACCAGCTGGTACAGGTTTTAGTTTTACGGAGGGAAAAATAGTTTCAAATCAAACTCAAGTCGGTGCTGATTTATACATTGCTTTACAACAGTTCTTTAAGCTCTTCCCGCGCTTACAATCCAACCAGTTCTTTATAGCTGGTGAATCTTATGGAGGAAAGTACGTTCCAGCTATTGGTTATACAATTTTAAAAAATAATCCAACGGCAGATTTGAAAATTAATCTTAAAGGATTGGCTATAGGGAATGGCTGGAGTTCTCCTAAGCATCAGTTGAGATATGCTGATTATTTATTGCAGCATGGGTTAGTTGACGTGGATACAAGAAATAGAATGTTTGACTTGGAACAGCAAGGTAAATTCAAAGATTCGTATTTTAAATAATATATTCTTTCACTAACAACATATTACAGAAGTTATACTAAAAATCGGTTGCACCACGTCTGGGCTGGAAATAACTACCCCCACAGGCATTGAATTACAACAGTCCAAACGCATGTGGAAAGTTATACGATAGCACAATCAACCCTTTGGCTTTGTTATTCAAGGAGCCGTCATTCTTAGACCGGTTTTGGCATTATTGTGCCTCTTCAGTAGACAGCTCGACACCGTATCTCCAAACGATGGCTGATGATCGCTGAGGCACAATATTGCCGAAACCGGTCTAAGAATGACGGCTCCTTGAATAACAAAATCAAAGGGTTGGTTGTTTCCAGTCCAGAGGTGGTTCAACCAATTTCTAGTATAACTTCTGTTATATGTTGTTAGTGGAAGACTTTGAGATTTAATTTTTAATTTCTTAACCACTTTTGAGTATGGATAATTTTTCGTGTATCTAATATATTATTAAATTACTATTTTGGCACTCCTTGCATTATATGTTTAAATGTGTCCTGTGCTATAATACTAAATTTTAATTACTCCTTTTATTTTAATCAATCAATCAAATGTGCTTTATTGTCTAAAGAAAAAACTTATTGACAAAGCTGTGTAATAAGGGAAAAAAAGTAGAAATAAAAGCCTAAATACACCAACACAGTTAAAACAAATAAAGATTAACATAACATACAATTTAAAAAGGGTTAGATAGATAGATAAATTACTTTACTTCATTGTCGAAAGTTAAAAATTGACAAAGTATCGTTACCGCGTAATACTAATACTAATAATAATAATAATAATAATAATAAAAACACTAGTTAAAACAATGACTCATTTATATTTTATAAATTAATTTCACTCAAGACTATCCTCAAAAAACTCTCCAAGCAAATAATATGCTTTTCCTACCAGAAGGTTTTTTACTTCCCTAAATGCTGACTAAGGGTAAAATTTTATGATCTAGAAATAAAGGCTTACATGAAACATCTAAGTTCACTATGCACAGAAATCTAAGAGCCCTTTTTTGTAACACAAAAACTCTAGTAAATAGTTTCTGATTACAGGATTTCCAAAAACATATTCCATACCTTAGATGTGATTCTACTAGTGAAAAATAAACATAGCTATGTAGCTATTTCAAAGTTTAGACTCTTAGAAATTGGTCTTATTGCAAAGCATCCAGATGCTAACTTATTACGTAATAGATTTATGTGTGAATCAAATTTTAAATTTTCATCAATGCAGATTCCAAGAAATTAAGTATTTATTTCCTTCTGTATGTTTTGTTGACCAAGAATATATTACATTTGAACGTTATCAAACTAGTTTTAGATACATTGAAGCTTAATAGGTTAGAATCACACCACTGTTTTATTAAAATTATATCGTACTAATTTTGCTAGCTAGTATGTCTTCATGTTTGTTGTGCCATATTATGGGTATTAATATTAATATCAATATCGGGTAAGTTATTAATATATAATAAAAAAAGTAGTGGCCCCAAAACAGAACCTTGAGGAAGACAACTGTCAAGAGAACTGAAGGAAAGTACTTTTCGTCCTCAAATGACTCGCACCGTGTCGTATCCTAGTCACCACAGTGAGCACCGTGCCGTATCCTAGTGACCACAGCGGACGAAAAGTGATTGCGGACGAAAAATACTTGCCTTCAAAAATGGTCGATTTTTCTTTCGGAAATTAGTACGTTTTTATAGAGGTCGACGAAAAAAAGTAATATGCGCCTAGTCTCAACTTTTTTTCAGTTATCTCGGTGCCTCTCCTTTCATAATTGATGTCTTCTTTTACCTGTTGGGGTCAATTCAAGTTACCAAATCTCCTAAGCTCTCAGCTCCCAGCAGGTTTTTGATTTTATTATATTATCAACTCAATTAATACCCTTATATGACTCTGGTTCATTGTGTTTTCTTTATTATAATATATATTTTCTACTTCTGATGCACTTTATAATACAGTTGTTTTTTGAGAATGTTACACTTAAGAATTACCTCCATAATTTTCATTAACTGCTAAAAATACTGCTGTAATCATATGAAGTAGGCTTATTGAAAGAATACGAACGGCCAAATATTAAAGTAATTACATATTCTTATAAAAAATTTAAAGAATAATTTATACGTGACGCTATATCTTACTTATCCAGACCATCAAATCTAGTTAAATATTGTCTTATCAATTGAAACTAAAATGTATTGTCTGGTGTACTAACAATAATCATAACAAAAATATTCTTCTCATCAACAATGTCTAATAGAGAGAATGCCGCATTAATTAGTTTTACGGTTATTTTTTATTTTCAGAGGTCTATAATAATCGATTCTATTTAAAACTTAATCTGTTGCTTCTTCAAAGAAGATTACTCTTGCAGCTGCTTACGAGGTCGGCCAATGCAGGTTTTGCGTTCAAATGTCGCCTTTTTAAACACTGTTTTAAATGAGATAAATGGACTTTATAAATTTCGTTTTTTCCAAAATAACTCCAAATGAAACACATACGTTACGTTTAACACTTTTATTTAAACTTCTAACGACGTAACAAATAAAAACATTACATTTGATAACACTAAAACAACTGTGACATAGTTTGTGTTATTCAATCAGAATGCACTTGTAATTTTATAATATTTTGTGCAAAGAAAATAAATTTACGTTAAATGGTTTTAACGGGGCATCAGTAAATTTGAACGATCAAGCTTATAATATGAAATGATTTGTGAAACGACATATTTTTACGTTGTATTGGAGAACGGAGCAATCAGCCTATTCCGCAGCTGAAAACAAACTGAATAAAAATTAGTCTCGCCCGCTTGCTTACGCTTAGGAATGCGGATATGTGAAGGAATGTGTGGTTAAGTGAGAATATGCGCCTACGTCACATGCCACTAGCAGGTGGTCTAACGGACCCGGAAATCCGCGATGCTTAAAACACTACTAGTATTGAGTGATTATTTTATCGTCTTATTTAAATATATTTGGCGAGTTACTAGTACTGTTGTCAGTACTTGTTCGTTATTAGTGGCGCGGTTGCCAACTTGTTTATTAAATATGAATAAACTGAATTATGTTTAATTTATAATTGGAAATTAAACAACTATTTTAATTAATGTAATTTTATTTTTTTAGCTGTCGACGCAATTGACCAAGGTGACTATCAGAAAGCCAGTGACTTGATGGATAGTGATTTTGGCGGTATATTTTCAGAATTTAATATGGCAACAGATTTCTCGAACGTTTACAACTACCTTATCGAGGAAATGGATAACTCAGCTGACCTATGGTTAGGAAATTTCTTCCAAAGGGAAGATGTCAGGAGGGCTATTCATGTTGGAAACACGCCTTTCAGTGACGGCTCAGATGTTTATTCTAGTTTATCGTTAGATATTCCAAAATCTGTAGCTCCTTGGGTTGAAGAACTTTTGGAAAACTATAGAGTACTCCTTTATAGCGGTCAGTTAGATCTGATAGTCCCATATCCTGTTACTATTGATTACATAAGAAGTTTGAATTTCTCAGCAGCTGAAATATATAAAAATACTCCAAGAAACACGTGGCATGTTGGACGACGCATAGCTGGTTATGCTAAATCGGCTGGTAATCTAACTGAAATTTTAGTTAGAAATGCTGGTCATCTTGTACCTCTTGATCAACCAGAATGGGCACTAGATCTTATTAACCGCTTTCTAAGAGATCAGCGTTATACATGAAGAAATATATTCAAAATGTAATACGTAATAATAAATCAAGAAATTATTTTGGTTTTATTCTTAGAAGAATATCGCCTCGTGGGGCATTGATGCAATCGGTGTTTGATGTGTTTCATAAAATTGTTAAAATTATTAAAATTATTGCACAGATCTGGTATACTTTCCATTCCAATTAACTTTAAGTATAATTTATATAATAAGCACTAATTACTATTTTATCACAGTCCGGTTGCAAATATGATAAACGACTTTCGATAACAGTCTGCCAACGGTACGTGTTTACCGCTCGAATTTCAAATTCGTACTTTTAAAAATCAAAAACATTTTTTTTCATTCATCTAAAACGAATTTCACATCCGCTCTCTTGCTGTCTATCTTAGTAGTGTGCACTTCGGTTGGAAGGCCAAGTGTTTTAGGGAAAGCGATGTTTAAAGATTTTTACTGTAAACTCTACGATAATATTAAATTAGGGGATGCTGGTAAGCCCTTAATTATAACGGATTATCTAAATCAAAACAAAATTCGAGAAGCTCAAGCTGCAGCAGAAGTTGTCTTAAGTATATTTTTGGAAGTGAAGAGCTATTCTGGTTATTTAAGAATTAATAAAGAGGACAACGCCTATATATTCTTCTGGTTCTTCCCGTCTCAATCAAACTATACTGACGACCCTGTTTTACTATGGCTACAAGAAGGTCCAGGCACTTCGTCTATGTTTGGTTTATTTCAAGAACATGGTCCATTTAAATTAGTTGGAAATAACGAGTTAGCTCTTCAAAATACTTTGTGGTCAACATCCACCTCTGTTCTCTATATTGACCAACCAGCTGGTACAGGTTTTAGTTTTACAGAGGGAAAAATAGTTTCAAATCAAACTCAGGTCGGTGCTGAATTATACATTGCTTTACAACAGTTCTTCCAACTCTTCCCGGATTTACAATCCAATGATACAATCCGGTGAATCTTATGCAGGAAAATATGTTCCGGCTACTAGTTATGCAATTTTAAAGAATAACCCAACTGCAGACTTGAAGATTAATCTTAGAGGATTGGCAATAGGGAATGGCTGGAGTTCTCCTAAGCATCAGTTGAGATATGCTGATTATTTATCGCAGCATGGGTTAGTTGACGTGGAAACGAGAAATATAATGTTTGACTTGGAACAGTAAGGTAAATTAAAGCCTTCTTATTTTAAATAATATATTATTAAACTATTACTTTGGTACTCCTTGCATATTGTGTATCAGCACTTTGAATTTTCGAAAATACCCCTCTCTTCATTTCTCTCCGAGAACTCTAATACAATCATTTAGAGAAAAATATTTATACAGACTAATTAAGTAGTAATTACCAAAGCTCTTAAGCTCTCGTTTTTCTATACGATCTCAGCAGATCTTTGATTTTATCACTTATCATTTGAAATAACCCTTTATTTCGTTAAAGAGAGGGTTAATTTGTTTCGCCATATCTGTAACACTCATTCCACTTGCGATTAATCTTGTTTGACAGGAAATGTTGCTATACCACTGTAGCAAGTATTTAAATTCAGGTATTTTCCTATACGTTTTGTAATTGGTTTCTTATCCCCCAATGTTTGGTAATGATATTGGATAGTTCATTAACTTTCAATAGTTCTAGTACTTTGGCTAGGTATAGAGACTTATGAAGTCTAAGACCTGACCTGAACTGATCTACTTATATATTCTTAATCGTAATATGTATTTTCTACTTCTGATGCACCTTATAATACAGTTGTATTATAAAAATGTTTTACTTAAGAATTCTTCTTCTTCTTTCCTTTTTGACAGAAGGGTAGTGATCACATAGACGATTCTATTGTAGTGGTGAAACTGCATTGCGGGCAGCCTCTCTAATGTTTGTTCAAGTGCATTCTTTTATTTGGTCAGACCATCTTCTCGGGGAACTCTAAATCATCGTCTTGTAACGTGGCCGAATGATTTTAGTTTCTTGGGATAGTCGTCGTGGTTCCTTAATTTCATTAAGGACGGACTCGTTCGTTCTTCTTGCCGTTCATGGGACTCGAAGTATTTTTCTTCAGCAGTGCCTCTCGAAACCATCTATTTTTTGTCGGTCTTGTACTTTCTTGGTCCACGATTCTGCTTCGTACAGAAATATGGAGTTTGAACTATTTGTTTTGGAGTTTAGCGTAATAGCACTGTCCTTCCAGGGTTTTTCCAGGTTTTGCATTGATCTCCTTGCTATTTCTGTTCTGCGTTTTATCTCTTATTTTTTTTCTCTTATTTGTTATTAAAACACCCAGGTAAATGAATTGATGTACTACTTGGTACCGTCCTACTTTTGTTGTATCTGGTCTATTATTATTTTCCCTGTCTACTATGATGATTTTTGTTTTTTACCTTCATTTTAACAAGGTGTAAGTCAATTTTAATATAGGATTTTTTAGAATTTTTAGTACCCAGTAAAATGGTAATATTAGGCTGTTGTTCATATAAACACAAATAAAAACTAAATTTCAGTAAATACAAAATATTGAATATTTTAAAATACCTATCAGCAATTTTATTTTTGTGCACAACACGTCACTGGGCTCGAGTAGGCGTTGCCAAGATCGGTGACGTCATAGAGCTATGACGCGATGTGATCATCCTGTTTTGTTTCTATAAGGTGCTTCTACGTAAATATTAAAATTAAATATCACAATAATACAAATTTCAATTTTGCGATATAAGAGCAATTATCATTTTTAGACTGGGGAAATTCCTGTAATAGTTATTTATGCATCAAGTGAATTATGTAGATCCTAACGCCCGGAGTGTAACATTCAGCCAGAGGGCCTTTAGCCCGAGGGACAAACGTTGCCCGATTGGCGTTAGGATCCAGTAACGCTCGCGGTGCATACAAGATTTTATTTTTCACCAAAAATTTATTTTATTTTAATGAAAAACCGATTTTTTGATATTTTGACGTTTGCTGTCAGTGTTTCATTATATTTAGTCATCGCTGCTTTGTGTTATATACGTCTTATAAAAGTAATGGAAATAAATACCGATTTTCCAAAAAATATCAAAGAAAATATGCAGCCAAAGCAACCGGCAACCCCCCCGTTGAATTAGCGGGCGTTATAGCCATAACGCCCGCTCATTATGCCCTAGGGCATTAGGAGTGTATTTATAACAACAGTATCTAAGGTAAAATAAACAAATAATATACTGCCAATTGCTATATGTTACATCACCCTGGGTGTCCGTTCTTAACCCTCGAGCGGGCGTGCCACCGGCAGATTTCCGCGACTTTTTGTTTTTGTGTTATAATTACAATTACAAACCTGAAAAACCAAATGCGGCAGATTGCCGCGGCGCGCCTTCTCGTGTCATTCTAAAAAGCGCGCCCGCTCGAGGGTTAAACTCGATAAAAAAAGGTAAAGTAGCCGAAACGCGATAGGCGCGTTGGGGGCACTGATAAAAAGCCTAGTAAAACGCGCTAAGCGCGTTTTGGGCCGTGGAAGGGTTAAACAAAAAGTTACTTGAGGTTGAATTGGCTTTCGAAATCCTACCTTTTTAACTATATTTTTATTAAAAATCTAATCACTTTACAATAAAAAATTAACTGAAATACAAAGTAATGTGTAAGGTACTTTAATTTAATCTTTAAATTAATCTCTGCAATCAATCAAAATGTATAAAAGATTATCATATGAATTTTATTAGCATTTCAAAATGAGACCAATACTGG
This sequence comes from Crepidodera aurea, assembly GCA_949320105.2. NCBI lineage: Eukaryota > Metazoa > Arthropoda > Insecta > Coleoptera > Chrysomelidae > Crepidodera > Crepidodera aurea. The sequence goes on from OX439474.1 coordinate 52,814,314, forward strand.
TAATTTTGTTACTGGCGTTCGTTACTGGTGTTATAGAAGCCAAACCAAATGTGAAAACATTTTTTAAAAAGCCAATTTTTAAAGATTTTTATGGAATAATTGACGCTGACTTAAAAGTTGGGGATGCTGGAGAGCCATTAATACTAACTGATTTAATTCATCAAAATAAAATTGAGGAAGCTCAAAAAGCAGCCGAAGTTAATTTTGAAGATTTTTTGGGCGTGAAAAGTTACGCTGGATATTTCAAAGTTGATGAAACCTTCGATACTAATTTATTCTTCTGGTTTTTTAAATCTCAATCAAATGCTGAAAACGATCCTGTGATACTATGGCTACAAGGAGGACCTGGAGCACCTTCTGAATATGGTTTATTTCAAGAAAATGGCCCATTTTACTTCGTGAGTAACAACCAATTGGCTTTAAGAAATACCACGTGGACACGTTCAAATTCTGTACTGTATATTGACCAACCTGCTGGTACAGGATTTAGCTTTACTAAAGGAGGATATGCTCAAAACCAAACCAAAGTAGGAGACGATCTATATGAAGCACTTTCCCAGTTTTTCAAACTATTTCCTAACTTACAATCTAACGATTTCTTTATCGTCGGTGAGTCTTACGGCGGTAAATATGTGCCTGCTACTGCATATTCTATTTTAAAAAAGAATCCCTCTAACTCTCCAAAGATAAATTTGAAGGGATTGGGTATTGGAAATGGTTTAACAGACCCTAAGTATCAACTGAGATATGCTGAGTATATGTACCAACATGGGTTAATTGATTCTAAAACCAAACGTGTGATGGAGGATACAGAGAACGAAGGTAAACGATCACTAACATATTTTTTAGTTAAGTTTGAATGGACTAATGAATCATTAGCAGCTGATCTTAATAATGCTAAGTAGGTTTTTAAAATTTTCACGACTATAAAAATTCTTCAAAAACTTCTAATTATAAATTATTTTCAGCTGTTGACAATATTAAACTCGAAAACTGGCAACGTGCAAGTGAATTAATGAACTCTGATTTCATAACCATTGATAAAGCGTCTGCTCTTCCAAGTCTATACAATTATCTTGAAACTAATGAAGCGGATGATGACGAAATAGACATGGGAGCCTTTTTAGCAAGAGAAGACGTTAGGCGAGCTCTTCACACCGGAAATACTCCGTTCAACGATGGACAAGTTTACGAAAATCTCGCATTGGATATTCCAAAATCAGTAGCTCCACTAGTTTCCGAACTATTAGACCACTACAGAATTCTAATTTATAATGGACAGTTGGATGTAATGGTGGCTTATCCTATGACCATTGATTATTTGCAAAATCTCCAGTTTCGTAGTGCTGAAGAGTATAAGAATGCTGAAAGAAAAATTTGGTACTTTGGTGAAAATCGTGACGTTGCTGGATACATAAAAACCGCTGGTAACTTAACTGAAGTATTGGTCAGGAACAGTGGACATATGGTACCTTCCGACAAACCTGAATGGGGACTAGAACTTATAAATAAATTTCTCAAAAATGAACTGTAAATAAAACATAGTAGTTGTTCCATATTCTCATCAAATAAAACGAATCGCGGAAAAAGTTTTGTAAATAAAAGTTATTTTGTTTTAATTGTACAGATTAGCTGTATGAAAGCGGAAAATGAAAGTATCCAACCAACCCAATGTCTTCCAGAAACTAGTGTCCTTAGTCTACAGTATTCTTCTTCTTTGCCCTTTAATTCGTCCAGTTTTAAACATATGCCTCCCCTAGTATTTTCCAATCATTTCTGTTTTGTGCTTTTCATTTCCAATGTTTTCCTCCTATCTTTTTGATGTCGTCTCCCCATCTCATCTGGGGTCTTCCTCTTGTTCTTTTTCCCATCCATGGTCTCCATTGTTGTATAACGGTATTCCAACTGTTGTCTTTTTGTCTGGCATTATGACCTGCGAAGCTCCATTTTAGCCTGGCTATATGTTGTCCTGCGTCTTTAACTTTTGTTTTGTTTCTTATCCACTTGTTTATCTTTCAATTTTACTCCTAGCATCGACCTTTCCATGGCTCTTTCTGTCTTCACTATTTTATCCATGTTTGCTTTAGTCAAGGTCCACGTTTCGCATGCGTATGTAAGAATCGGGAGTATGCATTGATCGAATACGCTTGTTTTCAAGAATTGTTGGATTTTCTTGTTTATTAGCCGTCTACCGTTAGGCATCTATTATCTTGTGTGTTTGTCATCGTTTTTGTTTTCGTGTTATTCATTTTTAAGCCTACTTTTTCGGATTCTCTTGCTAGTTCGTCGAGCATAGTTTGTACTTGTTCGAAGGTAGATGCTATTATTATTACGTCATCTGCATATCTCAGGTGGTTTAGGTTCTTCCCTTTTACGTTTAGTCCCATGTTTGTCCAGTCCATTGCTCTGAAGACATCTTCCAGTGCTAATGTAAGTAGTTTAAGGAAAATAACATCTCCTTGTCGCACTCCTCTCTTGATTGGTATAGGTTTTGTGGTTTTTTCCAGTTGTATTGTCTTCTACAGTTGTTTAAAGCTCTTTATATTGCCACATTTCCACGCTATCGAAGGCTTTTTCGTAATCGACGAAGGCTAAGTGCAGATCTAGGTGATATTCGTTAGCTTTATTTATTAATGTTCTAATTGTTAAGAGGTGCTATATCCTTTTCGGAATCCTGCCTCTTCTGTTGGTTGGTATGAATCCATTTTGTGTGTTAGTCTGTTGTTAATAATTCTCATGAAAAGTTTATAGGTTTGAGACTGTAATGAGAGGTCTGTATTTTTTTAAATCCTTTTTGTTGCCTTTTTTAAATAGCAAGATCGTAATACTTTCATTCCATTCTTCGGGTATTTCTCCTTTATGTAGGCACTGATTAAAAATATTCCTTAGTGCTCCAATGAGTTCTTCTTTTCCCTCTTTTAGCTTTTCAGCGAGGATTCCATCTGGTCCTTATTATTCTTTGGTTGTGATGATTTCGTAGTTTTCTATTTTCGGCATTGTTTCTGAGTTTACATTCCTGATTATTTTCTTTATATATTCTTGTGTGTTAAGAAGAATATCACACAAGAATAATACACAAGTCTACAGTATTGGTTAAATTTATTTGTTTTATATCACCTATGCTTAATTGGTGGAAGAAGCATACTTTTGTTTACAGAAAGAAAACCTGTTGCTGTCTTAACCGATTTTTAGAAACGTAGGCTGAAAAAAGCTTTAAAAGTAGATTTAAAATCAAACAGCAATCAATATATTTAATATTTTAACTGAAAAGTAGAAGGTCAATCTACGTCCTTCAAGGTTGCATATAAACGTCTAAGGACAACCGGCAAAATATTCAACGATTAAGTATGTCCCAGGTCTAAACAATGAGATTTTCAATAAATTTTCATTGCCTGCTTATAGGCATAATTTGTAGCGTATTTGACATATAATACTTTGATCTTAGTTTATGCTGCAAACATTTCAATCCTGTCGGTGATGATGTTGTGAGGGTTTTCTGGGTTTTCCCACAACTGTAAAGCAAATACGCCATCAATCACCAGTAAGTCATCTCAGAGCGCCACGGCAAATAATAATAATAGCCGTCCCTCACCCGCACAAGCTCCGCTTCAGCTCTACCTCAAGCTCTTCTTCAAGCTCTGTTTCAAGCTCTGTTTCAAGTTCTACTTCAAGTTCTGAGCAAGATCTGGGGTTCACTCGTAAGGGGATGAATTAATGGGCGTATAATATTATTTTTATTATTATTATTATTATTATCATAATCGTTGCGGAGAACCACCTCTCCTGTCTCTCTGTCTCTCCTATCATTTCGTCGTGGACAGTTCACTGGTAAGAAATCCGTTGTATCGGCACATATATCGTAACTTGTCCAGAAGTTGAAATACTACAACATCTCCTCTGAAATTATTTTCTAAATCCTAAAGAAAAACTTCGGACTTATTCTTTCATAAATCTTTTGTCTGTATATTAAGAAATTGGCTGTGTATATTTGACTTAAATAAAAGATTTTCACCTTTTTAGTACTTTGTACCGTCTGAACAAGAATGTGATCGGGACTCCTTATGAAGGTTGGAACGTTGTTTTAGTTGGTCTTAATGCAACTAATAACAAAATAAAGATAAAAAACTCCTGTCTTTCAATAACTATCCCCAAAGGACAAATTATAAAAAAATCCCAATAGGAAACAGTTCGTTGCTATGTCTGCAATGTTTTCCCGGTTGCGAGATTTCGATAGTCGGCTTGACAGATTTGACCAATCAAGTGGGAGAATATAAGGTGACAGGCTCTCTAGTGGCCGTTCTCCGCGTAACCACCGGATTATTTCTTCTTGTCGGATCAAGTTTTGCACCCACGGCACGGTTTTACTTATTTGTCAAGTTGGAAAAATACCGTCGGGCACGAAGGATAAAGAAAGTCTGCGGAAAATTATGATTTCTCTTTTTTGTCCTGAAAATAGACCTTTCTCATTTCTGTTACCCAGTCTTGTCGGATATGCTTTGAAATCTGCTGTGAAAAATGTTGTTAAATGAGAAGGCGTTATGAACTGGTGGAGTTAAGATGTCTGTATTTCTAGAGGGAATAATAGTTTCATAGTAACTATATACTGTCTCAGAATAAGACGAATTAATCTTATTTTTCGTTGAGATATAAATCGACTTAAGTAAAATTTAGTACAGGTATATTGAGTAAAATTTTAAATTAATCGTGTACGAGATAAAACTCCTAATCAAGCATATTTTTGACGTGTTGTAACGCCCTATACGCCTATAAAACAATATAGGGCTACATATAAAGGTGGGTTGTCGATCTCAACCTTATGCCTATCGGCGTAGCTCTGTAGTGGAGACGGTCGTGGTTCCAATTTTTAATATTGATCGAAAACTTACTTTTTTAAAGTGCTCGGGAGGCGCCAGTTGATTTAAATTAGCTTATCTGACCTAATTTACCTCTGAAAACCAACAAAAGGGGTAAATGCAAGACAAAACTCCAATATATCACCGATTTATTAAAACAAATAACCCCAATCGCAAACAAATAATTAAATATATATAAAAGTGCGAAAATTAAATATAAAAATGTTCAAATGGCAATTTGAAAAACAAAAAATATGGTTCAAAAACAACTAAATAAACAGAAACGTTCTCATTTAGCTGTGGTACCAAGGCTGAATGGAATGATAAAACACTTAAAATTAAGGGCGATAACAAGAAAACTACAAAAATGCAACTCAACAAAACATTGACGAAAGAATACAAAAAATAAATTTATCAAACCGTTTGACTTCTAAAATCTTCTATGTACCAAATCTAAATCAAATTAATTTCCAGTAGACCAAATCCAAAATAAAGTTTCCAAATAATAAAATCCAAATCAAATTTTCCAATAGTCAACAGAAATCAGCTAGGCCTTACAAGTACGGCAAATTCTTCCAATAATCCGACGACAGTCGAGCGAACAAAGGCGATTATACCAATACTTAACAGTATATAACACACCAAAATGTCGCCTACAATTTGTTCGCAGATGGAATGGCACTTTTAATCCCCCAAACAACTTAGGGATGGCAATTTGCCACTATATAAGTGCTTCTTCCAAATGAAAAAATAAACCGACGCTTGTCTAAATTTCAAAGCTGTTCTTCAAAAACAAACCTCTAAAACAAAAACCGCGCATCCTCCCCAAATCTCTGAATTTCCGTAACCAATTGGAAAATTTGGCGTCAGTCATGTGACCTTTAGGACCAATCCTAATAGCAACTCGAAAATAAAATCTACATTACCGACTTTCCAAAAGATCCAAATCAAAACACAAACGAACTTGTCGTCAACGTTCGTTTTACAATTTTTACTATAAAATCTAAATATTAACGCATACCAAAAATTAAATACCCTTTTAAAACTAAATCGGTGGATATATTGGAGTAAAACGCAAAATTACAATAAACTAGAACAGTCAGGAATTGTCATCCATTCCTAACGTCAGTCACTACTGTCAAAATAAAAAAAGATTGATACCAGGGGCATCCAAAAAAATAATTTAGAATCTGGGGAAAAAATGAAACCGTTACAGTGTAAGAGAGTCGACCAATCAAAATATTTACATTCACACAAAAATTAGTTATGCGGCCAGACATTACATTTTATGTGGTGACATAGAGATGGTACTGCATGTTAAAGTGTAATACACAGGGTGTATCATGAGGAATGATTAATATTTTAATCATAGGTTCAGGACCTCGAAATATTAATATTTTACTAAATAACTCTGTGTCAAATGTTATCTATTACTAAGATACATGATGTTGAAGATGAAATTTATTTTTCGTTTTTTTGCAATATTATTTGATATATTGACTTGAAATTTGGTATCGTTATATTTTTAAGGTAGTGTTATCAATTTTGAGATTAGATAGAGGGCTACACTCTACTGTATGAATATAAGTATCAATTTTTTTTAATTCCTGGCCTTTTTTTAATTTTTTTCAAGTCCCTGTAAATTTTAACAAAAAAGGTATACTTGTTTTAATAGCATAAATTCAGCTGATTTCGAGATATTTGCGTTTAAAATATTCCATCCACAGTATCTATTTAATTTAGTTTAACATATTTCAACATAGTAGGCTTTGAAACTAAAATGAAAATGTACAGCTACCAAATAATTAATTGTTAGATGTAATTTTGTTCACTAAATTCCATCTAAGTAGGTAATGAAAATGCAACGACACAACCATTTCTCTAATTCAGAAATGAGAGATATGATTTGTGTTTATACACAAATAAATTTTTCTGAACTTGCTGCTGCCATCTAACAATTAATTATTTGACAGCTGTACATTTTTAAATTAAATAGATACTGTGGCTAGAATATTTCAAATACAAATATCTGGAAAAGAGCTGACTTTATGCTATAAAGTATACCTTTTTTGTTCAAATTTACAGGGTGTATCATAAAGACTTGAAAAAAATTAAAAAAAGGCCAAGAATAAAAAAAAATTGATACTTATCTTCATCCAGTAGAGTGTAGGTGGCGCCCTCTTTATCTAATCTCAAAATTGATAACACGCTTATGATTGACCCAGAGTTATTTAGTAAAATATTAATATTTGGAGGTCCTGAACCTATGATTAAAATATTGACCATTCCTTATGATACGCCCTGTATGCAAGTTTTATTATTTTTAAAAATTTGTAATTAGTCGAATAAATTATCATTTATATAATTAATTCACATCTTTCCTTTTTTTAGATCGGTTTCATTGGTGAAAGCGCACACGTTAAAGTGGTCTTTGAATCATTAAATACATTTTACCTATTTTTTCAATTCACCATACCTTACGAACCACGCAGTATTCTATAAAAATTTTCAGAGACAAATTTTTATTACCGCAAAACAACATCCTGTGTATCAGATTTCGAAAAAAGAATATATTCGAAAACAGCAAAATGTTGGAAATCTTGGCAACCCTGTTGACAGACAACGTGTGACAGATGACATATGAGAGTTGGTATACGACAATTGATAGGTGACAGTTGACATATGACAAATTACAGATGACAATTGACATATGACAATTTACAGATGTCCATTGATAGATGACAATTGACAGATGGTCTACTAGTAAAAATTTCGAGGTAAATATATACATGTTATAGGGTGAATGTAACTGGCGTCAGGAAATAAATCCGCTGACTTGTAATATAATATAATATAATTTCTAGGTAGTTAAACTCAACTAAGCTGATTTGGCATTTTTACATTATTCATTTTGTTACATTTTATTGTTAGTCTAGTTTTCGTCTTAGAAATTGTCGGTTCTCTATTTTTTGTAAATTATTAAATAAATATTTTTTTAAACACTTGCAAAGACTTTGAATTTAAGTTTCGAAAAAATATATATTCGAATACAGCAAAATGTTGGGAATCTTGGCAACCCTGTTGACAGACAACGTGTGACAGATGACATATGACAGTTGGCATACGACAATTGATAGATGTCAATCGACATATGATAAATGACAGATGACAATTGACATGTGACAGATGACGATTGATAGATGACAATTGACAGATGGCCACAAGATGACCACGATTCTACTAGTAAAAAATTCGAGGTGTGTCACAATTAACTATATTTAAAAATGTAACGGAGCAGTTTAACAACTTTTTTGAAAACTGCTGGTAAATCAAAGATAAAAATATAAATGTTTACTGTGAAATTAAATTTACAAAAGTGTTGTTAATGAATACTATGAATAAAAGACGATTGTTACATTTGAAAACGACAGTCCCCTCCATAACATTGAATTAATTGATTTTCGACAGAGCCAATCAAAAAAAAGATCATGCTTGTACATTTTGTTTGGTTCACTATAAAAGCTATCTTTTCTTTCTTCTCAGTGTATATTAAATCTATTCTAAGATGAAGTGGTTCTTATCGATGCAAGGTAAATATTTTATAACCAAATATTTCTTTTATATCATTTGATTCGGCTTTTAATATTTCTGCCCGATGTAAACCTTCTGACTCATTTCTTTTTTGATGGTGGTGTGTAATACATACATGCAAAAATGTATCACTTTTAATTAGATTACAATTAATATATATAAATAGTAAATAACACATTGTAAATATGAGACGATATTTGACTCACACTGTTTTCACTGCATTTACTAAAGTTATAATTACTCGAGTATAGTAAAACAAAGACATTTTCAGGTGCAGCAATCAAAGCTTCTGTAGTTAATCAACTTCTCAATAACTTCGAAACTTTGCTAACTTTCAATTAAACCTTCATCTCGTTCTAGCGAATGACGACCTACGGAGAGTGACATGGTTTAATAAAGTTAACAACAACGTTAACAGCGTTGTTTCCTGATGAGTGGAAATTGCAAAACTACGTGTCTCATCACCAAAGACCCTTATTAGGAAAGTATTGTTACTTTGTCAGATAAGAAGGTATTAGGTAAGGGGCCAATACCGTTAAAGTTTTACTTTATCGAAGAGAGAGACGGTTTGGTTACTTAATTTTATTGAATTAAATTAAGTACTTTAAGGTGGATTTGATTTCTTTAAACATCCATAATTATTTAGGGGCCCCACTTTATTCACTTACTAACTTGTGTCTATGTTTTAGGCTCTATCGTCAGTTATTAGCTGTCAAGTGTCAGCAGTCAATTATTAGCTATGGACGGTTGTAAAAAAATAGTGATACCTTAGGCCTTCGTGATGCTAGAGAGAAGTTTGCTTGAGTTCCTGCTTCCTCTTTTGCGCAAAACTTTTTACGATCAAATATATTTTGAAGTCTTAATTAAATCCATCTAGTATTATTCTCAATATGGTCAATATGTATGGTCAATCCCGTCTTTTGTTTCCGCCATTGCTTGGTTTTTTAGGAGATCTTGAGCTACTCTGCGACTGATTTTAGCTTTGTCAATCTAAACCATAACATACTATTTTTAAATAGATCATTCTTCGCACCTAGTCTTTAACACATCTTTTTAAATGTTTTCTATAAAATCCATATCCCCACTCCTAAAGAACGGATTATCATTTATTCTTCCTGGTGAAGATATGTCAATGTTTCACCCCTGGCAATTTTGGACCAGCTTACTGCATAGAGTATAGCGGTATAGTCTAATAATATGGTCCCAACATAGTTCCATAAAGTATTCAAACAGTTACACTTTGTCCCAATTGGCCTTACTACTCTGCGACCTATGAAATCTTTTGTGTATACCCTACATCTATGTTTTAGTCCAAAAGATCTAAGCTTTTTAGAAAGCCTATTATCGGTTTGTTGTTGTCGGACAATTACCCTGCAGTTACAGATAATATATTCCGCCGTCTCATCTGCATCATCGCAGAATCTGCATGTTCCACGGTCCCCTTTGCCTAGTTTACAGAGATGGCATCTGAGTGTCCAGATAATTCCTGTAATTACTCTGAGATTAGATTTCTGAAGCTCCAAGAGCAGAAGATCGTAACCTTTTCCTTGTCTTTTGCCTGGAATGTTTTTCCAGTAGGCTGCATTAAGTTCCTTTTCTCATTTTCGGACTTCTTCTAAAATGTGGCTTTTTGGGATATCACAGAATGGTTCTGGTCCGATAAAAGGAGCAAGCTCCTTCTTTTGCGATCTCATTTCCGACAATTCGTTTATGCCCTGGCCTCCATAACAATGTTACTTTGTTGTGACTAGTCAGTTGCTTAAGGGATTGTTTGCAGTTCCTGACTCTTTTAGACTCATAAGTTGTGGACTTCAGATCCTTTAAAGCAGACTGACTATTGGATGCAATAAATATTCTGGCTGAGTTGATTCACTGATTAAGCTTCCTATTAATTCTAAAACCTCACTTCGTATGCCGTAACTCTCTTATTTTTTCATAATATTCGGTAAAAGACAGTGTCGAATGCCTTAGGCAGATCGAAGAGTATGCAAAGAGAAAGACTAAGTGTTATGTTTATATAACTGCTTTATAAATATACAAATAGGTTTTTGTATACCGGGTGACAATGTGACTAGGGCCATGCCTATATCTCCTTCACTTTTCAACAGATTTGAATAAAATTTGGTACATAGATATGAGACACCATTTTGAATTGACGGACGAATAAAAACAAAATGGCAGACTTCCAGTTTCGCCAGAAATGTCACCAAATTAGATTTTTTAAATGGAACACCCTATATATTTGATATGTTTTGGATTCTGTTTAATTTTCATCACAAAAAATTAAACATAATTCATTTCATTTCATTTAAAAACAAATCTGCAGCAACGCCATTGAAAAGTGATACGGCAACAGCGTCACTGAGACGAGCGAATTTCAGCTTGACGACAATAATGTACAACTGCGTGTATGACGTAGGCTTAAATAGTCTCACGTAAGCACATGTTCCGTCGGATATCCGCATTCTTAAACGTAGATATTTGTATGACGTAGGCGCATTCTTGAACGTACGCCATGGTAGGCAAATTCTAGATGACTTCTATGGTGAAGCATCTCCCTTTGGCACCATGCTAGGTCCAAGGGGTTGTTTAATGTTATTTTAAATTCAGTGTGATATTCAATCTCGAATGAGACACATCTCCGTTCAACGAACGTTAAAGATTTTATTTCATTTTCTAAATAAGTTATGGTTAATAGTTAAGTAACCAAATACTTTGAATACAAATTTCTGAGTGACTAGTTAAGGTCATAAAGTAATGTAAACCAGTTTTATTGTTGTTTTTTGTTACACATGTTTTGATAGTTCGAAGTTCTTAAATAAAAGTGTTAAACGTACGTATAAGTGTTTTACTGGAGGGTTCTGGATACCAAAAACAAAAAATATACAGCCCATTTTACAAATCAAATTCAGATAGCGTTTAAAGAGGCAGCATAGTAATCAAACCGAAATCGGCTGTCCTTGCTAACGGCTGCTTTCGTAAACCACTGAAATTACGTCAGGGTCATACAGGGCCGGTTTTAGTGTTAAAATACGACAGATTCTATGGCTCAAATTACATACAACAGTGATGCCAAATTTTTTATTTTTCAATAAAAAAAATTCAAATTCTCAGAATTTTTTTTTTCAATAAATGCGCATGTTTAGGTTTTAACAAAAAAAAGTGGTACATCGGTAGGTACCATTTGAAAAAACCGATTTATTGGTTAAAAATGAATTCAAAAAATTTAAATTCCTGCTGTAGGATTTTTTATTGATGTTACTGATGAAATGACAATTACTATGAATTACTAGTGTGATAATCATGGCATCCTGTCACCCGGTATAGGTTTAGATGTACCAATTTTCAAAATATTTTGCAATGTAAATTGATTTAAATCTACGCTTTAAAATTCAGTTTAATTATTCAGGTAAAATGAAATATTTTTGCTGTTAGCTTTCCAACTATATATCGGTTAATAAAGGATAAGTGCGACATGGAACTATGAATTGAGTGATGGAGGTCAAACGTTTCTCTAATGAATCTTAAAGCGAGTGAACCGTACAGTTAATGACCTGTGTCCAGACCGGCAAGCACTTTATGACTTAGTTCAGCAATCTAAATAAATCATTTGCTCAACTGCACGGTCGACTCTTATGTTCATGCTATAAATCAAGATTTACAATACGAAAATTATTATAAATAGAAAATAGTATTTATCTAGTTTGCGACAACTTGTTATTATTATAGTATAATACAGGATTTTTATCTGTAATAATTACTGGCGTTTAATATTAAAAATTTTGACGTCCAATGGGTTGAGGCATTTCTATGGTAATAAATCATATCATAACCTTCAAAAAACTTCAGGCGCGTTTGGTAAAGGAAAGAGAGATGGGAAACAAACTTGGAACAGTTGGTAGATGTGATTGCATTCCTACATCTCTACAACAGATTTTGTATTGTCTAAAAATACAAATAAAATTGTATCCCCATACTAATTCATACATGTCTGTTTGTTTTTTCAATATTTATCAATGTAGTGCCAAAAATCAACGATTTTCAGTAAATGCAGCTGCAAAAAACATCCATGACAAGTACGATATAGTACATCCTATCTGAACCGGAGTTATACAGTTGTTTTATTTTTTTCTCAAAATGTCCTGGATGGACTTTCTGCAATTTTTATTCCAAGATTGACTGATTAATTGATTATGACGATGTACCCGACTGAGGTTTATAAATGCCTCAATACTCCAGCCTTAAGACTTATGTCAGTTACATCGTTATATTCAGGTGAAGAGGTTTGTTACCTTTATCAGGCTGAGTTGCCTTTTCACCAGATTTTCTTTTGGAAAGTCCTCCTGTGGGTGTATCGGCCCCAATAGATTATACCTCCAGTGCATGCGTGTATGGCACTCTAGTATGATATGAGAGGCTGTTTTATCCTCCTCATTGCATAGTCTACATATGGGTTCATCTTGAAAGATGCCCATTTTATGTAGGTGTTCCCTAAGATGACAATGCCCGGTTATTAGACCTGAGACATGCCTTATTAGATTTCTGTTTAGATTCAGAATATCATCTATCAGTACTTTTGATGGCGCTTTAACCATTCGTTTACTTAAATTGGGAAATTGGAACCTTTGGTTTATCAACTAAGTTGAAAACTATCGTCGACCACTCAACCAAAACACTATTTTCACACACTCTACGCGCGTTTCGCCAACTACGTTGGCATCGTCAGACTAAAAGTCTATCATCAACTCCTGATGATGCCAACATAGTTGGCGAAACGCGCGTAGAGTGTGTGGAAATTGTGTTTTGGTTGAGTGGTCGACGATAGTTTTCAACTTAGCATTCGTTTACTGTTTTGTTGGCCCGGCACGAGATCCTAGCGTGACCGGTGTTCTTTTAACATCCACCTTGTACTGAGGTTTTGCGAATGCCAAACGCCGGTTCAGGACCAGTAAATCGGTCGCTGAAGATTTCCTTGCCAGGGCGTCTGATTCCTCGTTGCCTTTTATCCCTTTATGCCCTAGTACCCATCGAAGTGTTACCTTATTTTGGTTGGCCAGAACGAGCAGGTTTTGTAGGCAGTTCCAGACCAATTTTGATCTGATTTTGTTACATGATAAGGCCTGTAGGGCAGCTTGACTGCCAGAGTAAATGAGGATTGTTTTCGATCTGTACCCCCTGTCAATATTCTCCCTCAAACAAAGCTCTATAGCATGTACTTCTGCTTGAAATACTGACACTATATTCCAGCTCCAGTTCCACTTGCGGTTTTTGACCCATCAGTATGCCAAACCAATGTTCTTTCCCGATAGTTGTTTGTTTCTTCACCTTCCCAACTCAGCTGAACGCTGAAGGGCTTTATGAAGTTGTTTTTTGGTCCCATTTCATCACTTCTCATCTCCATTAGTGAGTTTGTGATGATTTTTGTGATTCTACTGTGTCCTTGTTCATAAGGATCCCAGTAGCCATTGCATTCCAACCTGAATGCCCCCATTCTCGCCATCAAGTGGCGGAAGGTTTAGTATGGTTTCCATTGCTGCTGTTGAGTGCTCCTCATGGCACCTGTAATGCAAATGCAGGCTAAACGCTGGAGTTTAGCAAGCTCCAGTATCGCCTTCCTTTGTATTACTTTCGGCCACGTCACTAAAGAGCCATAGGTTAACATGGGTCTTACCACTGCAGTGTATATTCCAAGAAGTAAAAATAATGGAAAAAAAGTGGTATTTAGGACTTTATTGGTACGGAATGTGATAAAAAATATAATGCACAAACCGGGATATCTGTAAATGTTCGTTTCAAACATCACAGGATTTTTTTAACATGCGTTAAATATGAGAACTTCAACAAAACCGAACACTTTGCTTTAAAATGTATGGAACAAAAAATTATTGGTTGCATAAAAATAGTAAAAATACTCTAAGGGTAACTAAAATAATTTCAAAGTTTTCTTTATTTTTAAGTCAGATACTTGAGCAATTTTACAATATTGGCAGCAAACATTTAAGAATTTGCTTGTTGCATTGTATATATCATACTTAGTTGTTGCCAGGGTAGAGTGTTGTTAATACAGATATACTTTACTTTCTGTCAAAACGAAAATACCGTTGCCAATTTTGTATTTGATAAACCATAAATATGTAGTAGTTATGTCAGTACAATCAGATGTTGAAAAACCACTTTGTTCAATGTCGCACACGCAGAAGGTACATATTGAAATGGATTTAATATGGACTCTGTTTGTAATATATTTGACTGTGTATAATTCCTCGAACGACGCTTTATTACAAATTCTTTCGCCTGTAAGGTATTCAATATTGTGTATCACAGAGATAAAAATGAAAAATACTTCTGAGATATTGAATTAATTCAGCAATATTAAAGCAATATATTTTGTTCTCACTACAGCGCCCTGACTTTTAATGTGTTCTTTTTCAAATTTAATCTTTATCAAGATCTCGTTATATGAATTTTCCAGAGATTTTTTTTTAGTTTTAAACTTCTTGCTGCTTCGTTTCTTCTTTTAATAAGTGCAAAGTTAGTCAAGGGTGAAATGTAAATGTTTCACGTTTTATTAAAAAATTTTCGTTGTAAGTAGTTAAAAAAAAGTGATAAGTAAATAATTATACGTTATTAAATCTAAAAAAAATAACATTTTATTTGTTGTACTATTATTTGTTGGTGATCGTCACTTTGTTTACTAGTAGGAAGGACAAACCATAGGAGGATCCCATTTATGGACTTATAATCGATTGAAAAGTCGTAGTAGGGGATAGCGGATCCCCATAAGGGAAAGTTACCACAGCTTTATATAAGGTGCTCTCCTTACAATTCAAAATAAGGTTATCCATGCAGCTCTCGACATAAGCGAAGTTACGGTATTGTGAAACCGATAGAAAAGCGTGACGTACACAGAAGTTTAAAACACATACCTCATTATTTTCTTCTCGATTGGAAGGACACCCACAGTATTAGACTTGTTTTAATTATGAAAATTAAGCTTTTATTAGCGAAATTCCGCTGTTATTAGCGAGATTCCGATGTGATCAAAAACGTAATTTGACTATTTGTCATTACTGTTAACTCCCTTAGGATGTTTACATTAAAATATTTGTTTTTCTTTTCCTATTTCTCTTATTTTCTTGGCAGTGACAATCTCAGCAATTCCACATTGAAGCTCTGTATAATTTCTGTCACTTGTTATTACTACTGTCAATACTTTGTTTGAATATATATTGAGTTGTTCTTTAGTAATCTGTCTCCAGTTTATAGTTAACTTGCCACACAAACCTGCGCGCATTCACAGGTTATGGGCCCAGATTCATATTTTTCGAATTGAAAACGAACGAACTATGATAAAAGGGAGTTCCAGATGGAAACACATATAGATGAACTCAAGTTCCTGGACTTCACCGAGACGTCGCTTGCTGACCTTCTGCAGGTGAACACATTGGAGTTGCCGAATGCCAAAAAGGAACGAAAATGAATGTCCGCAATTATTCAGCGAATAGCTGATAATCAACTCAAATATGTTAAAGACTGTAAAATGTCTTTTGACATTTGGACATTTCGCAAGGAAAGGAATAGCTAGTCAAATTCTAATTTGGAAAAGGTTATTAAGAATGCAACTGGAATCCCATTTTTTGAGATATGATAAGTTAGTTCGAGATCTCAAGTCTACCTCCTACTAATTGAACCGTTGTCCGAGGCGAACTTGGCGCTGAATTTTGTAAAGAATTGGCTGCTGGACGAGCAGGCAAAAAGGTTGAGCGTGCGGCAGGATGGAGATATTAAGCCATCTACAGCTTTTCTCGGCGCCTACTCAGCGGAACTTGCTTCCATACAAACACACCGGCAAGTCCAATTCATTAAAGAGGAATTTTGACAGTGTCACAAACCGCCCAGGAATTGACAACAGCAGAAGGACTCGGGATAACTTTTAAAAAATTCATGCTTTCGCAAATATTTCCGGTATTAATTCAAGCTCTAGGGAGATTACTAGTGAAAGTTTTTTTTATAAATCAGCATCGCTTTCATTTACAGTAAATTCGATCTTATTTATCTGCCAACCAGAAAGCACTTCAGTGATATCCTTTTAGAGTAAGTTCACTTACCTGTCGTATTGATTTTCAGTAATGTCGAACCAATCGAATTTCCAATTGTCTATAAAATATTTATAGAGAAAACACTCCTCTACGGGCATGTTGTTTTTCGGAAAGTAAGCTCGGTTTGAACTGGGGCAACGAAGCACGGAGGCACTATATTGGGTTACCAGACTCTTATTAAATAAAACATCGAAGGGTGTCGGTCCCGCGAAAATATATCGAGAACAATGAGCTGCCGGTTATGTCAACTACGTCGAAATTGATTTCGGTTTCAACGAGGTTTGATTCTCGCAGGAAATCTATTGGCTCCTAATTTATCAAATGGATACTTTTAAGAGTAAACCGGTTTCGTACAATTATTTCGAAAAATACAATTTTAAATTATTATATTAACTGGTGGAAATAGAACAAGTTGGTAGAATTACGTATGTGGAAACAATAAATAAATTGAATACTGAGGTAGCCAAACAGACAGTTAAAACAATAGTTGAAGAAAAACTAAAGAAAAACATTCGAGATCCATAACAAATCTGAATAGTTGAAGCATATGATTACATACATTTTTACCGAATCAAGTCAGCTTGGAGAAAAGACTAATTATTAGCGGCAATTAAGTACAAATGCATTTATTTACACCAACCCTATTGATTATTGATCACTTAATTAAGAAGTAAAAACATTTCAGAAAAATATGCTTCTATGTACAGATAACAAGACCTTCTCGAGCTACAATTTTAACCTTGGTAGTCGTACAGAATTATAATAAATATCTGGTCACCGAGCTTCGCTCTTAATATTCAAATCTACATTTTTAAGCAGCCCAATGAGTATATAATTTAAATATATTTATAACATGACAAATTATTAATTAATTCGCGAAAATCACGGAGTGGGCGACATCTACTTGAATTACTGATATGGAGATAAATAAAAGGTTGATTGGCGATTGGCTTGAAAGTAGGCGGGAAAATTAAAAAAGCTCTCAGTGTTAATTTTTAATTGGCTGCAGCTGTTGTTGACGTTTATCAACTGCTTGTCACAGAGGTTAGTTAAATGCATTAAAGTTGCCTAGTTTCTGGGGATTTCACCCTTTTAGGGCAACATCTACTGACGCTTGATCTTCGCGAATTGTCACGGTGGACAGGCTCCGTTTCCGGGACGGGCAACAGCAGCGTGTAGGGCACACGTCCCGTCAACAGAAGATCGCTCAGCTCACTCTATTTATCACTATATAAGAAAAACTTTATGTTCAATTGATTTTACTATTTATTGATCTGCAGTGAAGGAAAATTATAGGTCTGATATTCATACTTGGGTAAAAACCTCCACAAAAACCTGTGACCAGACTCTCGACGTGTGGCAGATATTGATATCATATTTTTTCAAAAATTTTCAGTTACAAAAATAGTTCATTCGTACATTACATTACAATTTGTTCTTGGAAAATACAAAGTCACAATCAACCTTAAAATGTACTATGAGAATAGAGAATTTTAAATGTCTCTTTAAAGTTTCTTGTCATTTGACAAGCAAATTATTTATGTCCGTCAAATGAACCTTTCCTTTTTTATATAAAGCGACAAATTTAAAATTGAATTCTGGCTTCATTATAAAAATATTATCAGTCCTCCTAAATCCTTGAAGGCAGAATTATTAGTAATAGCAAGGCAACATAAAAACAAATTCAAAAAGTATATTATGGATGAGATGGCCAGAGAAAAAGGAATTAAAATTCTCAGATTGCCTCCGAACCACGCAGAGTTAAATTCCATTGAACTGATCTGGTCTCAATTCTTAAAAGGTTATGTTTCTTAAAACAATAAAACATTTAAATTTCCTGATCTGCGAAATTTGTTTTTGAAGGCAGTTTCAGATATAAATAGAGAACATTGGGGAAAATGCATTGGTCATGTTAAAAATGTGGAAAATTCATTTAGGAAAGTGGATATATCAATGGATAATTTAATAGAACCGATAATAACAAACCTCAGAAAAGACAATTATAGTGATACCAGTAGTTTTAGTGAAGACAGTGACTTTTAAAGATAGTTCTTAAACTAACTTTTTTTTTAATCTTTGAGTTTAGGTAAGTACAGAAGCGTTACTTTTAATGCCAAGAGATTAAAAAAAGTTTAATCCCAACATATAATCCTCCTTGTTATTTATTGGTTAAATTTAATTCGTTCAATGTTAAAGTGTCGGATGCATAAAGTTTATTTTTATTTTTTGTAAATAATATAACTTCAAAATGTAATCTACGAAGTGCGTATATATATTTGATATGCTGTCACCTTATTTATATTATAGAAACTTATTTTGCAAAGTACGCCTATGGAATGTGACGTTATATCCCCACTTTTACTGTACTCATCTGTCCTCTATAGTATATATTACTATAGAAACAAGTAATTATTATGTGCCGTTGCTAGGAAATAAAACTAAAAGCTTAACTTTTCTTGTAAATATCTCGGAAGATCGAATTTTCACAGACATGAGACCTACATTTTCTGTCGATTTAGATAGGAATTAGTCTACCCTGAAAGTTTCATTGAATTCTGACGAGTGGATTTCGAGATCCTCTGGACACACACACATACACACACACATACAAACCTTGCTCGTTTAATAGTATTTGATATTCGCTGACGTCCTCCAAATACAACATAAATGTTTTATAGCGATGAATTTAAGGAAACAAAATCAGTACGTACCTCCTAACTTACAATACTTTCTAAATGTTTCTTAAATAATACAAAAGATTCTTGTTTGTACATAATAGAACTTTTTAAGTGCCCCTAAAAGAATGTTACTGGTCAATCACCGTATAACCCAGATCTTATCTCTTGCGTTGTTTCAAATTTACCGTTTCAAAAATACTGGATTCGTAGTATGCAGCTGTAAACTTTGGCGTTCTTAAATAACTTGAAAACTAGTCTTACCACTATATCATATTTTGTGTTAAAGGGTATCAACATTGTTTAATTTTCAATTACAAAATTAAACATAATGCATTTTCATTTCATTTGATAAACAAATAGGCAACGCCGCCAAAACGGTCAACAGCGTCTCGGACAAAGAATAGGCAACGCCACAATATTAATCTGCTAGATATATGTAAATTATATTATATTATAAAGTAAAAACATTTCCTTCTCCACGCGAGCGAGAAGGACAACATTGAGACACAAGATCTCTTCGTTTCCGCGCTCGTACATCCGGTACCAGTCACGTGTTTCGTTTTATCTGGAAAGATCCAGCCGGCCTAGTCGAAGCTAATAAACAAAACGGACTTCCGGCTCACGCCATTATATCATCAAAAATCCTCGCGTAAACGACAGTCCATATGACTGCAAATTAGCCAAATATATTGTAAAATAACGGTAGAATATTTCATCCGACTTAAGTGCGAATGGGACGGCATTATCCATGAGTGAGATGCAAGACGAGAATCTCTCGGTTATTTCCGCATTCCAGTACATAAAAACTGTGGGCGTGACTTAACAAGCGCACGCGCTACAATCAAATCTAGCAGAACTCTTTTTAATGTGCATCGAGCTCTCAACATGAGCGCATACTCCGGGGTTACTGAAAACCTCGTAAAAATTCTCTGACAAAATTAAGTACCCTCTGATGCGGCAAAAAATGTTTTTAAATGCATCTTAGTACGGCAATTTAGTGTGTGATAAACTCTCAATCACAGCACAACTCCTTTGTCCATCATCATCGTAAATTTTGTCCTATTTTTATAACTGAGTTTTTAAGGTCAGAATTTAAGTGACCTAAACATTCTTTCTGAGTGGGTGATAAGTAGTGTAAACCATTCCACTGATATTGATAGACCTATTCATCGTTACGTTTTAATCATTGAAGATTTACTAATCACAAACACGCAATTTTGAATTACAAATGGTTTCTAGATGAAAAAACTGTATAACAGCTCCTACTTGTAGTTTTTTCGAGCTTACCCGCGGCAACACTTGACAGCTAGAATAACAACTGATAGATTATTGTTAACAGTAAACCCCTCATGGAACAAAGAACAATGAAAGTGGATGGTACAAAAACACTCCAGTGGGAAAAAACCAACTTTCGAAATGGACTAAAGAAGCAGCAGAGAACACAGGATTAAATACAAAAGAAATAAAAATAGCAAACCACTCTATACGGTCGACAGCAGTCAGTAACCTGGCTAGAGAGGGTGAACAACACTTAACTAAAATTACTGGCCACAGCTCAGCCAACTCAATTAAGCCTTATCTGCAAATGGATAATGAGCATTATTCATTTATTTATTATGTATGCATATATAATAGGTAGTATGTTTTGTAAGCAATGTGTATGCAGAATAATCTGTTACTCATGAATAGTCTTGTCAAATACCATTAGGGCATCTAATTTTTCCTGTGAAAAAATCGAAAAAACACAATGCAAAGTAATATTTTTTTAACAAAATGCATTCGTGCAGGTACAAAAATCCTCGTCTTCGACTCGGATTTTTGTTGGCACCAGCACTTATGCTTCTTGTTAAAATATTAGGGGAGAGGGTGGAGGGTTTGAACACTTTTTTGTATTTTGTATATAACTTTTCACTTAAACACATTTTATTAGGTATGTGTGTTTTAGGTCTTTAATATACATACATTTATTATTAAAACATGATAAACTTTTGCGAAATTTTCAAAATAATTATCTAAATAACCCCACTACATTTGTTCAATTTCTCCTCTGGTTGGGGTGCTTTTGAACAGAAAGGGGGAGGATTTGAACATGGCCAAAATAGTTCAATAATAAATAGCAAAATAATAAAGAAAATACAAGAAACCCTAGCTCTTTAGAGCCACTCCA
Source organism: Crepidodera aurea (assembly GCA_949320105.2). NCBI lineage: Eukaryota > Metazoa > Arthropoda > Insecta > Coleoptera > Chrysomelidae > Crepidodera > Crepidodera aurea. Next base: position 52,835,702 of record OX439474.1, read on the forward strand.
TTATCCACCACCTATAGGCATCTATTGTATAATACAGAGACCAATAAAGTCCTCTAAGTGCTTATAAAAAGAATTAGACTAAAAACTCATAAACTATTTTTTTTACACACGACGGCGCCCGCGCCCCTCAGGTCTCTCAGGCTTTGAACAATGTTCAAAGTCTCCCCAAGCTGCTTGTTCAAAGCCTCCCGATGGCACGTTTTGGCAGAAAAAATTGAATAACTTTTTTATGTTTGAGTTTTTAAATACAGTTGTGTTGTAAACTTACCTCAAAAATATAGTGATAATCACGAAATATAGAACAATTAAAAACGACAGTCAGCTTTTTTAAAATATGGGTTGAAAGGATGATCGAAATAAATAAGGAGTTCAGCGAAAATCTTATTTACACTAACAACGACTAAATATCATTTGGTTAATATGCATCCCTATTGATAGGCCAAGGGAACATTGTTGACAGTGCATTTTTAATTTCGCAGACGACAAGAACATATTGTAGTAGAAAATATTTTGATTGTTCAAAACCTCCTCGTGTTCAAACCATCCACCCTCTCCCCTACTTAGTAACGTGTTTTTTCGATTTTTTTCGGAAAAATTAGATGTACGATGTTACTTTACTTTACGACTATATCGTAAAATGAATCGAATATTTCAATTATTATTACCCGAAATATTGCGGAGTGAGAGCCCGCGCGCGAGTTGCCGAAAGTTAAAAAAATAATAATACTAAGTTAGCCCCACAATATTAATTTTAATTGATCTATGATAAAATAATATACTAAAATAAATTGTTAAAGAAAACACTGTAACGATAATATGTATAATATGTTTATTGTGTAGTAAAAAACTTGTTTTATGGTATACAAAATTACTTTATCAAATATTTTACGTACTAACCACCTTAAAATCGAAATAAAAAATTAATATGTTATGTAATTCTCCATTCAATGTAACTTTATTTTGTTTGTTATTATAAGAGAAATACTTTCCATCCTCAGGTTTTTTTTTGCGGACAATTTCCTTTAATTTTATTTATTTAACAACTAAAATGAACGCATTTTGTGACAAGATTTATGAAGCCCCAAATACCGCAATTGGTAACATATTCGTCTCTCCCTCGGGATATTTGGGATCAATCCCCAACCGTGACCCTCAAAGGTTATCTACAGCCAAAATTAAGTGCTCGATTCTAATTAAATATTTAATACAGTTTAAATATTAATTAAACAAGATTGTATGAAATTTTCGTAATGTACCTACTAAATTTAAAAAGATGACGAGAAACTTTCTTTGATATTAAATGTTCTTTTAATAAGTTTAATAAGTTGCTTTGAAATTTGTGATTCCAAAAATTCATTTAGAAAATATCTCAGGATCGTCTTATTAGGTAGATGTCGACCATTATTATTATTATTATATATTATTATTATCATCATTATTATTAATGCCAGTAGGTAAAAACATTTTAAATATGTATGAATTTCTTATACACAGGGTGATATAGACCAGGTCATGACGATTCAGAATAGCAGAATTTCACCTCAGTAAAAATCTCACCGTTTTGGATCAACTGATCACCTGATCACCAATTTGGATTTAGAAATAAGTACTCGACGATCGACCAAGTTCATAGAATAACCAACATGATAGAGAAATCATTAGAAGAGAAAAACATTTGTGCTACTATCTGATAAGGTTTGGCATGAAGGCTTAATACATACGCTCCAGCTTTTCCTTCCAAAACAATATACAGATATCCTCCATTCTTATATATCGGAAAGATACTTTAGAATTAGGTAAGAGGAAGCCTATTCCGATATTAAAGAAATTAAGGCTGTACCACAAGGAAGTGTTCTAGGACCTGTCCTATACTTACTGTACACATGTGATATTCCAGAGTTAGAAAACAATACCATAGCCACCTTCGCGGACGATACTGCCATTCTAGCAGTGGGAAAGAGCTATGAAGGAGCAACCCATAAGCTGCAAATAGCTGTCCACCTTATCTATGACTGCACGAAGGAAAATTAAACTTAATGAAACCAAATCACTCCACATTAACTTTACAAAAAAAAGGATAGATCATATTCTAATCGTCAGAATAAACAATAACCTTAGATGCCAAACTCATGAAAGTGCATGTTAAAAAGAAAAGAGAAGAACTTTGACTGAAATATAGAAAAATATACTGGCTAATTGGAAGAAACTCCACTCTGTTTCTACATAATAAGCTTATGCTTTATAAGCCGATGCTTAAGCCTGTATGGACGCAATAGTGATCTCCATAGGGATCTAGAAATGGACACTGTTGACCAGACCATCAAGAAATTAGCCAAGAGTCATAAAGAAAGATTTCATCATCATGTCAATGTAGAGGCTATCCAGCTCCTTGACAATACTGGGTTAGAAAGAAGACTTAAGAGGATCAAGCCCTTTGAGTTAGTTTAGTGTTTTTAGTGAAAAAGAGAGCTTGTGTTTAAACGTTAAAGTTTAGTGCAATCCATTCTACAGAACCTAAGGAACGCTGATGAGTATACCTTAGTTTTAAGTTTCAAACTCTATTAGATTAAGTTAGAATTAAATTGCTCATTGGTCACTGTTGACCAGATTGTAATATACTAAATGACTTTATGGGTGTTTAATAATAAAAAAATAATAGTAAAAATCTCACCGTTTTCTGGAAAATCGCTACTTCACCTTGGATTTTTCAGTGCCATGTCTACAAAATAAGACTAATTTAAATATCTTTACTGCTGAAGATTACTGATGAGTGATGCTTACAGACGTTCAGAACAGTTTTTCAGAAATTGATACAATTTTTCGAGAAATGTGGGTAAAATGCCAGATTTGAATCCCACTCATTTTTATTAACAAAAGTTTGACATTATTTTCTGAATAATACATAATCACGTTGATGTGGACATTCATTACAAAAGATTGCCCATTTTGTCCAGACTCTACCATGATATAAAATATACTATACTTATTTTTGGAAGGAGCGGTATTTCGATTATATTAGAGGGTGGTGTTATTCTGAGCAAAAATCAACTCTTACGACTTTGTCGATAATGCGTTTTATTTTTATCCTATCAAGATGATACACCCTGTATAGTCAGCAGCGTGGTCGCCTTCCGATTCCTTTTCTCCATTTCCTCTTATCCTTCCAATATATAAATCTCTCTCTAAACTGAAAACCAATGGACCAATTCCATTGGTCTTCAGTTCATTAGCAATACTTGTTCTTACCAAACAAGCAAATTTTTTTTTATGTTCTTCTATTATTTTTTTCGACGTTATTTTCCTTATCTTTTCATTTATAAATTGTTCTATTTTCTATCTAGATGACCTTCCGAGATCCTCTACAGATTTGATAGAGTTTAGCAATATATTGAAATGGAATTTGATATTAGAACAAGTTGATGAGGGAAATTTAGAAATTTACATTATTAAAATTTATAATTAAAGAAAGTTTATAGTTTAGAGTAAAATGTTTAATGGGAAGAATTATGTGGAGCGCACTTAAAAAATGTGACAGAGGTTTTTGATAGGTATTGAGAGATGTCAAAGTTTGAATTGAAAAATAAAATAAAATTAAAACCTAATAATTTCATATTTATCACAATATTAGGGTATTTTTAACAGTTATAGGTTACAAATAAACATTTAATTAAGCCAAATAATTAAATTATTATTTACCGTTTAATATAGAGTAAAAAAGACTTCGAATTTGAATTATAACATAATATATTTTCTCCACGGCCACTACTGAATGTAGTTATTCTGAAAACACTTATAATAACAGAAAAGAAACATTCTCGCTCTTGAGATTGAAAGAAAATTCTGAAACTTTTGTCTCTTATGTATTTTATATGTATTACATTCTATCTCTAAAGATAGAATCTGTATCCTGTATTGTTTACAAAAATAAGGTTTGCCATGAATGTCGAATTAACTGTCAGTATTAGTTGACGTGGTCTTAATATTGGTTTGTAAAAACTTTTAATTTATTAAAAAGGAGAAGAAAATCAAACGATTCAGATGTACAATTTGAAAATATTCCTCCAGAAATAAAAAAATTGCCGATTATTATATTTAACTCAAAATTTGCTACCGCAAAAATCCAAGCTTGACTATAAAAATACTACCTACACAATGTTGAGAGATTAAGGTTTCATTTTACTATATTTAATTTCTACTTTCTGTGTCCGTGGAGAAAGTACAGTCTGTTACTCTGTTGGAATGAAAATCCGACACTCGTGGTTCCTCACGCTCGCATTCGCTCGCGTTCGGAATCCTCCACTCGTGTCGAATTCTCATTCCAACCTTGTTACAGAATATACTATTATCCACGGCCACTACTGAATGTAGTTATTCTGAAACCACTTATAATAACAGAAAAGAAACATTCTCGCTCTTGAGAGTGAAAGAAAATTCTGAAACATTTGTCTCTTATGTATTTTATATGTATTACATTCTATCACTAGAGATAGAATCTGTATTCCGTGATTGTTTACAAAAATAAGGTTTGCCGTGAATGTCAAATTAACTGTCAGTCTTAGTTGACGTGGTCTTAATAATGGTTTGTAAAAACTTTTAATTTATTAAAAAGGAGAAGAAAATCAAACGATTCAGATGTAGAATTTGAAAATACTCCTCCAGAAATAAAAAAATATGCCTATAATATAACTCAAAATTTGCTACCGCAAAAATCCAAGCTTGAATATAAAAATACTACCTACACAATGTTGAGAGATTAAGGTTTCATTTTACTATATTTAATTTCTACTTTCTGTGTCCGTGGAGAAAGTACAGTCTGTTACTCTGTTGGAATGAAAATCCGACAATCGTGGTTCCTCACGCTCGCATTCGCTCGCGCTCGGAATCATCCACTCGTGTCGAATTCTCATTCCAACCTTGTTACATATATACTATTAATTATTTTCAATGTCGTCATGTCGTCACTGGTAACATCACTGATGTTTCAAATAAATTTCGTACAAAAATGGCGAGGGGTTCCAAAAATATTGTACACCCGTTACAATCTGCAAGTTTTTCAATATAAACAAGAGGCTTGTTTCTGTCTCGTTCGGTGCAGAGAGTCAGTTAAAATAGGGCGAAGTATTATCTGAAAGTTGACATAAACTGAAGTGTATGTTTGTCTGCGATAAAACAAAGCCTTCTGAATTGTGATGTTAAATTTCAGACGAGTACTTTTCCACGCTTTATGGCCTTCTGAACATTGTTACTACGAACGAATAACCAGAAAAGCAGTACTTTAAAATATCTCTTACATGTCGACTGAGGACGTCTCGCGTTGTGTTTCTCACTTCGTAAAATTTTATTCGTTTATATCGCGAGAATGCACTTCTCTGTTTTGGATGTTTGGAGTCTGACACTAGTTTTTGTAGGTTTATACGGAGATTGACTCTTTTCCTGCAAAATAATGATATAAAATTTTGCAATATCAAAAATGCAATATATTTCACGGAAATAATAAGTACGGGAACATTTTTAGTTTATTTAGACGTCGATTGCACTAAATCTAATATATGTAGATTTATGAAAGTGAAAACTGCGTTTCTTGCTGCACATCGGGCTGCATGATCTGCCATTTTATAAAAATACAAATAGATCTCTTCAGTAAAAGAAAGCTAGAAGTAGATGTCACGGCCTTCAGCTGATTCAGGACAGCGTCTGGTTGGTTTTTAATCCATGTTGTACTTTCTACAAAAAGGTTCCGAGTAAGTGATTAGTAAATACTTTTATAGTTTTTCTTTGGAGGTTTACCTTTTGTATTTCAAAAGTCTCGACTTGAAACGTACTTAACAGTTTTTAATTTTTTTAATCCTTTAATTATAATACTTATAATTGCGCACATTAATAGGGTACAATGGCCATTATTTTTTATCTATGATACCTATTAAATTAATAAGAACATTTTTAGTAATATTTTATAAACTTTCTTTGGTTTTTTGCCTACAAATATAAATTCAGAGTTTAACATCATGTAACGCTAACTTTTTCGAGAATCCACAAACATGATTACGACTACTCTTGAAGTAGGTATCTATTTCGCTCTTTCTATTAATTAGAAAAAGATGGTGCTAATGGGAAAATACTATAGAAATAGAAATACGTCACGATTCATAAATATAAATTTAATTTCACAGGCCCCCTTTAATAATGAAGCGGAAAAATTTTGGAAATGTATTGTACTGGTTATACAGTTTCATATGGGTCAATAAAAAATTTTCGTTACTAAGCCTCATTATAGCAATCTATAATTGTATAAAAAAATTTATTATATCCATATCAAGAGTTAAAAAAAATTTCCTCTCTCTCTACTCTGTAATCCCGAGGGACGTCCTTGAATGCACGTATGTGTTTTCGATAAATAATCTCCGTTTCAGTAAAATCAGGGGTAAAAACGTATGAAAACGATAAATAAATTAGTCGTAAATTACCAGCGATTTGTGTTTGTCGGCAGTAAATCACGTGTCCGCGTATTGAATGCCGGTAAAATATTTGACGTAAACGATTTAATCTTGTGGAATTATGGCTTATGTATTTATTCAATAAAATGGAGGTTTTTAGGTGAAGGTTTAAACTTTGTTTACATGCTCTATTTGCTAAATGCGCGTTTATCCTCGAAAACGTAAATAGTGTTCCTGTTTGACGGCTAATAGAGTAGTTAGTTGTTTAACAAAGTAGACAAGCGGCAAGACAAAGTCGTCTGCATAAAACCTGCTAATATATTAGCCAAAATATGCTTATATGCCTTATCATTCTACCACAATGTTTTAAAAATTTTTCGCTTATAATGTGGTTAAAGTTTATTATCAGTTTCATTTTCTGAAATGGAATACATCTTTAGATATTATTAGACGTGAGATTAATAAGTATTTGTAAGTAACGAACGTTATATTAGAATATTTTCGTAATAATGTCTTTTAATCAGTTTTTCTGCCATCTTTAACATGATGGCGCATTTATTTTTATCATAATGGCGATTACAAAAATGGCAGCGTTTAGGAAATAAAACGTTAAAGTGATTTTTGAAGGTAATAACAACTTTGAAGTTACTTAGATTCCATGCGGTACGTGGAAATCACTTACGAAGGTGGCAAAAACGTGGCGAGAATCACCACTTTAATGGTATATTAGTAGTTCCCAAAACAACACTAAAACTATCACGTCCACTTTAAGATCTGCGACTTCTAAGTAGTATTTAAGTAATATAGTTTTTCTATATTAATGTTGGTGCAACTTTGAGGTAATCTCGTTTACTAGTTTTATAACGTTTCGAACACCTTCAGTGGCACCAACATATTATAAAACTATTAAGTGATTCTCAGCGGTGAACTTTACGTGACTACTACTAGGCAAAAATAAAATGAAGTTATTCTTACTGTGTAGATTTAGTGATTATTACGCAATATCTACCCAATCAAAGTTGCGATATCAGTTTTTGTCACTATAATGCTACTTGGGATACTTTATCATGAATCTTTTGTGACTCTGGTGTTTTTCCATACATCTTTCTACGTATATTGAAGATAATGTGTGTTTTTCTGCCGACCTTTTGTAGGCGTTGGTTCGATGGTAACATCTGGTTACTCCTACCCTATTTAGTGACTTTAGTCTTGCCAGTAGTCTTCATTTTGTAAAGTTTATCATTGTGGTATTGTGAAGATTTACTGTATGTTTTTTTCTTTACAATATCTGTCAACAACCCTCAAAGCAATTAGAGTTGTCTCCAATAAATACTTGCAAATGTAATCTTAAAGACAATCGCAAGTTCGCCAGCAAATCCTAGGCAATGAATGTACACGAATGATAACGAACCTCCTTGAGGGCACCCTTCTGTTTCTCCTGCTCCAGCTGTCCATATGGCTTTGCCTATTATCCTATAAACAAAGGATCTTCAAATTAATACCGAAAGAGACAGCCATTTTACAACTTTTAAAAAAGTTTATTTTCACTTGTTATAGTATCAATTTGCAAAATACAAACTTTTTACTTTTCAAATTTTGTAACAATCTTCTAATTTTTTGCATGAATATTTGTCCATGATCAATAACAACAACGTGTCGACGATTCAGATTGGTGTTTAAGCCCAATAAAAAGAATTTTTACATACGAAAAAATGTGGCAATGAATCCATCACTATACTCCAGAGTCACAGCGGCAGTCAGCAACCAGCGGAGTCGGTCGTATCACTGTATTGTATATTCATATTTTTTAGTTTAGTTAAAAAATATAATGCGCGAAAATTATGTTTAAAATTTCCAAAGCACGCCTGTGAGTTTTAAGATCTCTGCTTGTAACTCCAGACTTTGGTGAAAGGTATGGCAAACTCTCAGCAACTTGAGGTAGAACTAGAGAGGATTGTGGTCTTAATGTGGAAGTGAGTTGAAAATATTTAGCAAAAAATGCTGGAGAAACTTATAAAAAATAGTTATTTTTCAATAAATTATATAAATGTAATATACAAAATTATTGGTAAGTTGTTTCTCGAAGCCTAGATTTCATTGGAAATTGTTTTTTGTATCTGAGATGTATTTTTAAATTATTTATCAAAGGTTTAAGACAAAATCTATTAGATAAATGTGTATTTTTTCTAAAATATGATTGCGCATCATTACTGTTTGGATTTTCCTCGTTTTCAGGAATAGTATTCTCAATTTAAATTTCAGAATCAATATTCTATTCAGAAACAATCAGAACTATTCACTGCCAGCTTCGGATGCTTTATCATTCTCGGAATTCTCATCATCTGAGTAAATGTCGTTGAGTAATTAAGTAAAAGAAACTTTTTATTCAATTTCGTAACAGTAATTTTATATATATGAACTGATTAGTTCTATAGTAGATTTATTTTTAAGCGTGTATACATATTATTGGAATAATTTGATTTTTTAATGAGATGGATTCGTGTGGAAAGTTTTTTTAAAATAAACCTGATCTGACCAACAACGCAAATGTCAGCTGGTAAGGTTTTGGCCTTCAATTTTGGGAGGCGCACAGTATTTTATTCAGCGATTACCTTAAGAAAGGAAGAACCATAAGTATATAAATTGTGAAAAAACCATCTCAAAAGAAGAGGAAAAAAGTGCTCTTTCACCAAAACAATGCACCGTATAACAATTCGATCGCAACAATGGCCACATTGCAAGAATTACACTTTCATTTGCTTCCCCATCCACCGTATTCTCCGGATTTTGCATACAGTGACTACTACCTGTTTGCAGACCTAAAAAGGATACCCCACATTGTCCTTGACCTGAAATTCCCTTTCTCTTATCGCAGACGAGTTTATGGTTGGGCTTCTAACGATAGGTTGATTTTAATAGTAGATGTAAAATAAAATCGGAAATTAAGTGAAAATAAAACCGGAAAATTAGTAACTTCGAAACTGAAGCCTGTTTAAAGTCCAAAGATAAATCGTTGTATAAAAAAAGTTATAGAAATGTTAGAAAAGCATTGGAATTATTGTATGACTCTTACGCTAATCAATAATGTCATTCTACAATATTAATGAGTGACTGAGTGGACAAATTGTTAAATAAAAGGAAGTGATAACTTAACTGTACCCTTAAATATTTCATCAGGTTTTAAGATAATACTTAAGGACTTAAATCAATAACGGTATCCATATCTCAAATGTATTAATCTTCTTTAACAAGTACCTAAAAGAATATTGATATTGATATTAAATCATTCGTCTACTTCTTACTTAAGAATTTAATCTCGATTAAAATAAAAATGCAATTATTAATTCTAATCCGTCTGAAACGTTGATAAGTATTATTAATCCGAATGCTGTTGAAAGAGGATTTATAAAGTTAGGAAACAATTTTGTATGAATGAACGCATCGATTTAATAATTCAATAATCTACCGTAAAATTTACATATCTACACTGCAGGGCTAATTCCACAATTGAATATAATGGATTGTAAAACGAATAGGCCGGTCTGCATAGACTTTAGAATTATAAATTGAATATTTGTAGATAATTGTTATAATTTGGTAAAATACCCGAATCACATGGATATTCCAAAAGGTATCTAACTACGAATAAATAAAATATTATTAGGGTAGGAATTTAGTCGAGACATAATTAAAACTACTATTTATACCCTGTTGACAAAAAAGACTAAACAAATAAATTTTATAATTATAAAGAATTATTATTATTATTACACATTATAAGCAGAGCAGCACGCTCCTATTATGCCCAAAAATAGAAATTAAACATTGTGGAAAATAAAAAAAAGAAATACCTAATAATATACATGAAAGAAAAAACAACAATTTTCACAACTACAAAATACACAAAAGTGCGAAATTAAGGTCAGAAACTGTTAAATATGTTGCACTGATCTAGTCTGTTTTTGAAGATGTTGACACTTGATGCTGAGATGCTCTCGTGGTCTAAATTATTCCAGGTATAAAAAATTCTGTTGGGTAAAAAGTTTTATCTTGATCTAGCTGTTTTTTCCTTCTTGAATTTGAACTGGTATCCTCTAAGTCTTGTATCTGCGTTTAGGATGAAAGTTGTTTTTAGATCACCAAAATCATATTTTAGAACTCGGAAAGCTACAATTAGATCGCCTCGAAACCGATAGTTCAAATGTGGTAAGATTGGCCATGGGCAATCTTTCTTCATATGGAGGTCTAACGCGAATAGCGTAAAGTGATAGAAAAAATAATAACTCATTTTAATAGGGAATAATTGCTAAAAGGTTTAATAATCAGTTCAAAATATTAATAATTAGAATGGTTTGGTGTATTTTGTTGTCCATGATGATTTTGGTGTGCTAGAGTTGTAAAAAATTTGCGGCTGAAGCACTTAAAATAGGTGCAAAGAAAAATGCAAAAAAAAACTAAGAAAACGTAACCCTCTTATTTTAAATGCATTACCAGCAATTATCCATAAAATGTTTATTCAAGAAATCATTAGATCAACACTTCCGTGAAGAATATCCAGATAGGTATAGTGCTAGATTAGTATACAAGTGGATCTATAAAATTGGTTTCAGATTTAGAAATTCCTACAATAGAATATTTTTTTTAGACGGCAGTTTTTGACGAAACTTTAAAACTGAAATAAAATACCTATTTTAACATATATTATGTACTTTCAGGTACATAGTAGTAGGTGAGCAATGAAAATTGGTTTACAGAAATTGATGAGAATAAAAGTAATAAAAACATCAGTGAAAAAATGGTTCATTATTATGAGCAATGCTAATTATCATTCAAGATTGAAAGAAAGATGCCTTGTAGAAGTAGGGCTAAAAGAAAAATGATTGAGTGGGTGGAATCTATAAGTATCGATTATTTATAAATATAGATGAAGGATGAAATATGAAAAATCGTTTATCAATAGCCAAAGAACATGGTCATAAAAGTCCTTCTCACTGTCAGGATAATCCTATCGAAATGGTTTGGTCAGAGGCAAAACATATTATGATAAGAAAATTGTAAAAATCCGATGTATATCTATTGTTAAACAGGACACTGGGCAAATTATATTAGGCACGCCGAAAAAATAATTTCCTCAGATGTAGAGATATTATTTCATTAAATTCCGTAGAAGACGACACTGAAGAGTATCTGGAAAGTTTAGATTCTTCAGAAAATAATAGATGTGTTCTTTGTTGTATTTTACACATTAAGATTCTCCATTTTATTTGAAAAAAAAATATATGGTCATAGTACCGACTACTACAATGCAACACCAAAATATATAATTTATATTTATGTTAAAAATGTATTTTCTTAACACCATGTCGAATTTCTAGTTCCTAGTAATGAATGTTTCTCCAATTAAAAACGGCTTGATTGATAAAAGTTACTTCAGTAGTGAATAAAACATTCTTATTAAAATTAATTAATAAATTAATAGGACCGACTTATTTAGAATAATTGGGCAAACTGCAATTCTCGTGGACGATTTCTTGGAAGCAAATTTTGAACAGGAATAAAGTGAAAAGGATAGAAGTTGTTTTTCTCTCCATAGTGGCGTTGAGAGTCGGAACAAAACCATGAAAAATGGACCAAAATTTACCCGGATCGAGAGTACCTCCCCCCGTTTTCGAGGATGCTGAACACGATGGCGGTATCATAATTTTTATTTTCGACTGTTGCACCCCTAAAACGGCCAAAAACTACCCCCTAAAGGGATTAAACGGGCAGCACATCATTTCCCTGTAAAAAAACGTCTTTCCCCCCGTTTTCGAGGATGCCGAGCATGGTTGAGGTGTTTCGGAGGTGACTTTTGACATGTGGAGGGGTAGGTGAGTGTCGGAAGTAATCTTCAACACCATCAGCGTGCTCCGCATCCTCTAAAACGGGAGGAAAGAGGTTATCTTAAAGGGAATTATGTCCTGCCCCTTTAACACCATTAGAGGGTAGTTTCTGGCCGTTTTAGGGGTTCAGCTGGCCAAAAGAGAAATTCTGATACTGCCATCGTGTTCAGCATCCTCGAAAACAGGGACACAGGCGTTTTGTCGCTGTTAAAAAGAAGGAAAAAACACCTATGCCGGGAGTCAATTTTGGTAAGTGGAGGGCTTGGTGAGGTTCGGAAGTAATCTTTAACACCACCACCGTTCTCGGCATCCTCGAAAACGGAAAAGACGTTTTTTTTACAGCGAAATGATGCGCTGTCCGTTTAACCCCTTTAGGGGGTAGTTTTTGGCCGTTTTAGGGGGTTCAGCAGTCGAAAATAAAAATTCTGATACCGCCATCTTGTTCGACATCCTCGAAAACGGGTAGGTACTCTTGATCCGGGTAAATTTTGATCCATGTCCTTCCGAGTCACACACGCCACTACCACTAATTTACTCTTTTTTTATCTAATCGAACCAAAACTTCACCTTCCGGATTAGGTGTTTGTTTGTTTGCAAAATGAGCCTGTTTCATCCAAACAACGATATAGGATTTCAAAAGTTTGATGATCTGGTTGCCTCCTGTCTACATATATCAATTCATACTTTTTGGCTGCCGATCAAGCTCAAAAATTATCTTGTGCGTATACAAAAATCATATGCTTCAGTTCCTCATTGGTAAAATGATTATGTCGAGACATTTCAGCTGAAAAAGTAACAGTAACTTGAAGACTCTTTAAAAATTCAATAACGCAATGAACTGTTAAAAAAATAATGTACTCACAATAAATGACATTAACTAATAACTGACTTTTCACAAATCAAATATTGAAATCCCTTTTCGAAACTCTGAACAGTCGAGAATTACAATTTTACATCATCAGGAATTTCTCATATGGCTTTACCCGTAACAAAATATTAAATAATAAACCCTGCATATGTTTCCACATCAATATTTTATTATTTGATGCAATCCTCATATTTTGGTCCGAATAACGTGCACTCGCTCTAGATCCCAAAGTAATGAAATAATTGAAAATACTCTTTTTATAGCGTTTTTACCCTAACCCTAACTTTACCACATACAGTAAAGTAAAAAAGCCAAGATAACAATGGCAAGACAAATGGCAAACTTCACTTTTCAAACATCAAATTACCAGGCTAAGAATATGAGATAAACGTTACACCCACGAATATTTATTGAAGAAACGTGACCTTTCAGATGTGCGAAACGTGCAATATACAAATGCCATTTTTTTAGTGGAACTTCCAAAGTTTTCAGGGATGCGGAAAACTGCTATCCAAATTCCGATGTTAAATTAAACATCAATCATTAAATATCCTTATACGACACTATTATCAAAGTTGTAAAACTACGATACAGGGTGGTCCTTAAATAATTGTACATAGAAGTATAGAATTATAATCTGGTAGCTACTTCGATGTAATTTGTAGAGGGCGCTAGTTATGCCACATTTGTGACATAAATGTGCGATAAAGTTTGTTACTCTTTAAGTTAGCGCTATTTTTGTAAAAGAATGTTAAATCCACATTATTTTAGTAGAAAAAAGCATACTTGTTATTAACCCTAAAACTTAACGGTTTACGAGATGCATGATTACACTGGTCGGCAAAAAAAATTTTTTTTAGCCTCGACACCATTTTTGCCGATTATTATGTAAAATGACCTCCTGAATCCGAATATGACCTCAGTTTTTCCCCATCACCACCATAATTTGAAAGAATGAAAAAAAAAACGGTGGGTGATGGGGGAAAACTGGGGTCATACTCGGATTTCAGGAGGTCATTTTACATAAGAATAGGCAAGAACGGTGTCAGGGCCAGAAATTTTTTTTTGCCGACCACTGTAATTATGGAACCGTTCCCTAAAATGCGATTATCTCGTAAACCGTTAAGTTTTTAGGTTAATAACAAGTATGCTTTTTTCTACTTTATTTAATATTAATATTTACTTTACTTTTGAGACATATTCTGAGAGGAGAACGATATGAGTTCCAACGCCTTATCCTTCAAGGTAAGATAGAAGGAGGAAGGAGAGGAATAGGAAGAAGAAAACTGTCATGGCTTCGAAATATTAGACAGTAGACAGGAATACACAATCTTCAGGAACTCCAAACCGCTGCAGTTAACAGGAACATATGACGGAAGCGAACGCCTACGCAGGAATCTGCATGGCACCTAAAGAAGAAGAAGAAGAAACAGCAAAAAAGTTTATCGCACATTTATGTCACAAATGTCGCCTCTACAAATTACATCGAAGTAGCTACCAGATTATAATTTCTCGTGCCCAAAAACCCCCAGTTCCAAATTTTTATGTATATATATATATATATATATATATATATATATATATATATATTCAAAAACGCTAAAGTTATTGCAAAAAATAAATCTTAAAATTTCACCTGACCTGACCTGTATATTCCTTATTAGCAACATTTTATTAGAGCAAGTTCGTTCAAATCGTAATATTTTAAAGGGAGGAATCTACCATACTTCTGTGTACAATTAGTTAAGGACCACCCTGTATAATTGCTGTGACCTTAATTAAAAAAATAAGACACTGTTGGAAACATTTTTTGCACTAATATGTTTTACTCTATTTCTGAATACTTTTTAAATAACTTTAGCATAATTTAATGTTAATTTCGTACTTTTCATACGTTTAAATTTACTTTTAATATTTTTTGTTTTGTCAAAAACTTTTTATTTATAAACATTAAAATTACCTTCCTTTTGTATCTCTATAATTGTATTTACGCTGATTGTGTAAATACAATAATTTAATTAAAGCTACTTTAAACCTATTAGTTTATATTATGCGAAATATAAAATAAAGAACCCTGTAATAAAAGGAATACTTTAGTTTGGCATTTATGCAAAAGATGGCGTCACTTCCATTTACCGTCGCTATAACCGGTAGTTCTGTTGATCTTGAATTTAACAATCAGCCTCAACTAACAGCAAAACTGAAAACCGAATGGTGCTCAAAAATAACGTCTACCTGCATTTGCTCTGGCATTTTATTTATCGTAAGGCATATAGGCAAATTTCACCTTAAAAAACGTGGGTCTTATTTCTGATGATAACATAGAGACAAGGTAATTCACAGAATGATTAAGAAGGGAAAAAGAACAGATAAGAAAGAATTTGAAATGGAAAGAAAGACGATTATGGGTTAATTTTATAAGGTTTGATGACAGACAAATAAGCTTCTGAAGCCAATGGAAGAAAGTGTATCAAAAAATCATTAAGGAAGAACATATAGTCTTAGTGCAAGAGCTAGGAGCAAAATATATTGGCCATATTTCACTTTTTGATGTGGTGCCACGAGTTATTCTCGTTTAAAGATTTTCCTCCGTGGGATTATGTAATCCGCTTTGGATGCCGGCTAACCACAGTGAAGTGGGGTGTGGATTGATATAAGTTGTTAACTAAAAAGAAAATGGGCGCCAGGAGATTGTTTTACCCTCATCCAAAATACAGTCAATTTAGTCACTCAACCTCCAGAATGGATCTAAATTGAGCCCACTAATAAAAAAAAAATAAACTACGTCGCAACCAAAAATTTGCTTACCTTCGTTCGGGTCAAGACTATTTGTGACTATTAGTGATTGAAAGGAAAGTAATTAATTACTCAACAACGGTTTAATAATTACACTTACACAAACTGTACAGGTCACAAAAAAAATAAAAAGACAAAGGAATCCAAATGATCCCACTAAAATTTCGCTAGTTAAAAAATTAAATTATTTAATTAATTAATTAAATGACGAATAATAGGGGTGTTACACCGTCCGCGAGAGCTCTCAAGGTCGTTGGAATTGGGCGTAAAAAAAAAGAATACCACTCGCCCCTATAAGTCGCTTACAAAATACCAAAAAAAATTAGAGAAAATATATATAAATACTAATTTAGAGACCTGTAAAAATTACGAATTAACAAGTAAGGTCTATGAACCAATATAAAAAAAAAGGAAAAACTTGCGGTTGTTCAAAATTAAATAGCGGCAACTTGCGGCTACTAACTCGTCAGGTCAGGTCAGCTCAACCCGGAAATCTGGACGTCAATCCGCCCAATACGAAAGGTTGGTTAACACTCCGCCCAATACGAAAACCCCTTTATACAGTGAAGGGGAATTCTCGGCAACCTTTCCTGACAGATGCTTCCGTATAAGGTAAATCCTCGGAGAATCAATTCGTCTAACGGGGAAAGTACTATTTCTGACAAAAATGGCGTCGTTACGAACGTGGCTCGATACAAAATATCAATTCCTCTTCAAAAGAATCAGACCAGGGTAAACACACCAAATCAAATAGGCACCCTGGACGTCTAACAATACGGGAATCGCTCGTCTATCCCAATCAATGGTACGAAATAATCTTCATAAACACCGGGCGACTCCTCAAAATTTTGTCTAAACCCCGTTATACTTATCACCCACAAGAAAGAAAGACAAGGCCCGTCCCAAAATTTCCTTCGAAATCATTCTCGAACGAATCTCACCACGCAAGACCAGAAAGAGATTCACCTAATAATCGCCACGGGTCACTTAATACGACTTGCTATCTAACCAATGAAATATCTGGTGGCTGGCTAACACAGCCGTTCAACACCTCAAAGTTAACAGAAGAAACGACAGGAACGACAGATCGAAACATTCATTTCGGAAGCTCATTGTGGTTTGTATTTTAATTTCTCTCTCTTTCCACTGGATTAAAACCACTTAGTTGTTAAAAAAGTTTTTTTATTGACGTTTCGGCTTTCCAGATCGAAAGCCGTTATCAAAATGACATAAAATAAATAAATTTACTAGAAACAGAACACTTGATAATCTTGCAAAAATATGACATCAACATAGTATACATAGAATAAGATTTTGAGATTGAAGATGTCAAAATCTGTTTCAATCATATTTTTGTGACGTTTCTGGGAACGAATTTTTGAAAGGATAGCGCATTTGCATATTATAAGAGAATTTATACTTCGTCATAAATGAAGTTTTCTTATTAATATTATCATAAGAAAAAACCAGATAAAAACTTATGATACTATCCCGCAAAAAGGATACCCTCTATATCGGGATAGTATCATAAGTTTTTATCTGGTTTTTTCTTATGATAATATTAATAAGAAAACTTCATTTATGACGAAGTATAAATTCTCTTATAATATGCAAATGCGCTATCCTTTCAAAAATTCGTTCCCAGAAACGTCACAAAAATATGATTGAAACAGATTTTGACATCTTCAATCTCAAAATCTTATTCTATGTATACTATGTTGATGTCATATTTTTGCAAGATTATCAAGTGTTCTGTTTCTAGTAAATTTATTTATTTTATGTCATTTTGATAACGGCTTTCGATCTGGAAAGCCGAAACGTCAATAAAAAAACTTTTTTAACAACTAAGTGGTTTTAATCCAGTGGAAAGAGAGAGAGATCGAAACATGACATCGATAAGAATAAAGTAAATGTTCGAAATACTTTATACGAAACTAACTAGCTCGTTCAAATGGATATAAAGTGAGTCAAAAAAAAGCTTGAGGCTGAATGTAAAATATCTTATGTGATATATGGTTCCTAAATAATATAATCCGATCCCGACAGTGGCTCACATCTACAAGGTATGAAAAACTAATTAATGTAGTAAGGTCTTAATGCCGAATTTAAACGTTACAGTGGCACAAGCGTTTGATAAGGTTTGGCATGAAGGCTTAATACATAAGCGCAAACTTTTACTTCCAAAACAATATACAGATATCCTCCATTCATATATATCATCATTAAGGCTGGAATACTACAAGGAAGTGTCCTAGGACCTGTCCTATACTTACTGTACACATGTGATATTTCCAGAGTTACCATAACCACCTTCGCCGACGACACTGCCATTCTAGCAGTAGGAAAGAGCAATGAAGAAGCAACCTACAAACTGCAAACAGCTGTCCACCTTATCTATGACTGGACAAAGAGATGGAAAATTAAACTTTATGAAACTAAATCACTCCACATTAACTTTACAAACAAAAGGACAGGTCATATTCCAGCCAGAATAAACAATAACCTGATTCCATATTCAAACACAGCAAAATACTTAGTATTATCTTAGATGCCAAACTCCGATGGAAAGTGCAAGTTAAAAAGAAAAGAGAAGAACTTGGACTGACATAGAAAAATGTACTGGCTAATTGGAAGAAACTCGACTCTGTCTCTACATAATAAGTTTATGCTTTATAAGCTGTATCGACTTATGGTATCCAGCTATGGGGATGCACCAAAGCAAGCAACTTAGCAATCATCCAAAGATTTCAAAACAAAGCACTAAGGAACATAGTGGATGCCCCTTGGTACATCCGCAATAGTGACCTCCATAGGGATCTGGAAGTGGACACTGCTGACCAGACCATCAAGAAATTAGCAAAGAGTAATGAAGAAAGACTTCATCATCATGTCAATGTCTAGGCTATCTAGCTCCTTGACAATAATGGGTTAGAAAGAAGACTTAAGAGGATCAAGCCCTTTGAGTTAGTGTAGTGTTTTTAGTGCAAAAGCAGAGCTTGTGTGTGCACGTTAAATTTTCTACAGAACCTAAGGAACTCTGATGAGTATACCTTAGTTTTAAGTTTCAAACTCTATTAGATTAAGTTAGAATTAAATTGCTCATTGGTCACTGTTAACCAGATTGAAATATACTAAATACCTTTCTTTCTCGGCTAATAATATAGCCAATTGCAAGGATATATCTATCTATCTAGAAAAGCATTACAAAGAATGGCTTCTTTGGTAATCATTAAAATACACTTTTTGTAATGATAACTGATGGCCAGTGAATTTAGACTTAGGAGGATAATGGCGGCAAGATCCAAGCCTAATAAAAGTATATAGACTTTTGAAGTTCCTCCTCTTAACTTTGGAGCTTGTTAGTATACAGATTATAAGTTGGAATTATTGAAATTAACCTCCTGTATTGTCCAACTTATCTGGCGAAGTGAAAAAATTGGTACAGATCGAGTTTTCCCGGGGTTTCTTGTTACACTCCAGTAGTGGAAAGGTGTGTCATGATTGTCGGAAGCTACGTCACTTGTGTCTAGAGGTTTTATTTTATGTTAAAATTTAGGTTATAAGAAAGGGTGAAACGGAAGATTAAAGTCAATACGACGCTACATTACAAAGTGGTTACATAATTTTTTTGAACGGTTTATAAACCAATTAAAGTTTTTTCACGATTCAACATTGGGGCTTAAATCGTCGGCGTATAAAAATATTTGATAATTCGTTAAATATTTATAATCCTGGCCTAACTCCAGATTTATCGTACAACTAAACGCTATTGAATAATTGAACAATTCATTAGCTGAAAAAAAAATCCAATCAGAATTTACGTTGCGTTTGAACAAATCAATTGAAATAACGACTCAAATTCACAAACGATTTACTATGTTTGGTTTTTATGCGATTTGGCGCAAGAATCGATTTTAACAGTAACTGTATAAATGGTGCAGACTATAAATTTTTTATTGTAGGTATCTGATAATTTTACCTTAACCACTGATGCTGAAATTGAATTAATCGAGTTACTTTATTATTAAATTTGTTATAAAATTAAATTCGTTTACAAAATAATTTTCGCAGGAAAAAGTTCATGTGATCATATTTTTTCTTTTGCAAATAAAAGAACCTTTTTGTACTTTTATTAAAACCGCAGTCATCCAGTCGAAGCGTCGATTCCCAGTTGTGATTGAGAGATTATGAAATATTGATTAGTGGTACAAGTTTTTTGTCAGGACAGGCAAACGGAGCAAGCGGAGTTGAAGCCTGCAGCTTATCTGAAAGTCCTGAAGTGATTTATTAGGTCCCCGCATGACTCTGACATCATCCAGCCGTTATGGACGTTAAACTTTTCAAAAACTATTTATGATTCGCGTCTTGCAAATGACCTTCCATCCTTCGTTTCGTGCCACGACGGACGACTTCCGGCTTTTGGTGTGTCACTCAAACACTTGATCGATAATCTTTATTCAGATGGTGGCATGTAAATTCCGGGTCTTCACATAAATTCGGTCGAGATCTCTTTTCGAAGTTTAATGACACTCTTTTAAAGGAATAAATCTAGTTACCTATAAAAATCTTTATCGCTTCAACGTTAAAAGCTACGTTAGATATATACGCTATGTTTTTCGGTCATATTATGTATTTTCAATAACGCAAACTGGTTCAGAAAAATAATCTAGCTCCCCGTTAGTCTGTAATGTATCGTAAAAGATATTATATTTTTAAAAAATATATACTGGGTGTTTTAAAAGTAATGGACCAAATTTTTTATATAAGAGAACAAAATAATAATATTTTGCTTAATATACTTGGGTCTTGGTTTGTTGTGTCCTTAATTGGGACTGGGCATCTGTTTGATTATTAGAAATGGTTTCCTTAATTTCATAGCTGTCCGTGTCAAAGGTTGAAGCGCCTTTTTTCACACTTTTATTAAATTTTCTTCCTTAATGTTTTATCAAGATTTCTTTTGTAAGATTTCTTCGTACTTGATTGAACTGTCTGTATTTTTTTTTCATTTCTTGACTTGTAATGTTGGCTTCGAGGTTTTCTTTAAGACATGTTTTCAACTTTTCTACGCCACTTATTTTTTTAGTGATTTCAACTTGTGCTGATAGTTTAGATGACTCTAGCCTAGAGCCGACTGGTGAGTAGTAACTTCCAGAAGCGTAGCGTCTTCGTGGGGGGGCATTTCTGCTGTGCAAAAAAAAAATTGGTCGACTGTCGTATAACAGCGCGTCTGATATTGAAAATGTACATAGATTTTGTCATTCCTTCAATAAAATTTGCGTTTTCAGACATTTGCGCGTAGCGTTTGACCTGAGTATATTTTCAGAAATGTCAACAAATCTGACCTAAGTGACACATAGCAACTCGGTTCATTTTTGTTTCAAATCTTCCGTTTTGAGACAAAATGTGGCAATTATTTTCGAAGACGGCCGATGCGTTGACAACACTACTTTTTTAAACAATTGTCTGTAGCTTCTAAAGTGGACTGTAATTTTTTGTAGTTGAATTTTTCCTTTCCCAGAACTCCAAAATCATACACACATGTTACTTATATTTAAGAGTTTATTAAAACTTTTTTTAAAAAACAACGAACAAGTATAAAGTAATAGAAAAAAATAGCTTTACATTGTGTCACCAATCACTCAGAGCAAAGCACTTGCATTTTTAAAAGCTTTGGATAATTAATCATGAAAATGAAACAAATCTGCACTTCATTTGGACAGTGGAGATGAAAAATATTTTTGAGTAGTCTGGCTTGATTCGCGGATAAAGTCTAGCTAATTTGTCAGAGAATAATTAAATTTGCTGCACTGTCGGAGCACTTGAATAATTTCAAAACACATTACGTAGTATTTGGGACGACGCCGACGGAGAAGCCTTGCTTGATTCGCAGCGAAGAACTTACTACTTTGTCAGAGAATTTGCTTTATTTGATGATCAAGAACAAATTTCTGATTTAGTGGGAGAGGTTTTCATCTATCAAAATTTAGAAAAAACGTATCAATGTTTGGAGAATGATTTATGAAGAGATTAAAGATCTAAAATTAATGTCTAGTGAGTTAAAGAAACAAAGGGTGATCTGAAATGTCACCTCTATAGAAAATTTTGAAGTCACATAAACTTAGAGGCAGACGAAGAATAGTAGATATATTGTTTTGTTATTGCCGTTAATATTGTCTACTTTTTACTATGTTTTTGTAATTTTTTCCTGAATAAACATTATTATTAACGTATAAATTTTCACCATCCATCAGCAATGATTTAAAGACTATATTTTCTAATGGTAAACTAATTATTTTTTAATACATAAGTTATTACTTGTCACGTTAGAATGACCATAATTAAGAAGATGAAGAGCAATTGAAAACTGTTGCAAAACTAGATTTTAAATAACTAACTCGGTTAAAACATTACCATAGTGTAAATTATATTTATGTATTTACACCTCGTACCCATCACTTAGCAATATATTAAAGTAAATTTATATCAAATCGGAAGCGAATATATTATAGAAATTAACAGCACAAAAAGTTGTATTAATAAATAATGTTTCTAATTAAATCCGTAGATAAAATTTAAATTCAAAATTGCTTATAATTCATATTTACTCGTTTAACAAGTTTTTATCTCATCACACATTATAGACTTGAAGATTTTACTTAACTGGAAAATTTAATCAATTCCTTTTTAACACCATCGCTCTCTAATGTCATTTAATATAACGTAATCAAAGTTATAATGAGATAATATCAATATCGTAACGAAGAGCTATTTGGAGTCGGTTACCATCACAGCGTGAAATTAATATTCTTGTATGCATTGTTACCAATAATATTTAAATTATAATCCCTGTGCCAATATGTGCGTACAGGGTGAGAATATCGCGGAGTTTCACCGCATATTGTAAATAGGGACAAGACAAAAGTAATTTGGATGTACTCGAATTGCACAGATGTATGGAATTTGGTTGGTTTAAAATTAGAACCCAGATAGTGTTGGGATATTTTATGTGCGAATTATATATAGTAAGGGTAAAAACAAAGTGAAGCCTAGCACCAAGCATCGCGCCAAGCCTCGCCTCAAGCATCGACTCAAGCCAGGCATCAGAGGGCACATAGTGAGGCATCTATAAAAGCAGTTGTAAGAATCATGAATCCACAGTCGTAGTGAGGTGTTGGAAAAAGGAAATAGTTGTTTATATAGATAATATGTTTTCTGATAGTGATTGCGATGTATATGCAAGTGAATCGTTAAAATGGTGGATAACTGATAACTGTTAATTGACGAGAATATAATGTCCATCCGGTGAAACAATTGCGGAGGCAATTTGGTGAATATTATCGACTCTTTACTGAATGAAAACGTTTTCCTGACAAATTTCGAGAATACTTGAGAATATCTTTCAAAACATTTACATATATTTTGAACACAACAATATACTTTACCTCTTGTCACTTTAACAACTACGATACTGACAAAATACGGGTAGTGGCTGGGCTCTTCACACGACCTTGAGCGCACCAATCATACAGCACATTTCGGGCATAAGTCCTGAGAAGAGTCTTGAAAATCAAACTGATTTGATTCCCCAAAACGGCTTCACTATGTTTTTACCCTAAGTGTCTTGATGACGGTAACCTAGATAAAAAAAAAAGAAGACACTCCAGGTATACCAATATTCTAATTGGTTAGTTTGATGTTTGAAGTTTTTTTTTTTGCATTGACATGTAAGCCGCGATTCGTCTATAAGGGAAAACCTATAAAACTAACAACCAGAAAATTAAATAGAAGAAATACAATAGGGATGTACGTTAGCACTCGCTTCTCGCCAGGACATTTTTAGTAAACGCAAACAACACTAGGCCTCGGTAAAAAGGAAAATAAACAATTGGGTAAGACACAGAGGTAACAAGCTTATTCAGATGCCGCTTATAGACGAATTTCAGTGTCTTTTAGAAAGTTTACTAAACATATCACAGTATCATGATTGAAGTTTGTCAATACCGTTTCTATACTAATCCTAATCCTGATTAGACTGGTTATGTAACGTCTAGGTACAAGGTAATAAAAGAAATATTAACGTTTTTAGTGAACAATTCATAAACCTTTTTTCTGATTTTAAAAATAAGTAAATTTAAATTGTTGTTAGGCAGTTTAACATTCTCCAAGGATTTGAACACAGAAATAGAGTCTGAGATAATCGGTACATTCTTAAATTCGGTTTGACATATAAAAGACAAAGCCGTAGCTTCCGCAGAAAAAATTGAGGAATTGCTTGTTAACTTAAAAAAATTTTAACCCCAATTTCGGGAATAAAATATGCACAGCCCGTGCCAACTGATGATTTAGAACCATCAGTATAAACAAAGGTGAAACCTTAAAATGTTCTAAGGTAGAGAGTAAAATATTTAAAGAAATTTGTGGATTGTCAACATATCTTGGTTGAATAATCTTTAATGGGAGAAAAAGAGAAGGAGTCTATAATACTTAAGGACTCCTGACAATGAAGTAAATTGTTAAAAGGTATATTACAATTTTGCAAAGCTGCACATAATGGCGGTGAACGTTTGTGTGTCCAATACTTATTACATAAGTCAAATACATTTAATTGTGTGATGTTTGAATACAAATTCGGATTATGTGAATGGGTTTTTTTAATAAATCTTGTAACTAAGATATTGAACTCTATACTTGAAAGGTAACTCAACAGATTCTACATAAAGGGATTCTATTCTAATACAGAGACGAATGACAGAGTTCTGAAAAACTTCTATTTTTTGAAATAATGAGTTATTCGCGGAACCATAGAGGATGCATCCGTAATCTAGGATAGATCGAATATACGATCTATAAAAAAGTAATCCTATGTTAACATCACCATCTAGCCAGGTTTTCATAATTGTCTTGAGAAAGTTTAGACCTTTCTGACATCTACTTAGTGTGATCAATATGATGTTTCCAAGTTAGTTTTTTATTGAATATTCAAGGGAAAATTTTGATTATTAAGTTTTATACTATTGATAATAGTTGTATTATTATTATTATTATTATTCTAATTAACAGGTTGATCAGCAAGGGCGGAATCTCAAACATATCAACCATTTTATGTTTTAAAATGGATAAGTTAACATTATCATAGGCGCCATCAATATCCAGAAAAAGTGTTGGTAAATAATTATTTCTGGAGAAATTATTTTGAATATCTGTGGACAAAGTTACAAGAGCATCCATAGTTCCAAATCCTTTTTTGTATCCGAATTGGTTATTTGGTAATAATTTTTGTTTAGAAAGCCACCACTCTAATCTACATTTAATTATTCTTTCCAATGTTTTTAAAACACAAGACAAGAGAGAAATTGGTCGGTAGTATTGACCAGAATTTGGATTTTTGCCATGCTTCAAGCCAAGGAAATCAGTTCATTAAATATTTCTAAAAGTAGAGATTTTGCTCTAAAAGGTAGATTGACCAATATAGGATATTTGATATTATCTAGCCCAGGACTTGAGTTAACTCTGTTGCTTAAGAAAAAGTCTAGTTCGTTTATGCAAATTGAATTTAAAAGGAAGTGGTTATAGGCGGGAGTGGGAGTGGGATCAATCAAATCCTATGTACCTTCCTAATATTTAGAAAAGAGTCTACAGCTAAAATTATCTTGGCGATTCGGCCTTTGGTCCTATAAGTCGCATGGTAAAATTTCTGCAACGTCAATTAGAGGTTACTTGGGGCTTCAAAAAAAGGGGGGATAGGCCCCCACGCTCAACTATATTTTAATCTGAATTAGAATTAAAATTATCACTTTCCTATACTTTAAATTATTGTTTTGGGTTTTTGCTTTTCGATTTTTGTTTTTAAACTTTATTTAAATGCCCATGAAACTGAATTCTGTGGTTCTCAAATTTATATTATGGCTTTTTAATCTAGATATTATTTTAAAATATTTTATTGTTGTGACTTTCTACATATCTGTAAAATTAATTAATTTTTTTTATTTTATTTTTGTTATTAATAATGTCAAATTGTTCTGTTTTATTTGTACTAGAAAAACAATATTTGCGTCTTTCATATTGTTACATTTTATACGCTTCATTTTCAATTTTAAAAGACAACAGATTTTTGTATTTTTTGCAGAAGCCTTGATGATGGCTTAAGAAAATGCCGAAACGTTTCCCTGATGAAAACAAAGATTTTCTATTTTTTTCTATTGACCTTAGCCCACAAAAACAGAGGAAAAAAATATTATAATAATATCCCCGATTCCTGAAATAATTGTTTCAGGCCAAACCGAGCTATTGTTGCCTTATTGCTGTGGTGAATGCGGCGAAAAATATGAAGTAATGTAAGCCTTAATATTTTCTGCTTGTAGTTATTGATTGACTTTTTTTTTAAGATTTAGTATATTTATATGTACCTTTTTAATGGAAAATGTATGCTTTGAAGTTTGTTAATTTTATTTTTTAACACAAACAGTGTCATAAACAAGATTGGGTGCTAAAAGTGCGTTTTATTTTCATACTGCCTTAAAATTTTGGTTTTTGTAATATTATATACAATAAATATTTTAACAGTTAGAAGCATGATCAACTAAAGAAAAATAAGCTGAATACTTATAAAAAAATGAGAAAAAGTAACTTTAAATGATATTTGAAATTATATGCTTAACCCGTTCGCGAGTGTTATTATGTATCCACCAGTCCGATGGAGTGATATGGTATATTAAAAGAAATTTTAATACCACAAAAGAATCTTTTCTTAAAAAAAGTAGTTGTATTATCCTTGAAGAATGTTATATAAATAAAAATTTTTATTAATTTAATGCTTTTGTTAATTATTTTTATTAAATGTATCATATACAGCCTGTTTCATACGTAAACTGTAAATAGAGGGTACTTAGGTGATTCCAAATAACCTTGGTTAATGGGTCTAACGCCTTTAATAACCGAGATACGGGGTGTTTCATCCATTTCGGCCAATATTTTGATAAGCCGTAACTTTGGAACCACCCTGTAGATTTCTTTCATACTCGGTACAGGTATAGTGTATTAACAGCCAAATCCTGTAGTGTAAGAACTACAATTAAAATCCAGATCCGGATTAAGAAGAATTTGCAAAATCTGAAAATCCCCAAAACAACACCCTGTATATCAGATTTTTCAAAATTGGGATGGATATTTGAAAAGAACGGAAAAAACTGAGTTAAAGTGAAAATTTTTTTTAGTGCACATCCCATTCTACTGCTGGAGTTTTAACGTCAAATTACATCAAATGCATTTTTTTCATTTTCACAAGCAGTAACTTTCGAAATACCTGGTAGATTTCTTTCATATTTGGTACAGGTATCATCTTCTAGTAGCCCAATCGTATAATGTAAGGACTATACTACAGTTAAAATCCAGATACGGATTAAGAAAAATTTGTAAAATTTGAAAAACCCCAACGCAACACGCTGTACATCAGATATTTTTTAAATTGGATCAGTCATTCGAAACGAATGGAAAAAACTGAGATATTCTGACATATTTTTATAAATGCACATCTCGTTATACATATTGCTAAACTTTTAAAGTAAATTCAATTAATGAAATACATTTTCATAAGCCATAACTTTGGAAACACCCCGTAGATTTCTTTCATATTTGGCACAGGTTGATTGTTTAAATAGCCCAATCGTACAATACAAGAACTAAAGTTAAAATTCAGATCCGGATTAAGAAAAATTTATAAAAGTTGATAATCTCTAAAATAGCACCCTGTATATCAGATTCTTTAAAATGTAATCGGATACCTATTTAAAAAAAGAAGAAAAAAGACAAAAGATGTCTTATACTAAAATATTTTTATAAGTGCACAAGAGCGTTCTAAAAAAATACAGATTTAATTTTTCTGATTAATTCCGGATACAAAACTCATTAAACTATCAAGTAAGCTTCGGAAATAACACATCCTTTTTCCATTTTCTTCTTTTTTCAAATAGGTATCCGATTACATTTTAAAGAATCTGATATACAGGGTGCTATTTTAGAGATTATCAACTTTTACAAATTTTTCTTAATCCGGATCTGAATTTTAACTTTAGTTCTTGTATTGTACGATTGGACTATTTAAACAATCTACCTGTACCAAATATGAAAAAAATCTGCAGGGTGGTTTCAAAGTTATGGCTTATGAAAATGACAATATTTATTGCATTAATTGAATTTACTTTAAAAGTTTAGTAATATGTAGAACGAGATGTGCATTTATAAAAATATGTCAGAATATCTCAGTTTTTTTCCATTCGTTTCGAATGTCTGATCCAATTAAAAAAATATCTGATGTACAGCGTGTTGCGTTAGGAATTTTCAAATTTTACAAATTTTTCCTAATCCGTATCTGGATTTTAACTGTAGTATAGTCCTTACATTATACGATTGGGCTACTAAAGAATGATATCTGTACCAAATATGAAAGAAATCTACCAGATATTTCGAAAGTTACTGCTTGTCTACAGGGTTGTTCCAAAGTTACGGCTTATCAAAATATTGGCCGAAATGGATGAAACATCCCGTATCTCGGTTATTAAAGGCGTTAGATCCATTAACCAAGGTTATTTGGAATCACCTCTATTTACAGTTAACGTATGTCGGTTTAACTATGAAACACCCTGTACTATAATTGAAAGTATATCAATAACAAAATAGAAATGTTCATAATAAGTTCATAGACCTAGATAGCCATTGCTATACTGCCAGATTAACAAAACGAGCACATTATGCGGGGATAATTGCAATAATGAGAAATCCCAATATATTGAAAGCCTTAAACAACGAAAGTATTGATTGTAAAAAATAATAAGAATACCTACGCCTTAAAGTTTTACGGGAAGCTACTATGAAAGTTAGTTTCTGCAGTGTAATATAAGCTGACAACTAAAAATTGTAGTTAGTGGATTTTATTCGTAATTTAAAAATATAAATGAATTATTTGAGCTGACTTTCTATCTCGTACATTTTTTACATTTCATCATCATTATTACTTCAAAATCTGTAATATATCAGGATATATGAATAAATATCAATATGCTTGAGTATTTATATAATAAAAGGCTTAATTAACAGTAAGTTGATGAGAAATAATTACAGAAATGCGTCTCGGTTATACGCGGAATATTCCAGAAAGTAAGAAAAATAACACATTATTTTGAAAAAGGGAGCAAAACCCAACTGTCCTCCGTTGCACACATTCCTGATGAAAGGACCCCGCACCATTTACATGTAAAAAACGTCCCGGTCAAATTGGCTGAAAATTTCGTGAAAAATTCTTCAAACCTTTGTGATTAAGAAGTATGAAGTCCGAATAAGATCCCATGACACAATTTTTTTTTATAAGCATTAGAAACCTTGGAAAAATGGGTAAAAATACAAATTCCTAATTTTCAATTTTTCAACTTAAACAGCTAGGCCATCTAAATATATGAAAATGGGGGCTCAGAAGTCCATTTTGAAATCAAAATACGACGGTTGGCCACAATTTTTGAAAATATCACAAAACAAGTATACAGGGGCAAACATCTGGCGTATTTCTATTATTTTACAAAAACTATTACCAGTATATCTTTCGAACACCATTTTAAGGTTTTATTCGTTCTCGTATTTCATTTTTAATTTATTCGAAAACAGTTTCAATGTTGCGGTTTTTGTAACATCAATATCCCCTGGAGTGTATTTGAAAATTCACTATCACGTACATCCAATATTTTTCAACGTTTAGAAGTACAACTAATTGAAAAATACGCAAAATTGTCTTATTCAAATTTAATTTCAATATTTTCCAATTTTTAATACTTTTTCAATCCTGAAATATTGCTGTCTATTCTTCTCTGCGCGTTGCATAACTGACTAGATATTTGGAATATTTGGAATGAATGCAAAAGAACGGTTTGCTGACGTGACAGGCATTCAGCGATTACATACTTTCCGATTTTTTGACAGAATTGATTGCGAAAAGCGCTGCCAACCCTAAAAAAGATTTATTGTGTTTTGGTGTTAATCGTTAAACAGTAGGGTGCCAATTCCGGTCTCTAATTGAAGCATAAATAACGTAAAATCTCTCTTTTTAGAAAATGAATAAAAATCACTCGTAGGTAGAGGGTGTAGGTTAATGACATGTTCAAAAGACCAGTAAACCAGTTGAGAATGTTCTTCTAGCACCATATGGAAAACTTTTTTATTATTTGTTTTAGGAAAAAAGTTATTCTTGATAAAAAGTTCTGCATGTTCTAAAACCTAAAATGCAACCATCAGGTATCAAATTTTTTTAGTCATATACGAGTTTTGTCAGAAACGACAGAGATAATAACTTGTTTCTATAGTAATATATACTATAAAGGAGAGACGAGTACAGTAAAAGTGGGGATATAACGTAACATTCCACAGGCGTACTTTGCAAAATAAGTTTCTATAATATAAATAAGGTCACATCATATAAAATATATATACGCACTTCGTAGATTAAATTTTGAAGTTATATTATTTACAAAAAATAAAAATAAACCTTATGCATCTGACACTTTAACATTGAACAAATTAAATTTAACCAATAAATAACAAGGAGGATTATTTGTTGGGATTAAACTTGTTTTAATCTCTTGGCATTAAAAGTAACGCTTCAGTACTTACCTAAACTCAAAGTTTAAAAAAAAGTTAGTTCAAGAACTATCTTTAAAAGTCACTGTCTTCACTAAAACTACTGGTATCACTATAATTGTCTTTTCTGAGGTTTATTGTTATAGGTTCTATTAAATTTTCCATTGATATATCCACTTTCCTAAATGAATTTTCCACCTTTTTAACATGATCAATGCATTTTCCCCAATGTTCTCTATTTACATCTGAAACTGCCTGAGAAACATAACCTTTTAATAATTGTTACCAGATCAGTTCAATAGGATTTAACTCGGCGTGGTGAGGAGGCAATCTGAGAATTTCAATTCCTTTTTCTCGGGCCATCTCATCTATAATATATTTTTTGAATTTGTTTTTATGTTGCCTTGCTATTACTAATAATTTTGCCATTTTGAAATATATATTAATACAAAATTCCGAATCAATTAAAATACATACGATACAGCTATGAATAAATAAATTCTGACTTATCTGTCAAAAGAACAGGTTTATTACAGTAAAAACCATGGAAACAAGATTAAATCTAGACAAAACTATATTAGGCCAATCAGATGTATTAAAATTTAAATTTTAACTACAAATAAGTATTGAAGGATGAGGTAAAAATAAAACTGCTACCTCTTGAACCTGTACTACGTTCTGCAAATTAAATACGGCACTCCTTTCTTCTGTATAGTAGTAAAAAGGTTTGACTTTATTTAATTTCTGGTGTTTCATTCTGAAAGAATTTATTTTTAAATTTGCCGCTTTTTATCCATAATGACCTACAAATTTTGACAACTACTAAAATGGGGCCGACTGGGATTTTCATGAAATTTTCACAGATGCTATAAAACATGATAAAATCAATATACTTAGCAATAGAAATTTTTTCGCCGAAAAATATTTTTCACATTTTTTTATGAAAAAATATATGTTGGGATTCTCACTCCCAAGACAAACAAATACAGTGCATTGAAACGGCTATTTAACATATTTTTCCCGTAGAAACGCATACATAACTTTTCTACAAATGCCCAAGTAGCAATTTATAACCAGAATAAACCTGAAAAGTATAAAAAAGGAAAGGTTCATTTGACGGACATAAATAATTTGCTTGTCAAATGAGAAAAAGAATGAATGCTTGTACACGTGTTCTATTAACATAGATTTCAATTTTTTATTTTACAAGAAACTTTAAAGAGACATTTAAAATTCTCTATTTTCATAGTACATTTTAAGATTGATTGTGACTTTGTATTTTCCAAGAACAAATTGTAATGTAATGTACGAATGAACTATTTTTGTAACTGAAAAACTTTGAAAAAATATGATATCAATATCTGCCAGAGGTTTTTGTGGAGGATTTTACCCAAGTCAATAAATAATAAAATCAATTGAACATAGAGTTTTTCTTATATAATGATAAATAGAGTGAGCTGAGCGATCTTCTATTGACGGGACCTGTGCCCTACACGCTGCTGTTGCCCGTCCGCCGTGACTATTCGCAAAGTTCAAGCGTCAGTAGATGTTGCCCAAAAAGGGTGAAATCCCCAGAAACTAGGCAACTTTTAATGCATTAAACTAACCTCTGTGACAATCTGTTGATAAACGTCAACAACAGCTGCAGCCAATTGAAAATTAACACTGACAGCTTTTTCAATTTTCTTGCCTACTTTCAAGCCAATCGCCAATCAACTTTTTATTTATCTCCCTTTCAGTAGTTCAAGTAGATGTCGCCCACTCCGTGATTTTCGCGAATTAATTAATAATTTGTCATATTATAAATATACTTAAATTATATATTCATTGGGCTGCCTATAAAAATGTAGATTTGAATATTAAGAGCGAAGCTCGGTGACCAGATATTGTGACTTAAATGACAATATAATTCATGGATCACGTGGTCTTCAGCCACCCAATTAAAACGCAGAATGTCCTTAGTTAATATGCCACCCCAGCGGTGATAAAAAAGAAAAGAAATTATCATCTGATTTACTCTCGTTGTTAGCCTTTTAGCGTTTTTCATTTGTATACCTTTATTTCATTCATTATATAGCCTCATCGAATTTAACGCGTGATATGATTAATAATCGATGATATTGATTCGTGAAATCGAAGCAGAACATTCAGCTCAATTTCACTCATATTATCATCGATGATAATCATATCACTTAGGTATTATATTATAATCGAAAATAATTTGTGAATTATAAAGTGTAGGCACGTAGATTCTTTTCAATCAACTGTATATATGGCGTCGTGTCACTCAATGATTTTTATTGAGTATAATTTGCAATGATCTTAAAACTCTGTTCAATCATAACTATTTGTATGTTCAGAATGCTTTGTTTTGTGTTGTCAATCACTTATTACGATTTTTCATAAGTCAGGTTAAGTTCATGTTCGTGAAATAATGATTCATTGCTGTATCCATACCTTAGCCCCAATCAAATTCTTCTTGAATCAAGAGGATCATTGTTCACATGGGCTGAGAAATCAGCTTCATCCAAGAAAATTGCCTCTCAACAAAATTGAAATATTATTGCCTCAACCAAACCACATTATAAAAAGAAAGTGTACATTTGACACAAAACTTTCTGTTAGTAGTAGTAGTCAAGAATATTTTGTCAAAAAATCAAACTAATATTTGGTTGGACCTATTTAAGAATACCATTCTCTTGAATTAATGCAGTTACAATTTGATTTAAGAGATTTTTTTTTCTGTGCATATTCGAGGCCGGGACGGGCAGCTAGTTTTAATAAATTTATTTGAGAAAAACAATTTATTTAAAGAAATATTTATACTTTAGTAAATTTAGGTGTGAATAAAAGATTTGTCCAAAGCAAACATCATTTTACCGAATTTAATTTTCTTTCTTAAAAATGTTTTAATATTCAACATCCTTGACACAAGAATAATAAATATTTCAGTTGAGAAATTCTCTTTTCATACATTATCCTAGTTGTAACAGGACATGACAGGGCGAGTTATAAATGATGTTGCACAAGGGCCTCAGTATTTGCAAATTTGTACAAATATTTTCCAGGCGCTAGGGAAATGTATTCGAAATAAAGGAATAAGGAAAAACATTTGCGGCAATAACAAGGCACTAGAATTGCGTACAACATGTGAAAAACCTATTTGAGTTAAACTGTAGAATAGCTTACGTTTAGATTTACGAGCCATTTAAATCTATTCGCCTTTTTATGACCAGCATTTTTAAGATTATATTAGATTTTTTGTTACAGTTCTCGAAAGATTGACTGATTGGGGGAGTGTGAAAGTCAGCAATAGCAATCTACCAATCGATTTATCGCCAGATATAGCAATCTACCAATCGACTTATCGCCAGATATGTTTTCATTGGACACATTTAATTTGAATTTCATACACACGGTTTAAGCGATAGTACGATCCGTCACTCTAAGCGCATGACACTTTGGGCATTAATTGTAAGCAAAATAGGACTAACTAATAAATTAGTTTGAGGGTTAACAAGTAAATATACAGAAGGTCCAGTTAATATTTTGAGAAACACCCTGACAACGGAATATTGGGGAAATTAGGAAATCAAAATCTTTAGTGTGTTTACTTACTTACTTACTTGTTTAAAAACAGTTTTTAATTATTGTCATTTCTACTTTTAGTCTAAAGTTGTTTTAAAGAAATTGACAAAGACACCGGACAACTGGATGGGACATTTTTTTTGAAATTTAGAATAACAAAATATTTTTCTAAGATATTTTTTGTGAACGATTTATAATAGGATAACGAGTTTTCTTATAATGAGAATGTATACTTTGTCATAAAGTTTTAATAGTATTTAATACTTGTTTGAGCTAATAGCTTCAAGATTTTAGCGATGGCACATAAACGTATGACAGTAGGTAGTGTGGAGATTGAAGTTTCTGACATTGCTATGATATGGTAATTTAATACTTCATAAAATAGAGGACTACCCAAAAAAATAATAATAATAATAATAATAATAATAATAACTTTACTGTCCATGTGATCAGTTATACATGAAATAAGACAGTTTATAAGATATGGAACATAAAACATAAAAATACAAAAAATAAAGGAAGGAGAAAAAAACGTATATTAAAAATTTAACGTTAAAATGTATAAGTCAAATATTCTTCAACAGTAACTGTTCTACTTTTTTCTTAAATAGTTTCAGAGGTCCTATTGATTTCATAATATTAGGAAGTTTATTATAAACTGAAATACCCATGTATCGAGGGCTTTTTTCAAAAAGGCTGAGTTATGTGTTGGTATCATCAAATCATTTCGAGTTCGAGGTGATTAATTATGGTAGAAGTTATTAGTACGAAAATATTGTTGGTTTGATTTGACATAAAATAAAAGTTCTAGAATATAAATACAAGAAAGTGGTAATATACGAAGTTCCTTAAACTTTTCTCTGCATGACTGCCTATTCTGTACCTCAGTGAAGCTAAGCTTTTTTTTTAAAAAACCCTCAATACATGTGCTGATGAATCCCAAAAAATTAAACCATATATGATGAGAGAATAGTAATGTGCGTAATAATATACCAACAGAACAGATTTATTAGTTATATTTATAAGCCTAAAAAGTGCAAAACATGCAGATGAAAGTTTTTTACACTGTATATCAATATGAAATTCCCTGCTTAAAGAGTTATTTATGTGAACACCTAAGATTTTTGTGGACTGTACTTGTTAAATAGATTTTCCATCTATTCTCAATAGATAACTCTCAAGTATATCATTCAACCTAGGAGTAAAATGAATAAATACAGTTTTTTCTTTATTAACAATAAGTTTATTTTCGTCAAACCGTGGTACTGTAATTGGGATGTATTATTATTACAAAATAGATAGGAAATATCATCGGCAAATAGTTCAATACTGCCATGATTAACCGTCAGAGCTAAGTCGCTGATAAAGATTAAAAATAAAAAAGGCCCAAGGACAGAGCCCTGAGGTACGCCAGAATTAACTAAACGTGTTTCTGATAGACAAGAATTAACGACTGTTAACTGATTTCTGTCAGGTAGGTAGGAACTGAACCACTCACCAACTCTTCCTCTAAAACCATACTTACAAAGTTTAACATTAAGTAGACCATGATCTACTAGATCAAATGCTTTGCTTAAATCTATGAAAATACCTACACTTTTTTTGTTTTTGTTCAAGTTATCATAGAGGTTATTAAGGAAACTTAGGACAGTTTGAGTATATCTACCTGTCCTGAATCCGTGCCGACTATAATGAAACACGTTATATTTAAGAGCGAATTCTACCATTTTCCTAAACATAATTGTTTCAACTATTTTAGAATCATAAAACAATCCCCAGAGATTTCCGTCTAAGTATTGTTACAGTAGCAGACAGATCAATAAAGAAGTTTTCTCTATACCGGAAACATAATTTTAAAACCATTTGCGTATAAAAAAATAGTCATTTTTATGAAAGGACCTCGCAATACAGTCTTTAAGAAAATAAGAAATAAAAGGAGTTTTAAAATAGATACTTAGGTTTAAAACTTGGAAAGTTTTTATATTATAAACGTAGACTTACTCGATGGTAAAAAGTTATGAAAAATTCCAAGACCTATTTCATTCCGATATTATTAAACACTGGAAATCGAGTTTATTTCATAGCTTTTTTTATTTATAGAATATGTTTGATTGAACATACCTTTTTACCAATTTTATTGAAAAAATTACATTATAGAAACTATTACTCTTATATAAAATTTAAGAAACCATTTGTCACACATGGTGTCCGGCATAAATGTCCCCAGTAAAATACTGCCTAAGGATGTGAAATAAAATCACACTTGTTCCCAAGAACAAAGACATTAAAAATGTCCTACACTGCACCAGCGTCTGGACTTCAACAACTACTCCTTGGGCTATATGCCCCACCAGGTATTGAATTACGAAAGTCCAGACGTGGTTTGGTGCCCGACCAAGTCGGGGCTTTAAACCAAAAACTTCGATTTTGTTATTAAAGGAGCTTGCCATTCTTAGACCGGTTTCGGTATTATTGTGCCTTATCAGTAAGAAGCAGGCTAGCTCGACATCCTATCGTTAAAGGATATCTGAAAATGAATTCGACTCGCCTCGTTCTTGATGAAAGTGTTTGCGTTAGAGCACGTATATCACGAACGAGGAGAGCCCAACGCCATCTTCACTTTCATAACAAAATCAAAGCTTGCAAAACTATAGAAAACTATAACGAAGGTGTAATTTTTTGAACCATAAAACTTCCAACAAAGGACCATGAGCGTAACAAAACTGCCTAAGGATGTGAAATAAAATCACACTTGTTCCAAAGAACAAGGACATTAAAAATGTCCTACACTGCACCAGCGTCTGGACTTCAACAACTACTCCTTGTGCTATATGGCCCACCAGGTATTGAATTACGAAAGTCCAGACGTGGTTTGTTGCCGGACCAACTCGTTATAGTTTTCTATAGTTTTGCAAGCTTTGATTTTGTTATGAAAGTGAAGATGGCGTTGGGCTCTCCTCGTTCGTGATATACGTGCTCTAACGCAAACACTGTTATCAAGAACGAGGCGAGTCGAATTCATTTTCCGACATCCTTTAACGATAGGATGTCGAGCTAGCCTGCTTCTTACCGATGATGTACAATAATACCGAAACCGGTCTAAGAATGGCAAAGCTCCTTTAATAACAAAATCAAAGTTTTTGGGTTAAAGCCCCGGTAGACCGGTTTCGGTATTATTGTACATTATCGGTAAGAAGCAGGCTAGCTCGACATCCTATCGTTAAAGGATGTCGGAAAATGAATTCGACTCGCCTCGTTCTTGATAAAAGTGTTTGCGTTAGAGCACGTATATCACGAACGAGGAGAGCCCAACGCCATCTTCACTTTCATAACAAAATCAAAGCTTGCAAAACTACAGAAAACTATAACGACTTGGTCGGGCACCAAATCACGTCTGGACTTTCGTAATTGAATACCTGGTGGGGCATATAGCCCAAGGAGTAGTTGTTGAAGTCCAGACGCTGGTGCAGTGTAGGACATTTTTAATGTCCTTGTTCTTGGGAACAAGTGTGATTTTATTTCACATCCTTAGGCAGTTTTGTTACGCCCATGGTCCTTTTTTTGGAGTTTTTATGGTTCAAAAAATATCCCCATATATGATATCCCTGAACATAATATCTCTCCGTACAAAATATCCCTGTCAATTAGATTATCAATATGAATCAATCAACAATAATAATTATGAATCAAAGAGAAAAGACAGTTTTGTTGCACCCTTCTTCGCGAGTACATCTCTCGCTGTTGTTATTTATTTATTTATTTATTTATTTATTCATTTAAAATGCCTTTACAATTTATTATATTTCTGTATAGTTTACATAAAGAATCTAAAACGTAAGGTCAGGTTTGACAGGGATATTTTGTAACGGGGTATATTATGTTCAATAATATGTGGATATTTTTTTGCACGGGATATTTTGTTGGGGATATTTTTTCCTAGAGCCGTCAAACATAATAATCGTCATGGTAACTTCTTTCAGCATTTTTAATGAATAATTTCAAGGATAAGTAGATCAATACCACATTTTATATTGGAAACTTATATCAATATCCTTAGAAATGTAGATTTGCCCATAATATCAATTAGAATCACAAATTTTTTTATTAAATCGCCTGCTTCGTAATTACTTCACTTTTTTTTGAATATTCATAATTTTCCAACGAAATAAAATTATTTGAGCAATTTTTCTATCTTCAAAGCAAATTGTGTGCTCGTTTATAATTGACAAAAATGTCAAAAGGATAAAGAACATACGAGAGAGAACCGTCGTTAGTCTAGTCATTGCATTTTTACAACATTTTAATTAGTCGCTGTTTTAATTCACATAGATTACTCAGAAATTCTTCTATAACATTCTATATTGTGTCCATTAGTACACCAATTTTTTTCTCTGGCTGTGATCGAGAATTCTCTACGTACTCATTTTTTTTCGAACCGCCATATGAAACGTATTAAAACGGAGATTGGAAAAAAGTTTAATTAAAATAGTAAAATGAACGAATAGGACATTTTTGCCAGGCAAATTAAATATTAAAGTTTTTATATAAAGTAATTTACATTTTTTCAATAAACTACATATTTAAGCCAAATAAAACATAATAAAAACTGAATATAAAATCAATTTACATTTTTCACAGACAAAATTTTAAAAACATAGTAGTCAGTGAAATAGAAATTGTATCCTTTTATTAATATACGAGGAGTTCCATCCATATTGGTTGATGCTATTGGTACCTAGTCGTAACTTATAAAGTGTCGTATTATTAATGTTTATAATGTA
Organism: Crepidodera aurea; assembly: GCA_949320105.2. Taxonomy (NCBI): domain Eukaryota; kingdom Metazoa; phylum Arthropoda; class Insecta; order Coleoptera; family Chrysomelidae; genus Crepidodera; species Crepidodera aurea. Next base: position 52,874,670 of record OX439474.1, read on the forward strand.
AAAATTAATACATAGATACATGAATACAAACCCTGTTTATAACATTTTTAAAATTCAATTGCATTTGAAAAATAAAATTAATTGATTTTATACTGCATTCGTAAAACGTTTTTAAAGTAGTAAACCATAGGCGCTCCAACTAACAAATAAAAAGTTGGTACTATTAAATTAATAATTTATTAATAATATAACGGTATCTGTGTGTTTGTATTCTTTTTTTTTTCTATTTAGTATATAGATAAGGCAGGTAGGTGTAAAGTAGATAATTTAATATTCAGGAGTAATGTTCTAAAGACACAAATCAAAATACATTTTTGCACGATTGGTCTTTTTGACTGTTTACCATATCCATTTTGATGACAGTAAGTAGCATTTACTAACGTCAAAATTTTATGAAGTAAGTAATTCACTTACCGTTGAGAATTTTCACTTATCGTTAAGATTTTTCACTTACTGTTCAGAATTTTATAGATATTCTTATACTGAAGTTTTGATTTTTCAGGAATTATTGCGGCACATCCTTCTTCCCATGCCCGTTCTATTTCTTCAAATTCACTTTCATCGCTCATATTTTAAAAATTATAATAATAATGGAAAAGCAACACTCAAAAACCAAACTTATTGACATAACAATATTTTAAGTTATTGTGTGAGTAACATATTCAAAAGCTTGCCGCGAACAAGGGCGTCAACACATTTTTTTCTTGAGGGGATAAAGGCTTTTTGGTTAAGATAATGAGAAAAAAACATGCTTTATAGTACCATAAGTAACATACAGTGTGTCCCAAAAAGTTTTATACAAATGGAGAAAAAGTTTATCTTACATCTCACAAAAAAAATTATTCTTGATAAAAAGCTCTGCATGACTTGTTGATCCATAATCAGGTGCAAAAATTTTAAAACATTGTATGGAATATATCTAATTAAAATTACAACATACATTCAAAAACACTCATTCATGCCTTATACTAAATTAGATGTCATACAAACTGACAAAAAAAAACTATTATTTTAAAAAAAAAACTTCAAAACTCCAATTCAACAAAATTATTCCAAACACAAAACTATTTTTGACAGTCTGTTATAAATAAGTTAAATGAACAATCTAAAATTAAGAAAATGTATACCACAACAACAATATAATATGTTTTAAATACTTTTTCAGGAAAACAATGTAAGTATTTCACAATCAAAAGAAACTCTTTTTTTGATTCCTTTATAACTTCGTTCAGTCCTTTCAATCTACTTCCACATCTCCTTTTCTCTTAATAATGTCCTTTTCTATTTTCTTTTAACTCAAAAATTGTATTTGTATAATACTAAATCTAATTTAGATTCCACATCAATCTCGTAATTATAAAATTTCTGGGAAAACTCAAAAAATTTCTTCATCAGCAAAAATAATTTTTCTTCTCTTTTCTCAACTTTTTCACACATATCAAATTTCAGCTCAATCGGATCAAGCGTATGGACGCCACGAGTTGCGATTTTTTGGTTTAAAAAAACAATTTTTTTAGGTTAGGTTCAAAATTAAGAAATGAAAATTTCAGGATGTATTTACAAGCCAGTGAGACACCTAAATATCAATAAAAACTTTAAGTATTATATTTTTTTCGCGATGTACATAGGGTTCCTGCGCCCCCTTGTGGGAAGATTTCAACCAAAATCTAATGGGTTTAATCCCCGATCACGCGAAACCCATATACCAAATTTCAGCTCAATCGGATTAAGCGTGCGGAGCCTATCGTGGAAGAGTACAGACAGACACACAGACAGACGGACAGACGGACAGACTTTCATCTGGAAATCGTTTTAATCGTCTCAGGGAACCTCAAAATGGATAATATCCGTCGTTATCTCAAATTTTTTTTAGCGCGTTCACAATACTTTCCCTTTGGCGAGGGGCCGGGAAAGTAAAAGTAGCACATTTTCTTGTGTCCTATTTATTAAAATAATACTTGTGGTTATACAAAATTATAAACATTTATTATTACAAACAATCAACAATGAACTCTGAAATGTAAATCAACAATAAAAAATAGTCATACTTAAAAAAAAAAATTTGTTCTATATTATGAAACCCCTGTTTTCTTTTCACGTCTACGTGGACCCCCGTGTGGTCTCCTATGGACCCCTGGGGGTCCACCTGGACCACTTTGGGAACCTTTGCACTAGATACTTGTCAATCTACGACTGACTAGATACACGTACTCTGGAAAGGTACTGTGAAGTACATATTCAAATAAAAATGAGAGAGGCTTCAATCGCAAAAATTTAAATCAGTCGATGCAAGAGACATAACGTTATCAGCCGAGGCCTAATGTCTAATCTGGATAATAAAGGATCTACAGCCAGCTGAAAATCACATTTTTTGGAAATTGGAAATCCCCTCTGATTTTTAATCACCATGTATACACAGTATAGAATTTGAAAAGGATAGAGACATGTAAGCCGTTTTTCTCGATTTTCAACCGTTTGGCTACTACAGCTACTTTAACTCAAAAAAATGTGATTTTTCCGGTGGCTGTATATCCTTTATTATCCAGATTAGACATCAAGTGTTATACATCGTTGAAATCACCATACAAGTTTTATTTAAAACTTTTTTCTATAGGCAATAATAACGATAATAAGGGGTGGGCAATTTATAATGAATAACCCTGTACCTTGTATTAGACTAAAAACAAATATTCTATTATGCAAGTCATTCTAAATTCCTAGAGCATTGTCCGTTCCACCTCACCCTGTGCCTGACATCCTAGCCAAAGCTAGTGTCCTGACATTTTGCCACCGTTTTTTGCTTGGATGCACGGAGCGGTAATAAATAAATAGAGCCGTTTCCGAGGTAGGGTAATTTAGGTTTTGTAAGAATGTTTTTTGAGCGCATAAACCAATGGGCCAGTGCCCATTTGGCGACCGATTCCCAAACAATGCCTTACTTGTGCGACTTTTGTTGGAATCTCAATGTGGCTTGCGGGTTTTGTGTCCCGTCCTGTCATGAGCTTCGGCCATTAAGGGAATAAATTGCACATAACAAAAGCTGATTGTTCATAGAAATGTTCGTAGGTAGTTATCTTGAGGTAAATAAGATATATAAATGTAATTCGGGCTCGGATCTATTTGGTTTTATCTCTTGGTTATTACAAGGTCTATTTTCTTATCGTTCCTGTCATCTATGGTATGACAGATATTGATGATTCGTGCTGTTTGAAATTATATGCTATTTATAACGATGTTTATGGCTTACGTTGCGTGGTTTAGGTTAATATTTATTTCCAAATAGAATTTATCATTTAAGAGTTATCAGATCTTGAAAATAGTATCATCAAAGTTTAGTAAGTACATAATATAATAATAATAATAATATTGTTTATTTGCTACAAGTAAAAAAAGATACAATAGAACAATAATATACCAATTATACTAACAAACAAATACAAGACAAGAGCCACGAAGTAAACAAATAATTTTAAGTAGTAGTCGAGGCAATGAAGCATTATGTTAGGAAATCTTTTAGGATAGGATGGATCGGAATGCGGTTTTTTGCATTCGCTTCCAAAAATTATTTATACCATTCCTACCTAATTTCTACCTATTAGAAACCGGAAGTTGCATTGCTGCAGCCAAAAATGCATTCAAAAAATGCATTTTTTGAGAGGCCTTTTGGCAAGTTTAATAACTTTGTAAGTAAGAGTCAGAATTGGCCCAAGTCGGGTACCCAGAGGTTTTTGAAGTCGCTGATCACGATTATGATGTTCAAATTGACCCCTCGAACACCTGGAGCTCAGGAACGCCGACGAACGTCATCTCCGTGGGACTATCCCGAAATTCATACGAGAAAGAAGAGAAACTCGGCGCCCGGGGGTTTTTTGAGTCTCTGAATTCAAATATGCCATCAGCGAACACCCCACGGACACCTGGTGCGCCCTAACCTGTCCCTGAACGTCATCCCCGAGGTTTTTCAGACACAATTGGAAAAGACGAACCGAAAATGGTTACGGGAGGTTTCTTGGGTCGCTGATTTCAAATATGGCATCGGCGAACACCACACGGACACCTGGTGCACCCTAACCTGGTTCTAAACGTCATCCCCGAGGGTTTTCCAGGCACAATACAAACCGAAAATATTGGGGACTTCCGATTTTTAATACTTTTAATACTTTATGATTTTTTTCTCAGACAATTCGATCACCAATGTGACGGCTAAAAGCATCGCTACCATAGTCACAGTTTCACGTACAATACGGAAAGATGATTTCCATAATATTATTGGAGGTCATGATTCCATCAAAGTGCACGAAAAGTGTCGGCCTAATATATCTGAGGCCTGGAAGTACACCAGAACCCAAGCACAAGAGATTAAGAATAGAAAACAATTCTCATGATGTTGAACCTGTTGAGGTTCAGGCTGACTTCAACTTTTCAGAAAAGTAATATGTGCCAAAACCATTTTTCATTCTACTCCTGCCTCAAAATGTACTAGAGAAGATACAAGAAAAAATATCATCAAGTATCTACAAGAAATCAAAGACCCATCAACTTTGGAATTATCTGTGCGCGATCAAATTTTAGATTCGCTCTCGAACCCCGATGATCCAGATGGGCCAGGTTAGGGCGCACCAAGTGTCCGTGGGGTGTTCGCCGATGCCATATTTGAATTCAGCGATCCAAAAAACCCCCCGTAACGATTTTCGGTTCGTCTTTTTCAAAATTGTGTGATAAATAAATCACACTTGTTCCCAAGAACAAAGACATTAAATGTCCTACACTGAAGATCGCTTTGAACCCAGCAACTCTTAGTACAAACGATTAAGACGAGAAAGAGGAGGTAAGTGCAACGCCATCTCTTCACTTTGATAATAAAATCAAAGCTTGCAAAACTACAGAAAATTGTAACGGTGGTGGAATTGAACCATAAAAATACCAAAAAAGGACCATGGGCGTACCAAAACTACCTAAGGTTGTGAAATAAATCACACTTGTTCCCAAGAACAAAGACATTAATTAAATGTCCTACACTGCACCAGCGTCTGGACTTCAACAACTACTCCTTGGGCTATATTCCCCCCCAGGTATTGAATTACGAAAGTCCAGACGTGGTTTGGCGCCCGACCAAGTCGGGGCTTGAAACCAAAAACTTTGATTTTATTATTAAAGGAGTTTGCCATTCTGAGACCGGTTTTGGAATTATTGTTCCTCTTCAGTAAGAATAGTTTTGCAAGCTTTGATTTTATTATAAAAGTGAAGAGATGGCGTTGCACTCACCTCCTCTTTTTCTACTTAATCGTTTGTACTAAGAGTTGGTGGGTTCAAAGCGATCTTCAGAATTTCTTTAGAGATAGAAATTCGAGCTAGCCTGCTTCTTACTGAAGAGGAACATTAATTCCGAAACCGGTCTAAGAATGGCAAGCTCCTTTAATAATAAAATCAAAGTTTTTGGTTTAAAGCCCCGACTTGGTCGGGCGCCAAACCACGTCTGGACTTTCGTAATTCAATACCTGGGGGGGCATATAGCCCAAGGAGTAGTTGTTGAAGTCCAGACGCTGGTGCAGTGTAGGACATTTAATTAATGTCTTTGTTCTTGGGAACAAGTGTGATTTATTTCACAACCTTAGGTAGTTTTGGTACGCCCATGGTCCTTTTTTGGTATTTTTATGGTTCAAAAAATTCCACCACCGTTACATTTTTCAATTGTGTCTGGAAAACCCTCGGGAATGACGTTCAGGGCCAGGTTAGGGCACACCAGGTGTCCGTGGGGTGTTCGCCGATGCCATATTTGAATTCAGCGACCCAAAAAACCCCCCGCAACGATTTTTGGTTCGTCTTTTTCAATTGTGTCTGAAAAACCATCGGGGATGACGTTCAGGGCCAGGTTAGGGCGCACCAGGTGTTCGGGGGGTCGTCTTCCACATGAAATTAGGATTCAGCGCCCACCAAACGCCCCATAACGATTTTCGGTTCGTTTTTGTCGATATTTTCAGGAAAATTCTCGAAGATGACCTGAGCTCCATTTTTTGAATGCATTGTTGGTTGCAACAATGCAACTTCCGGTTTCTAATAGGTAGGAATGGTATAAATAATTTTTGTAAGCGAATGCAAAAACCGCATTCCGATCCGTTCTATCCTAAACGATTTCCTATCTTTGGCCTTTTTAGAGCTTCGTTGCCTCGACAGTAGGTAAAAGCAATGCTCTATATTAATGTTTTCTAACATACGAATAAATTCGTCAAAATTATAGTTTTTTAGGTTGCAAATATTATTGTGGATTATTTTGAAATTGTCGTTTTCTTCGTTAATTTTAAGTACATATTTAACACATCACACATCAGGTTAGAGGAGGAAATAATAAATAAGGGAGGATGGTCAAAACATCAATATGGCTTTATAAAGCGACAGAGTCCCACAAGGGTCCATATTAGGTCCTACGCTGTGGAATATTCTCTATAAAGATATATTCGAAATCAAGTTAACGGGAAGAGCAAAAATAATTGGTTTTAGTGATAACAGCGGATGAAAAAAGTGATTTAATAAGAATCACAAATGAAAACCTACAAAGAATTAACGGTTGGATTAGTGAAAATGAACTGACGCTGGCGCCAGAGGAAACAGAGGCGGTGATAATTACACAAAAAAGAAAGGAGAAAGAAATCAAATTCCAAATTCAGAATGTAGAGTGTTTTTTGACAAAAGAGGTAATTTTGGAAAACATTTTTTAAAAGCAACTTAGAAAATAGAGAAAAAAATTGATGCCTATGATCGGAGGACCAAACAGTAGGAAAAGAGCAGTACTATGTAGTGTAGCGCACCCAGTACTACTATATGGGGCACCAATATGGATAGACGCATTGAGAATTAGGAAGAACCGTATACTACTCGAGAGGACTCAACGCAAAGTTCTGATTAGAGCAGCGGCGGCATTCAACACGGTCTCTAAAGTTGCGTTACAGGTCATTACTGGAATACCACCAATAGACTTGATGGCAGAAGAGAGAAAGCAGATGTACGAAAGAGAGCAAGACGACACGGCCACACAAATGGCAACAAAGGTTAAAAAAAATACTACAGCCCAAGGAAGAAGCAGAGAGAGCCAGAAATTGAGGATACTCGCAGCCTTCACGAAGTAGATGTCACAATTGGCGGTTCCATGAAGTGCGGCTAGGAGACTTCCAAATGGTGGTTTTTAGTGGGTAGCTACACGCTGGGAATCCCACACAACCATGACGCGAAAACCAATGGTGTCTATAAAAGATTTTCCACCAGCCAAAAACAATACATCCCACATTGTTTAGTTGATAGCTTTCAGTTTTATTTATAGAAAAATCATACTTAATTAACTTAAAACTAGGGTATATAATTACGTATTTAAAAAGATAAAAATTAATGTAAAACTGCTAATGTCTTTTAAACTAACAGAATAGTATTTATTTTGCCAGACACTTTATGAGGTCTAGCTTCTTTAGTATTTACTGTCGGAGTATTTATTTTTTTCGTTGTCTTTTTTTGGTTTGTTGTTGTTGTTATATTTCTTAGTTCAAGGAAAACGTTTCATTTGGGCCATAAATAGGTATCTTACGAAAATGTCATGTTGTAATTTTCTATATTAATTTGGTGTGAAATTTTCTTACCGAATCTCCCACGATCTTGAATTACTATCTGGAAATATCTCCTCAAGCATGATTTTTTTTTAAAGTATAACTTTTAAAAAATTCATGCTTTCGGAAATATTTTTCTCCTTTAAAGTAAATATTATTAGTATCAGCTTCTTTTAAGTTTAATGGGAAAATATACAAGTACATCTTAAATTAGGTTAAAATTAATTCTAATTTTTTGAGATCTTTTATTAAAACTTATAACATATGTGATTTTGCAGAGCTGTCTTATGTGCGTGTAAGACTTTTTGTACAAATTTTTTTAAAAATTTACAAATTTGAATTGAATGTACGTAGATTATGTTAAGACTACATTTTATCAGGTTACCAATATAGGCTAATCAACTTAGTATAGTTAAGGGAAAGTTTAGGTACAGTCCTAATTCCTGTTATTCTTTATGTTTTCGTGGTCGCTGAACACGAATTTGAGGTTTTCTGACAGATATTTTGGCCGGAACATTGTTTTGTTTTGCAAAAAAAGTGCACATTTTGTCATTAATTTTAGGTTTTGGCCTAAATCTCGGTAAGTATGCATTTTTTCAAATATTCTTTACAAAATTAAAGGAGACAAAATTTCCCATAAGTTTCATAAACAACAATTTTTTCTACGACCAATAGTTACTAGAGTGAGTTGAGAAATGTGCAGATTTTCGAAAAGCAATTTTAATTTTTTTGCAAAAAAAACAATATTCCGGCCAAAATATCTGTCAGCAAACCTCAAATTCGTGTTCAGCGACCACGAAAACATAGAGAATAAAAAGAATTAGGACTGTACCTAAACTTTCCGCTAACTGCCCTTCTATTTTCTTATATGACTAGCCTAATAATGTTTTATTAAATCAAATAATCCCTTTAGTTTTAGATAAAAAAAATTATTTGTCTTACTCATAACCATACCTCGTGGGTCTGAAACCCATCGCCTCGGTTTGCTTCTAATACCATGGTTGCATTCAGGAATATGAAACAAAAGTTAATAATCTTTGAGACTTCCCTCCTCCTGTACTTGTACCTACGCAAAGAAGAAGCAGTCGTCCTTGCTTACAAGTTCTTCCTTCTACTACCTAACTTGCTTACAAGTTCTTCCTTCTACTACCTAACTTGCTTCTCTGTGAATATTACGATTCATACTTCTTCCGGAATATTTTCTCGAAGTGCCTCGTCATTGAGTATATTACACAAGGTTGGTCCTAGAACCAAAAAAAAAATAAATGTATTTAACACCTGGTCAGTAGTAGTAGTATTCAAATTTTTCCACTTTCTGCTCTAAAAGTGTTTTATCTGTTTAGAAATCTCTAGATGATTATAATTATCCTGATAATCACTTTTGTTATTACCGTTCAAAAGTTCTGAAATTTATTCTGAGATGTCCATTTTAGGTCAAGGTAATTTCCACGTTTGTTTACTACACGAGTTCGTTTTTGCCTTGGCCATCCAACTTAATATTAATGATGCTGAAGGAAGTCTTCTATAACAAAACACAGACTAGAGAGTATCGCGTCGGGGTGTAATGCGCAAAGCTTGTCGGAGATGTTCACTATTTACCTTCTTTAGCGTAGGAAAGGGACTTTTTGTGAAGATCTGCACCAAATCGTAGTCTGTGGGCATACCAGAATTCGGTTTTACTTAGTATAAATGTTACATGCAAGGAGCAAAAACTATTGAAATATTTATGTACCTACAGATGTATACATTTAATTAACAGAAGTATATAACTATAGCCACTACTGGATTGTAGCAGTAGTCAATATACTATGAAATTGTATTTAGTGCGACTGTGATAAAACCAATAAAATAGAAAAAATATCATCGTAGCTTCAGAGAAAATAAAATGAACTGGGAAGTAATGGAAGAGGAAAACCTGGCGGAACACCGTTTCATATATTACGAAATTAAAGTCTTATAAAACATGTACGAAAATTATAAAAGAAGTTTATGTAAATAGTAACACAGATGGACTGAGATGAGTAAAAACCATGCCGTATTGGTGGAACTTAGAGATAAGCGATAAAAGAAAACAATGTACAGCCATTAGGAGACGAAATACAAGAATGTCTTATATTGGGTGACCTATAGCTAAACTACTTAATTGAATACAGTATGAAGAAGGAAGTTGACTGGCTAATATTTATAGGAAATTGAATAAATATATAAAAGTGTCTTTTTTCTGGATAAAATCAGCAATTTTACTTTCTACTGGTGTAGTACAATGATGCCGGAAAACGGTTTTTTTCATTATAAGGACTAAAAAATGCGAATGAAGAACATAGTTTTAAGATTTCAAAGTAGAATCATGGATTAGGGATTAAATGATGTAACAACAAATGGTTCCAACTCCGGCAGTTACCAGAAACAGGATGGGGTTTTTTAGTGGGTATTAGAAGTCATAAGTCCCTTACTACTTACTACCCACCAGAACAGCAGATGGGTGTACGTAAATACATCCCCCCCTAAAAAACATTTCAGCTTGACTCAAGATGTAGAAGTAGAACCATTTATTTGCTGGTTGCAACATATTTTTTTAATACTCCCGTATTCGCAAGAGATGAGAATTAATTGATATAAGACTGACATTACATCACAAGAGTCACAAAAACCTACACTATTTTGTGACACTGTAATCAATGTTATTATTATTATGCTTATTTTTCCATGAATAGGCTTGTGATTCCATCTTTATTTAGCGTTATTAAGGACTGTGTTTTCGGCAAGACGCACCTGGATGAACAGATTTTTTTTCCGCAATCCCTTCTGTTTACACTATTCTTGTTGTGATCGTTTTTTAAAGTCATTATTTAATAGAGTTATTTAACATTAAGCGTTTGTTCGGGACCGGTCACCTTTTCATCAGAGTCTATCTTAGCCATCGCGTCAGCATACTCATTTCCTTAAAATTTTCTGGGAACCAAGTTGAGTTTGACTGCCAAATATCGGGGGGACGAGAAGCCACAGCAGATCAATATGGTGGTACACTATACATTGCTTTATAGGGCACCTGTATGGCACGGAGTTATGGAAAAAAGTATATACATGTTGGAAAGAGCACAAAGATGGCATCGGCCTACCGGAGGATATCCACTATGACGGTACAGGTCATCGCGGAGGGTACTGCCCATAGATATCTTCATGGAAGAAAGAAAGAGAACCCACAACACGGCGGGAACGATAAATGATAGGAGAAGGGAAGCCAGAGACACAAGCATAAGGAAATGGCAAGCACGGAGGGATGAAAATAAAATAGAAGGACTGTGGACGAAGCGGCTGATCCCAGACGTGAACAACTGGATAAGTTGTCGTCATAGGAAAACCGACTACTAGTTAACATAAGTCTTGAGTGGCCATGACTCATTCAGAACTTCCACGAGGAAGATACGGAAGAATCAAGACGACGACTACACCTACTGCGGGGAGAGGGATACGGCCGAACATATCCTCTTTTCATGCGCAAGGTCGAATTGTGCTAGGAATGGCCCGACAAAAAGGATGGGCGTACTAAATGCTGAAGACCTAATTGCGACCATGTGCAAGTCGGAAAAAAAGAAAAGGAAGAGCGCGAGAAAAATGGCTAGAAAAAGGTAGGAGAGATGGTAACCGTGTCTGGCGCATCAACAAATGGTTCCAGCTGGGACCGTGACCAGAAACAGGCGGGTTTTTTTAGTCGGTATTGGAAGTCCTGAGTCCCACACTATCTATCAGAACAACAGATGCATCCCACTCTAAAAAAAAGTTTAGCTTGACGCAACATGTAGATGTAGAAGTAAAACAATATATTTGCTGGTTGGAACATATTATTGTATTACTCCTTTATCCACATGCTTAGCAAATATTTACACTATATATTTATATTAATATTTACATTAAAGTGTTTTAATAATTTAACTTTATATTTGTATACCAGTGTAGTCCATTTCTGACCAGAGTATCTGGATGTACAGTTCAGGCGGTTCTATCCAATACTTGTGCGTTGATAGATCTATATAAAAACACGTATATGAGGTATCTTGTTGCTCAGAGCTTCTAATAACGTATCACCTTCTACTAGTTGATTCAAGCTACTTGTAGGTCCTTATATTTTGCAGACGCCACTGTCTCTACTATTTAACCCTGGGAAACCCCTTTGATTTTTCTTCAATAAACAGAGAGAGAAGAATAACTATCATGCTGATGATGATACTTACTGCACTTTTATTTTTAGAAATGATCTGAAAATGTTTTCACTACTAAGAGATACAGCACATGGACTACTAATATAGAAAAGTGAGTTTTTGTAAAGTTTTGCATCAGTTTAAACGAAAAGGAACCTTTCACAAATTGTATACAGCTTATGAATATTAATTACATTATGCTTTATGATTAAAAACTAATAACTCATTAAATTCCGCCTCATCTTGGTGTTTTTGTTTTCAAGGGCGTTAATAAATCTAATCTGGGAAGTTTCTCTCGGCAGCAGAGGGCGAGTTCGGGAGTTATGTGCCGTGTTGATACAAAAAGTTAATTAAATGTTACGGCGGAGTATTGGGGTGCGTAAACAGACAAGTATCTGATTTCACTTTTCGAAATTCAATAAGCGACACTCACTCACTGACTATTATTTGTTTAGGTTTGATAGAGTTGGGGGGAAGGGAATATCAGGTGAGAAAATAATTTCTAGGGTAAACGAAGGTCGGAAGTTTCAGTTTAAGCCATTAAGCACTAGAGCTCTATTATTAATATTGACGTATATAGGCAAAACACATTAATTTGAGATTTCGAATTAACAGAAAGGCACATTTATTTTATATACATTCATTCTACGAACTAAAAATTTTAAGAACTGAAAATGATTTGGTCTATGGTAACTGAACCGATTTAAAAAAAAAACAGAAATAATAAAAACAGGAATGATTTTTACAAAAACAAATAAAGAACAAAACGGGTCATTTAATGGCAAAACTAAGAATAAAAAACGGACAATTGACAATATACGATAAAGAATACAAACACGTATGGGTGGACCAATTTAATAATTTATCAAAGAATACAAAAATAGATATAAAACAATTTCTAAAATATTACAACGACGATGGAATGATTTAAATTAGATAAGACCCCAAAAGAGAAAGAATTACAAAAGAATGGGAGGCAGGACAAGTATATGTGACAAATACAGGGGATAACACTACAGAATAGAATCTGTAAAATACTAGCAATGCAGATTTACTCACATAAAGTGAACTAAAGACCCAATCCACACAATCAAAACATGTAATGGAAAAACACAAGACAACAAAACGCACCTAGAAAAAGTATTTATTGATTTTTAACAGGCTTTTGATTCAATAAAGAAAATAAGTTTAAAATTATAACACACGAAGGAGGTACAGAAGCATGTTTCATAAACAATAGAATGATACAAGAGGACTTTTATCAATACCGTTATTAAACCAAGCCTAAGAAGAAGAAAAACTATAGTACTTGGATTAAAACAGGTGAATACGTTTGTAAGTATTTAAAAATTATTTGAGGTAAAGACACTTTAGTCACCAGGCGAATAATATTCACTTTTTTTTTGTTAATGTGAGAATTTCCATTCCAGGCATACTCACTAAAAACTTCACCCCTGGTTGGGCCCGTCTGACCGAAGCCTCCGGTGACACTTAGTCCTGTCGGCCCATTGTATCTTCTCTCGCTTTATATGTTTACAATAGTAAAGCTAGTTCGTCTCCTCGTGGTACACCCTGGGTAACGCTAAATGAACTAGCAAACAACTGGCGGTCAGACAAACCAAGAAGGTTCTCCTGACTACACAAGAGACACAAACAAAAACAAAAACAAAAACAAAAACAATCACAGAAGAAAGTCATAGAACAGCCTACGATTGGACATCCGAGAATTTCCTGATGGTGACGTCCAGATCAATTGCATATATAAACTCTTTAGATGTAAATTTAATGTGTCTTGCACCATACGCTAAATAAATAAATACCCAATCCAGTACTTTAGTGCCTTGTACAAGCTTGTACAGATCCTGTACTGGGTGGGAGTTGTATAGTCCTGGTTCACTCACCTATTGGCTGTCCAAAATTTTGTTGTCTTTTGCGGTCCAGTGCCTCGCATCTACACAGTATATGTGTCACTGTTTCACGGCACAGTCTGCAAGTAAGGTCACCATTGTGCAGTCCCATCTTGTTCAGGTGCCCCTTTACTGGCGCATGGCCAGTGAGGAGTCCTGTAACTGTTTTCAGCTGGCTCCCGTTCATCTTTAACAGGTCTGCCGCTTTTTTGTGATACGGTCCTTTGATTATTGGATAATTGGAAGTGAGGACACTTTAGTCACCAGGCAAACGAATAATGTTCATAGAAACGGTTCTATTTTTACGGAGTGTTTGGGATCCTGGTCCAAAATTTGTTAATTTTAAGTCAACTTCATTCATTTTTTACAAATGGATCACAAAGGACACAAATCCACATTTTACCTTTTAGCTATGTTACAATCCAAACTAGTACATTGTGCATACAATCAAACTCGACAATCGGAATCATAATTCCTTATCCTTGCATATGTCACTGCTGAATATGCAAATCATCAGCTTCTGTAGGAATTTGATAATACTTTAGCCTGTTTTCTTACCAAACTCTTAAACTTAGCGTTGAGATCTTTACTAGGATCATAGTGGACTGTATTGGATTTGAAAGCTATCTCTTAATAACGCATTTATTAGAAATTTTTAAAAAAGGACACGCCTCCTTTTAAGTTTTCTATTTATAAAACAAATAAATTATTTACACTTGTTTAACACTTTTTGTACAAATGAATATATCTTATATTATAGACAATCGCAGAAATAATTATTTGTTACGTTGAATGTGAAATAATTGTAAAAATTTTTGTTTGTAAAATGAATAAAGAAAAAGTACGACGCTTATGTACAAGCCGAAGGAGTGATTTACCCAAAAGTTCGCTAACAACCAATTAAGAAAAATGAAATGCATTCAATCGTTGTGTAGCAGCATAAAAAAAATATAAGTAAACGCTTTACTCATTTTCTACTTACAATTTTTACAAAAAATTATATTGTTTCGTGCGAATTACGTTCATCTTTTATTATGATTTGTACACAACGGGTAATAAAATACTAAATCTTCAATTACCACACCGGAATAATACAAACGCCCTTGAGGAAAACTGCGCAAGAAAATCATTTTCATTTTTCGCGAAACGTTCGAGCTGCGAGTAAAAAATCCAGCTAATTCGACTGGAAACACGCGGTTTTAATTAATCCATTCATATGTAAACTTTTGCATAGTGAAACGATGTAAAATCCCTAGATAGTTTTTTTGGATGAAAGTATGCGAATATTCTATGAGTTTACTTCCCTTGGGCGATGTTTTTGAATTAATTTTATAGCAGCTTTAATTGCAACTTAAATCAAGCCATGAATTTGCCCGAAACGCATGACAATTGAGAGACAAACTTGTTTTAATAAATGGAATTTAAACGAAGGTTTCTCTAATAAAATGAAATTCTGTGGCTAATGGACTAGTTCCGAGGCCATTCTCCCCCCCACACACACACTCTAATAAAATGACTTTTAGAAAAACTATTAACTGCTTTAGTTTTCAAAATCAAGTTTACGGACCATTTGTGCCGATCTTGATTTTGCTGGATTGTTCTAAATGAGATTTACTTCCTTGATGAGGCCAAGGATGCACGACATAGGTGTTTTCAGGATTACTTCAAATTCTGTGTATTGTAACCTAAAAATGCATTCTGTTTTCCATCTTCAGTTCTGATAAAAGCAATTCTGTGTACCTTGAGTCCTTTTTTGCTCGTACAGTAACTTTTTTTTCCATCTGGGCCTGTCTGATTCAAGATTTCCGATATGGCTGAAGACTATTCGCTTATTGTGTTTGTTGTCCATTTATTATTCCACCCAGTCCCGTATTTTTGTACCCTATACTAGTTTGTACAGTTCTTTTACTGGGTGTCTGTTAAAACCTCGAAATCGCATAGTACATGTTTCACTGCCTCTGGTTCCATATTGCATAGCCTGCACCCAAGGTCTCCATTGTACAGTCCAATTTTGTTTAGGAACTCTTTTACTGGTTCATGACCAGTCATGAGTCCTGTTATCACTCTCAGCTTACTTCTGCTCAGTAGGAGTAGTTCAGGTGTTCTTTTAGAACACGGTCTTCCGGAACAAGGAACAAGGATTTTCCGTGCTTCTGTCCTGACACATTTTGCCAGTGTTGAAAGTGTCTTTCCCTGATTCAGGTTTTTATAGCCCTTCGGTTACTTCGGTACTGCGGGGGTCTGTTCTGTATCGGGTATTTCTCCTGTTCCCTTTTTGTAAGTTGATCAGCTTTTTCATTTCCATCGATACCCTAATGTCCAGGGTCCCAGCCCAGCACTACTCTGTTCTGGTCTCCTAGGCCTTTCAGTTCTTCGTTGCATTCCCATACCAGTTTGGACGTCACTTTCTTGCTTGAAATTGCCTTCTATGCCGCCTGACTGTCTTACATGATTAGGATCTGTTGGTTTTTGAAACCTCTCCTATGAATTTCTCTAACGCATTGCAGAATTGCGTATATCTCCGCTTGAAATACCGTAGCATTTCTATCTAAGACATAGCTGTGGCTGACTCTTAGATTTTTGGAGTATATCCCTGTTCCTACTCCCTTACCTTGAAGGTTGTAGTGTTTTTTGTTAGTACATTCAGTCCTGTCTATAATTGACACTCTGAATGGGCTGTTGAAGTTGTATTGTTTTGTCCTATGGTCAATACCCATATTTGACACAGTTCTGACAATACTCATATGCCCTGTTTTCTCCATTCGAGGGTTCAGTAATTTTTTTTTCAGCCTGTAAGCACCCATTCTTGCTTCTAGGTTCAGAGGAGGAAGTCCTAGCAGTGTTTCCATGGCAGCTGTGGGCGTGGTTTTCATCGCCCCTATTATGCCAAGACATGCAAGTCTTTACACTTTGCCTAGTCTTGATTTGGTAGCATCTTGTAGTGTATTGTGCCACCACACTGGTGCTCCATATGTTATTGAGGGTTTGAACCAATTCAACATATCTGGTCTTAACCCCATTTCTTTCCATAAAGTCGTCTGGCCGCCATAAGGGAGGTCACCGCTTTATTCACTACTTTTTCTATTTGCTGGTTCAAGAATCACCCCGAGATACTTCATCTGGTTCCCCTGCAGTCTTAAAGGACCTAATCCCTCTAATATTTGTCTGCGTGTGAACGCCACCATCGTAGTCTTTTGAGGGCTTTTATGCCTAACCCGTCCCTACTTGTCCATTCGTCCAATAGGTTCAGAGCCTGCGTCATACCGTTGTGTTAAATTTACCCTGCACAATGATGCCCAGATCATCTGCAT
This sequence comes from Crepidodera aurea, assembly GCA_949320105.2. Taxonomy (NCBI): domain Eukaryota; kingdom Metazoa; phylum Arthropoda; class Insecta; order Coleoptera; family Chrysomelidae; genus Crepidodera; species Crepidodera aurea. The sequence goes on from OX439474.1 coordinate 52,891,679, forward strand.
ATCCAATAGTTGTGTGCCCATTTTCGTTAAGAGTCCCTGTCAGTCCGTCCATTACCAGGTTCCATAGGAGGGGAGACAATACTCCTCCCTGTGCGCATCCTCGTATTACCCGGGCCGATGCGGTCTCTTCAAGTATGGTTGCGTTTATCACCCGATTCCTTAGCATAGAGTCTAGGACAGACAAGATTCCTCGATTCCTTTATGCTTTAGGGCTTTGGTGATAGAATCCAAGGAAGTGTTGTACAGTAACTTGCTTCTAGATGGTTAATTTATGCCTAAAAGCGCGCTAAAGCATTTAAAACTTAAGTTCCCAAGTAAGCTTCAGATGATAAAGGTGGCTTAGAATTCTAAAAAAGTAAACAAATGAAAGGGAAGAAGTTTCATAAAATGAGACGATTATAGAAGTTATGTAGAAATGGCGTAAAAAATTAGAGGCATTTAGGGGGAGTATATATCTAAAAAGCCAAACAAATACAGCATTAAAATATTTGCATTCTGTAATGCAAAAACTTATTACACAAGCAAATTAGAGGTATAAGTTAGAACTAAGCAAGATGTCATTCTGGTAATAATGTTATCATGTGAACATCCCGAAAATTTTACAATTGCTAATTGGTTAAAAGATAGATCAGCTAAAAGATAAAACAGGCAACCGTGCTACCATCTATCACAAAATCTGAGAAATGAAGCCTTTTCGGCAGAGATTTACAGGTTTGGCTTAGCCAAGCTCTTGAATAATCAAGCAAAGCCTTTGAAAAAACAAGCTTGATTTTTCAAGCCAAGCTTTCAAGATTTGACAAGCCTTTAAGGATGATATTTTATTTGAACATTTTCCTACAACGCCTCTGTGAAGCACAATTTTTTAGAAGAAGACCCACCTAATGTTTGTAATTGTTTCTGTCAATTTTGTTGTCTACGTCATTTGTTCATTTTTATAATTTATCTAATAGTAAATGAATTCCTGTTACCACCATTTTTTTTTCTGCTTCCAAATTTATTGAGAACTTATTGAAACCTGTTAAATAATTGCAAACGCTCTTAATGAGAGACCATTCATTATTAGTGGCTCTTAAAGTTTTTAAATTGATCGTATTATTGCATAGAACGTTAATAGCATTTTCTAAATTAAATGCCTAAGACAGCTTCTCAAAAGAACAGTTCCATCTTGTAACAACATATAATTTTAGCATTTTCAAATTTAGGGTATCACAAATTTTTCAAAATTAATTTTAAGTTTCCCAGACTTTTTGATTTCCTTCGCAATAGCTTTAATTTTTTTCAAAAGGTTACATTGAACTTTATCTTTTGAACAATTTGGTCCCGGTTCGCCATCACTGTCATCAGATTCAGAAACGTACATTTTTTCATTCGAATCATCAACATTTATTTGAAGAATGTTCATGAAATCACGCGCCGCCATGTTTAAAATGTGAGCAAAATAGACAAAATGCATGTTTTACGAATGAAAATATTTATTTAAGTTTGCTAACTCTGTGGAAAAAGTAAAATTACTGTTGGTATGTCTGTTGTTACACCTTAAATTGTTGTGTTGGTCATAAAATATTTGAGCAAAAGATTTACCTTTTGGAGTAATGCAGAAATTCTGCAGTGTTGTTATTTGAATAAAGTATTCCTAAACTATATGTATAAATAGTAATGATTCTAAAACAAGAAAAAACCCAATAATGTTTTGTAATACCGACCAATTAATTTATTTCCTCTCCCATTAATAAAAGTCTAAACTAGTAAATATGAGGACCAGACTGGCCAAAAATAATATTCATCTATAGAGTACGCATTTTCTAGAAAATTTCTAAATTGTCTGGGGAAAATGCACCCGATACCTATCGTGTTGAAAAACATGTCCCTAAAAATTGCTAGTGGTGCATATTCTACAAGAAGTGGCAATTCATTCCTTGAAAAATGTAGCTAATTAAATTCCCAAAATTAAAAGTCTAATTCTTTGCCGCATTACATATTTCACGCAAAAAATATTGCATCATAAGCATACGCGAACAAACGAAAAACGCTCTTATTGACCCACGCACAGCGATATTATTGGGTCAGGTGACCCAAAAACATAACATCCCCGAGCGGGAAATAAAAAGAACGAGACAGAGAGATATTCATTAGCTTGTTATAGCAAATTTAATTGGAACTCACTAAGTGCTCAATAGAGCATTTTTATATTCATTCGAGATAACACAACTAAGTCATTTCTGCGTAATACCTGAATTCTTGCAAGTTCATAGAATGTTACATAATAAGTAAAAGTTTTGTGTTATTGATAGTTAATATAAAAATTCAAATTAAGGTGATTTTTAATTTTCTACACATCAACTTACAATTAGAGAAGCAAAACAAGAACCATGCGGGAAGAAAAGGCTTCGTATGGTAAGTGACCTTTTAAAATGTATAGTTCTTAGATCTATTGGTAGATTCATATAAATAGCATTGTAAACTCTAATTCCCCCTCGCAAGAATATCACAAACATCCGCTCGCATTTTTTTAAACTAAAAATGACTTTTTCTAAAATCCTAAATAAAAGAACAAAATTATGTTACATAACACTGAAAAATAGTTTGGCTATTTAAAGAAAAATAGTCTACAATTTTCAGCTTTGGTTCTTTTATACTTTTAATATTCTATATTCTTGAGCTATCCAGTTACAAAGTTTCATTTAAATAGAAGAGAAAAGACGTATAAATTTGTTTACGTTCAAATTTTTAACGTCTTCTACATTGTAACCAATTCCGGAATTCATCAAACTATAAAATTAACTACCTATATTTTTATGTTTTGGTTGCTACATAGCCAGTAAGTTTTAACTGAGTCTCGTAAAACCATATCCTGTAAATAAATGTATAAACATAAAATATTACTTCACAAATTAGGTATGAGGTTTCTACTATTAACCATATTCACTTTTAAATTCGTGTGCTTAAAGAAACGCAATAGGAAAAACAGATTCTCCACTGTATCTTCATGATAACGAGGTCGCAGTTCTAGATCACATATTTTTGGGTTGTAAAAGTTTTTCTAGTAATGAATGTATTTATGGAAGTAAGCGTTCAATTTCCTACGTGTGTTAAAGGGTTGCTCGCGACTGTTGATGGATTTCAGTATGATCTGTTGGTTAACAATATAAGAAAAAAATAACATAAATATTTAAGGCCTAAAATGAAATGAATTTCTTTCAATTTGGGTGTGGTTGAAGGACGGCGTACATTGCCAAAGCTTCAAGCACAAAAAAAGAAACGCAAAGGACATCAAATATATTTATTTTTTACTTGTATAACGATTGGGATATGTGTTCTTATTAATTTGGGATAAAAATATTAAACAACATTTTCAATTATGTCATAAAAAAATTCAAAATGGCCAATTCCCTTTTTGTGATCCAAAATTTCGATTTTTATAGGAGGACATTCTATATATTCTTGCATATTTGGATCTTACAAGTCAAAATACATGATGTCCAAGTATTGATTGGCTTTTATTTTTAATTTGAATTTTGTTGTTTGATCATAGTGTTGCGATATGTTAATAATAGCGGAATCCAGAATCGAAATTGTGTAATGTCAAGCCACTGCAAATAATAAAAATAGCCGTTTCTCCCCCGCAGAAGCTGCAGAACTTCCGGGATTCACTCGTAAGGGGGTGAACTGACGGGCGTATTGAATGTAAAATTTGACAGGTCGTTGGATTGCCCTATTGATGGAAAATGGTATGTTATCACCAAAAACCTGTTAATATTGCCTGCTTGCAGTATTTGTTTACTCCGTTAATTTTTTTTCAATATTTAAGAAAATTAAAAGTGCAGTTTTCGAACTTTCCTGAAGATAAAGTGTTTCTCAAGGTTCTGAGTTTCCTGAAATTTTATAGAAATGTACTTGGACTTTCTAATTAGGATTTATTTGGCGATTTAACTGAATTTGTTCACACTTTTTGTTTTTTGTTCTTAAATATATACTTATTCTACCACAGTTTAACTTTTCCATTTCTCACCCAGCTTTAAAGAGTCTCCTTTAATTTTACATTTCCTATTTTATTTTTACCTTTTTGGACGGAATTATTAATTAACCATTGTCTTCTAAATTATGCACATTCATTTTCACGAATTTATTTCTCTGTAACTTGAATAGTATAGTGCAATTTTCGTGTCCAAATAAAACGTAATCAAAGAAAGATATGTCTTAATCAATTTTTCCCATGCCCACTGAAAAATCCTTCTAGCTAGTAAATCATTTTTGTCACTTTTTCCTACCATAAAAGTCAGATCCATCTCGGGAAAAATTCATTTTGATGGTAATAATGTAGTATCCGATTCGAATAGCAGAAAAATTTGTGGTTTTTTAAAATAAGTATCGTCAAAGTCAAATATAATCATCAACGCCCAGCGCCGTAACTAGGCAGGGGCAACATAGGTAACAGGGGCACTTGCCCAGGGCTCAGATCCAAGTGGGGACCAGAACGAACACTCGGAGAACAATTTTAAATCAATTTATAACACAGCTTAGTTAAATAATCAGATTAAATAATAAAAAACGCAGTGATTCAAAAGTTATATAAATGAAAGGAAAGAAAACAAAACAAAACGATAAATTAATAGACAATAATATTTTTAATCTAAAGAAAAGGTAAGTAAATTTTATTTTAACTAGTGTAAACAGAAAGAAGAATTCTAACCTTAATTTATTTAAGTTTAATTGTCTAAATTATTCCTTTTCTGTTTTATTATTTTGTTAATAGGCCTTTTTTTTAATTTTGATTTTTGCAAAATATCTAGATATTTGTTTTTGGTTACCTTTAAGTTTCACGTAAGATCAAGTATATGTGTCCCTAGGGATGGAGAGTTGTACAGGCAGGATATTGGGCTCAAATAGTTCAGCGAAAGAGGAATGGGATCCCTCAGGCAAAACAGGAAACAACTTTCTAATGGACCATTGGTTTTTACATCGGGAAAAGGAGTTCGAAATTCTCAGGAACCACAGGATTACGCAAAAAAAGTTAAATTTTGCAGTGCTTGTTAATTCACTTATTTTTCAGGTAAAGTCTAAAATTTCCTAATTGTCACTTTTTTTAATTGTTTTTCTAGTTTCGGAGCGATGTGCACTGTTCGATGGTTCTAATTCAAAAAGCCTCGAAAATTCTTTGAAATCCGTTTTATTGTTTCTTCATGTCACAGCACTCTTGTGTAAAAATTTCACAATTTTTTTAAAATTTTAGATCAAATAATAAAAACTAATTATTTTCAAACCTAAATTAAACAATTACATTTTGTAGTACAATAAAAAAAATAATTTTTGCTATAACTTTCAACTCCTTTTGATTATTCTTTATTTTATACTACTCATTAGATCTTTTCACCCTGTACTTTTTAAATATTCAAATTCTTTGGTTATTATTCATGTTCTTCAATGTTAATAATAAATTTTTGGTAAATTGAGTCTGTCTATTTTGATTTCTACTATACTAAATTGATTTTCCTGAAGGTTTTGATAGATGTGAATTTTTAGGTTATATTGATTTTTTAATTTGTAAATAACTTTCCAAAAATTATTTTTTCTGTTGGTTTTACGCTTTCAGTCTTATGTCTGGATAGTATATTTTAGTTTTATTTAATTACTTTCACTAGTAATCTCCCTAGAGCTTGAATTACTATCGGAAATATTTCCGGAAGCATGAATTTTTTAAAAGTTACTTTTTTAAAAAAATTCATGCTTGAGGAGATATTTCCAGATAGTAATTCAAGATCGTGGGGGATTCGGTAAGAAAATTTCACATTTGACACTTGACAGAAATACTATCGCTGTGGTACAGCCCAGGCTAAGAAAATACTATCGCCAAGTTTTTTGGTTGCTACAGTAACGAGCTGAAACGAAAGCTTCTTATTGGTTAAAAAATGTTGGTGTGAAATTTTCACTCTAAATTTTTGACAAAAGTAGCTTAAAATTGTATGTAAAGTGCTCTTATGGGACTTCAATGTTAAATTTACAATTGAGAATTTTCAAGTTTTCTTTGATTAAATAAGATTTTATTTCTTGTAAACTGTTACTTTCTTAATTTTCGTTCTTCCTTCGACCTACTCAAAACTATCTGTGCAACATAGGTTCTGATCAATATTAAATAACATTTATGTTTGTTTCAAATGAACAACTTGAATCCTTTTCCACAAAGTCTTCAAATTATTTTAAATTTCTTTATTTCTGTTGAACGTAAGTCTTTATTTACTATATTAATATACAGAGTATTCGGTTTAAAATAAAGTTCACCCTGTCAATATGGGTGACCATGTGCATATGAAAATATTCTCAAATATGTTGGCCTCTTTATATGCTTCAACTTTTTTTCCTGTCTCTTGCTATAAAGAAGTAATGACCGCATTTAATAATTTTAAAATAGAACGTTCGTTCTCAATCATAAACTTTTGTCGATATTCCAGTATTTTTAATTTATTCAAAATTCGAAATAAAAATTGACCTCTTGTACGTATGGTTTAAAGTTTATTCCTTCCTTAGAATAAAATCGCATAGCTACAAAATACTTCTAAAAATTCAGTTTGATCGTTATGATGCTAAGACTCTCTGTATCTACACGGCCTTATAGTAAGAGCCTCCAAGGTCTGAAGAACTTATTGTTTTCTCCCTCGTGCCTCTCCTTCTGTCTTTCGATTTAATCTGATCGCTGGCTATGAAATTTGATTTTATTTGAAAGGTGAACCGGGTTATTGCCTTTTATGGATGCTCTGGACCGGTCAATCGAAAATAAGAGAAAAATTCTTATCGGATGAAATTTATATGTAAGTTGCACTAATAAAAAGTTTCCTTAGAAAAAGATCAATAAGAGTATGGGAATATAAACAGTGGAGAAATAAAATAGATAAAAGAAAGTAACTTTCTTTTTGTAAATTTATGAAAGAGCTATATAATTTGATGCCTAGAAAGCCAGTTAAAAGTAATAATTTTAAATATCAAGAATATACAAAATTATTCGCTAGTATATAGCAAAATATTTATTACAGTACAGGGTGTTATTGAAATAAATCTACATTCTAAAACAGGTTAATTGAGAAACATATTATTTTGGAATAACAATTCTAATTTAATTTTTTGAATTGATACTAATTCAAATAAGTTTTTAGACCATGAAATTTACTGAAATATATAAAACGAAGAGGAAAATTGAAATCGTCCTTATAACGTAGACCCTTATATTGCAATCAGAAAAAAATTAGAAGGATAGAAGAAATTTTTAATAGTAAATTCAAAACCTTTCAATCAAATCCAGGACACAAAAAAGTATGTTTGCAAAATTCGATGTGAATCTAATAAATTCTATATAGGAGAAACATCTAGACATTTTCCAATAAGATTTAATGCACAGCAATCATACATTAAAAACAATCAATCCGAAAAATCAAAAACTCAAAGTTAAAGAAGCCACATTGATATGCTTACATAGTAATGAAAGTGTTTCTAATTGATCGGTCGACATTTCAAAAAAAGTTGTGATATTAAACATTCCATGGCAATCCCGCACGTTTACATAATTATTGTGCTGTAATTGTTATGAGTGTCCAAGTAGGATTTTCCATGGACGGAATGCGGCGGTCACGACATTAGAAACTTTAAAGTGTATTGCCAAAATCTTTGCCACGTTACAGAAACGGTTCTATTACGTGGCGGTGACTAAAATGGGGAACACTTTCTCGATGGCAGCTACGTTCCAACGACGTTATTGGATCTCATATAATTACGTTTAAGCCGCCTTGTGGTTACCTGGCGAAAACGTGGTGGTGTGGTGGTCGACACTAAACCCGAAACTTTGTTCACTGAGCTTGTCTTTTTAATTTGTAACTCGTTCTTTGTCCTGCATATATTATTTCTTCCATTTTCCTTGCTTTTTCTCTAACCTGACATAACTGGTAACCTACTGGTAGGTACGTACTGAATAATAATTAGGTATAATTATTATATTATTATGGAAATACAAGAATAATGGTTTAACAATACTGAAAGGCAAAAAGTTGGAAGTTTTTTATCATGGAAATTAAATACTTAGATACTTCAAACTGTGTTTTTTATCAATCTTCGTTATTAAAATCATTAATTATGTATGGAAATGTAGTAAGTTTGAAGCCGTACTAACGAAAAAAAGTTTCTCAAATAGCCCGTTTATTTTTCTCATAATGGTGATCTCAAAAATGGCATATGACGTAGGCGCATTCCTTTGTAGAGTCCATGTATAGTGTCACGTATACCACTCGGGTTGCGTGGCTTAAATAAGAAGGTTCCTGAATAGTTTTTAATAATCTTTTAATCGGTAAGATTCTCGCTGCGAATCAGGCAGGTCTTCTCCGTCGTCTCAAATACGACGTAATGTTTGTAAACTATTCAAGTGCTCCAACAGTGCAGCAAATTAAATAAGTAAGACTTTGGCCGCGAACCAAGCCAGATTACTCAAAATATTTTTCATCTCCACTGTCCAAATGCAGTACAAAATTGATTGCTCAAGTAACTAGTACTCCGTTGAATTATTTTTCAACGTAAAATATGTCGTTTTTATAAAAGATAAAATTACAAGTGATTTTATGGGTGACTACATAAATCATTTCAGAGTTGTTTGAGTAACCAAATGTAATACTGTTATTGTTACGTTCGTTTTCGTTAAAAGTTAAAATAAAAAGTGTTAAAACGTAACGTGTTAGTTTTACTGGGAGGTTTCTAACAAAATACATCTATACAGTCCACATTTTTATATCGATCCCAAACCAAAACCTGCTTCGGCCGACCTCGTAAACTGCTGCATAAGTTCCTCTGCGTAACAAGAGTCAACAAACTTTAAAGTGATAATAATAACTTTGAAGTGACTTTGGCGCCATGCGGTATGTGGAAATACTGCAGTCATACAATAAAGTGCCACTTTAAAGGTATATTAATGGATCCCAAAACAACTCTAAAACTATCACGTCCACTTTAAGATCACTGCCACTTCTAAGTGGTATTTAAGTGATATAGTTTGGTGGCATTACGCGAGAACTGTTCATTTTAAAGTTTAAAATTAACATAAGTACAAAATTTTGAATTTCTCGCAATGGTATAAAGGGATTATTATGTAATTATGAAAAAATATAAAAATTAACTAAATCGAGTGATCATATTTTCGACCATTGTATACAGGGTGTCCCATTAAGAATGGGACATAGAACAACCGCAGATTGTCCAATTCAAAATAAAACGATTAAGCGAAATATGCTTAGATAAAATGTTACTCGTTTCCGAAATACGGGGTGTTGAAGTTGAAAACTGAAAAATTATTAATGGCCATAATTTTTTTAATACACCGTATAATTTTACTCAAATCGGCACACTTGTTAAATATCATAAAATGAACCTAACAGTAAAAAAACAGTTCAGTACGCTCTACCAGTGGCGTACGGCAGGAGTAAGTAATGCTTGTACCCCTTCTAAATGTTACGCCGCTGTCTAAATTTTAATTTTGACTACAATTTTAATTTTTTTGATATTTTCTAAGTCAATAATGTACACATGTTAGTTTGTTGTAAAGTCATTGTTTTTCGAGATATTCGCAGTTAAAGATAGATAGACATGTCCTGTTTCACGTTTTGGTCGAAATGCACCCTTTTCACCCAACCTGTCATACAGACATTTGAAAATTTTGTGTCCTGGTTGTTGTCTATTTGGATACAATTCTGAATATCGTCTAGTAGCAGCTCTACCATTAAAATTATTCTGGGCATAAATACAAACCATGTCTATGTCATTTCTAAATTGGAAAATTCGTTATGACGTGACATTTTACAATAATATTACAGTTATTAATAACAATAATCACTTATCGGCAACAGATAGTTACTACGAAAATGTTTAACTGACAGTGACAGAACTTCATTATAAATCAAAGCCTACTGTCAAAATTTTCAAAAAAAAAATAGAATAAAGTTGTTTGGTCGCGAATCTCATTAATTGTAAAAATGAATATTATTAATAATAATACAAATAAAAAGTACATGTCTATCTATCTTTAACTGCGAATATCTCGAAAAACAATGACTTTACAACAAACTAACAAGTGTACATTATTGACTTAGAAAATATCAAAAAAATTAAAATTATAGTCAAAATTAAAATTTAGACAGCGGCGTAACATTTAGAAGGGGTACAAGCATTACTTACTCCTGCCGAACGCCACTGGTAGAGCTTACTGAACTGTTTTTTTACTGTTAGGTGCATTTTATGATATTTAACAAGTGTGCCGATTTGAGTAAAATTATACGGTGTATTAAAAAAATTATGGCCATTACTAATTTTTCAGTTTTCAACTTCGACACCCCGTATTTAGGAAACGAGTAACATTTTATCTAAGCATATTTCGCTTAATCGTTTTATTTTGAATTGGAGAATCTGCGGTTGTTCTATGTCCCATTCTTAATGGGACACCCTGTATAGTAATTTGAAGTTAACACATCTATGATTACTTTTAGTTGCAAATTAATTATCATTTTAAACCAAAATTAACTTTCTAATTAACTTTTATTAGGTTTTTAGGAATCCCTCCGTATGCATTTCCGACAAGAAGTTTTCATGAAGCTACATCTCCCGAATAAATTGAATTTTAAGCCCTGATCTGATAAAGCGAAGTTATGTTTCTATAAGTTTTAACTATGCGAAACAAAAGGTTGGCTCTCGTATAAATAAAGATGACAGATGGCGAAGAAGCTAAGGAATATTTAAGAGAAAATTTACATTTTAGCATTTTCCTCGGAGTTTAAGAAGATGTAAGCCGGGCGATAAAAACATGTTGAACGTGAAAAGATTTTCGCTGTTTAATGTTTTTGTAGTTATTTATTGGAAAATGTATCGTAAGTTTTTTAAATATTAAAAACGTAATTCTTTTGATATGTGATGGATACGTTGCTTTATCAGCTTTACGGAAATATTATATTTTATGGTAAATTTTAATCTTGCTTAAATAGCTACCGAGCGAATTGTAATCCATTGTTAAATAACACAAACAAATTTGCGAAGCTTTATAGCGGTTATGTGATGAATCTCGTGTCTTTTAAATACCTCTAAATTTCAAGAGAAAGTCGAAGTTTCCTCTCTAAATTTCACGCGTACACAGAACCTTCAGGGATTGAAGTATAAACCCCCTAAATTCCTCCTTTCTGTATTATAACTCAGCCTGACATCTCGACTACCCAATATATTCAGAGTTTAATGTTACTTGAAATTCCATGTAGTTGGAAAACCTTGTCAAGAATTAAATTAAAATGTTCAAAGTTTAGTAAATTATGGTGGAGAACTATAATAAAAGCTAGAGAATGGTGATCCCCGAGACTCCTTTAAGTTGCCGGCAGTCTTGACTTGGTGTACCGGTAAATTATAACATCCTTATAAAGGTTAACTACTTGGTTTGTAAGACGTTCCGGTTAACATCTTTATTTAGGTGTTAAAATGAATGCAATATCACTTCATTATTATTCGCGGATGCAGTTGAGGCATTCCGTGCTAACAACCACCTACTCCTTTCACAATAAACTAAAATTATCGTTTTCTGGAAGAATATTGTGGTAAACAAATAGCTTTTTCTTCCTTATAGTAAATAGTGGCGTCGATAAGTAACTAGTAATGTTTTATAGAAAGTAACTTCGACAACTAGAAACTCTATTTCAAGGATTAGTCGAAATGGTGACAGACTAAAGTTAAGCTTTTAGTTTATTGCCTAGCAACGACAGGGATAATGTAACTTGTTTCTATAGTAATATATACTATAAAGGAGAGAGGACGGTAGTAAAAGTAGGGATATAACGTCACATTCCATAGGCGTACTTTGTAAAATAAGTTTCTATAATATAAATAAGGTCACAGCATATAAAATATATATACGCACTTCGTAGATTAAATTTTGAAGTTATATTATTTACAAAAAATAAAAATAAACATTATGCATCTGACACTTTAACATTGAATGAATTAAATTTAACCAATAAATAACAAGGAGGATTATATGTTGGGATTAAACTTGTTTTAATCTCTTGGCATTAAAAGTAACGCTTCAGTACTTACCTAAACTCAAAGATTAAAAAAAAGTTAGTTCAAGTCACTGTCTTTACTAAAACTACTGGTGTCACTATAATTTTCTTTTCTGAGGTTTATTATTATAGGTTCTATTAAATTTTCCATTGATATATCCACTTTTCTAAATGAATTTTCCACCTTTTTATCATGATCAATGCATTTTCCCCAATGTTCTCTATTTACATCTGAAACTGCCTTCAAAAACAAATTTCGCACATCAGGAAATTTAAATGTTGTATTGTTTTGAGAAACATAACCTTTTAATAATTGTGACCAGATCAGTTCAATGGGATTTAACTCTTCGTGGTAAGGAGGCAATCTGAGAATTTTAATTCCTTTTTCTCGGGCCATCTCATCTATAATATTGAATTTGTTTTTATGTTGCCTTACTATTACTAATAATTCTGCCTTCAAGGATTTAGGAGGACTGATGATATTTTTAGAATGAAGCCATTTTGCCATTAATACAAAATTCCGAATCAATTAAAATACATACGATACGGCTATGAATAAATGAAGTCTGACTTATCTGTCAAAAGAACAGGTTTATTACAGTAAAAACCATGGAAACAAGATTAAATCTTGGCAAAAACTATATTAGGCCGATCAGATGTGTTAAAATTTAAATTTTAACTACAAATAAGCATTGAAGGATGAGGTAAAAATAAAATGTCTACCTCTTGAACCTGTACTACGTTCTGCAAATTAAATACTGCACTCCTTTCTTCTGTATAGTATAGTAGTAAAAAGGTTTGCCTTTATTTAATTTCTGGCATTTCAATCTGCAAGAATTCAATTTTAAATTCGCCGCTTTTTATCCATAATGACCTACAAATTTTGACAACTACTGACACGCACATCTCTGGGTAAACGTTAAGAAAATGGGGCCGGCTGGCATTTTCATGAAATTTTCACAAATGCTATAAAACATGATAAAATCAATATAATATAAAATATTTTTCACATTTTTTTATGAAAAAATATATGTTGGGATAGTCACTCCCAAGACAAACAAATTCAGTGCGTTGAAACGATTATTTAACATATTTTTCCAGTACAAACGCATACATAACTTTTCTACAAATGCCCAAGTAGCAATTTATAACCAGAATAAACCTGAAAAGTATAAAAAAGGAAAGGTTGTTTTGACGGACATAAATAAATTGCTTGTCAAATGACAGGCATCTCATAAATTCAAAGTTAAAAATACAACGTTGCCAATTCAATTTCAGAACTCATGGGTTTAGGTAAATATAGGAACGTTGAGTAACACTGTTAAAATGGACACTTGTCAAAATGTGACACCTGTCAGAATGTAACAAATGTCACACGTATCGTACTTTTCTTTATTTATTACAAATATCTAACCTAACCTAAAGCTAATCTTTTTTTTTTTGGCGGGTGGAAATGCTTTATGCACATCGGGTAAAGGTTCTTCCCTTTCCCGATTGTATGAGACTACCCCTTACGGCTACACACTAAAACCACCCCATAATTTGTCATGTTATAAATATACTTAAATTATATACTCATTGGGCTGCTTACAAGTAAAAATGGGCTAATAAGTTGAACATTAATTAGTTTAAAACTAGGCTATAACAATGAATACTAAATATTTTTTAGTATATCTATAGATCTTAAAAAGTGTATAAAGAGATGCAGTGTAAGTGGTACCATTAAGAATGACACTAAGTGAGTTAGGTATCTTGTGATTAAGTCTCTCAATATTAAAAAGTGGACATTCAACTAAAATATGTTTCATTGTTAGTTTAGTATCACATGCAAAACACATAGGTTCTCTTCGCCAGTAAGTAATGTGTTGCTCGGGTGTGTCCTATTCTCGCCATAACGACTTGGTGAAGTCGTGTGTTGGGGGTTGTCTTCCAGGCTCGAATTATGGATTTTATTTCGGATAGTTTTGAAGTACTTAGTTCCCACTGTGTCTACCAGAATTTCCAGATCTTTGTTTTCATTACGGCTTTTAAATCGGTATGAACTGTGGTTAATATAGGTTGTGACTCTTCTCTATTTATGGCGTTTCTGGCACATCTGTCAGCTTGGTCATTACCTTCTATTAACATATGAGAGGGACACCAAAGAAATTTAACGGTTTTATTACGACTATGAAGGTGAAGAAGTAGTGATTTTATAAGTGAGACTATAGGGTGGTAGTAATGGTAAACACATTTTATTGATTTTAAGGAACTTAATGAGTCAGTTATGATGAGAAAATTTTGAAGGTTTTTGGAGATAACTAGTTCAAGGCCTTTTTGGATTGGCTGTTAACTCAGCTGAAAATATAGATGTTTCCTCAGTTAATTTGTAAAGATGTGGGTCATTCGGAAATAAAACACTGGCACTAACGCCCAAATCGCTTTTGGAAGCATCTGTGTAGGTATGTGTGTATGAGTTGTATTGGTGCAATTCATTTAGAAATATTTGTTTTAATGAGGATGGATTTATTGAATTTGTATGCTGAATCGTAAGGTTTAAGTTTCAGTGGGGCATGGGAATGTCCCAAAGAGGAGGTTTAGGGATATCAGCATGATTATAAACTTCAGGAATATGAATGTTATATTTAGCACAATAATTATTAACACGTTCATAAAATTGTAGTGATCTTCTCTTCCTTGCTCTGTAAATATTTTGAAATTTGTTGGCAAAAACGTAATGGTAAGTATACACAGAGTATACTTTCCACAAGGCTAGTGCAATAGGCTCCGAGTGCTATACGTAGGCCTGAATTGTGTATAGTATCTAACTGTCTAAGTCATGTCTTACTGGCCGAATCATAGACTATACAACCATAATCAATTTTAGATCTAATTAAAGTTCTATATAAAGTCATTAATGTAGTAAAATCAGCACCCCAAGACCTGTGTGCAACAGATTTCATTATGTTTAGGCCCCTCTGACAAGTTTTTTAATGTAGTGGGCCCACCATAGATTTCCGTCTAAAGTGATTCCCAAGAAATTGAAAATATTAATATTTTGTAGAGGTTCATTATACAAGATAAAAGTAGGTAGATTTTGGCGGGGTTTCTTCGCAAAGTACATAGCTTTTGTTTTTGATGTAGAAAATGGTAACCCGACCAATTTTCCAATGCTTGTAATGTTTTCGTTAATCTGTTTATTGAAGATAAATTTTTGTTTCTATAAATAATCACCAGATCATCAGTATAAAGCATCACCTTTACGGGTTCATTGCACGATTTAATTACATTATTTATTCCAATCAAAAATAATATCACGCTTAGGTTGGAGCCTTGTGGTACACCATTTTCTTGAAATTTTACATTAGATGAAACTACATCACATCGAACTTGGAAATATCTGGTACTTAAGAAGTTAGAGATATAAGCCAGTATATGTTCATTTATATTCCAGTCGAGAAGTGTTTTAATAATATCATAACGCTATACGGTGTCGTACGCTTTCTTGACATCAAAAAATATTACAATACAATGCTGGTTGCAAACGAAGGCCTCGTGTCTGATTATTGAAGGGCATATATTATTATTATTATGACTTTTGTACTACTCAGCTCGGTGCTGGGTATCACTTACCTATCCCGGGTAAGAAGTACCAAAGGGATTAGGCTCAGTTCACATGGTAAACTTATGCACTGTATGTCAGATATTTAGGATTACACACTTAATGTCAGTGAAGAGGCTATCGAATAGGGTCTTTGGTACGACGCCGGTCGATAATATAAGTACTGGAACTATTTCTACTTTTTCTGCTTAATCTCAATGGCGATATCCGCATACTTAGTCTCCTTCTCCTGATATTTCATGAAAATTTTGTGGGTGTTCGGTACCGCTGAGTCAACGAGTAGGACTCTTATATCCAATATTAGTCTGAAGGATGAAGTTGTCATTTTCGAGCACCTTCTGCGGCTGGTACTTGTAGTATGGTGTATTGGTGTTAAGAAGACCGACCTTGCTGGCCAATTTCGGTTGAACGATGTTGCATACTTGATTATGTCCATGCCGATAGTCAGTATTAGCTAGCACGCTACAGCCAGATGTTATATTCTGAATAGCCTCTGACGTTGACACTTCCTGCCTTTGTCGGATTGGGTGATGGGATCCTTAATGACAAACTTCTTGTAGTTATTCGTATTGATGACCTGATCTTGGATAGCGATCATAAAGCACTCAGTTTCTGGAAATAGTGTATCACTACTAGGCCATCTATTTGAAGATTCCTTTCGAAATGGCGTTGTTCTAATATTTGACTTAGGATAATGGTTGTTCTTTTTTGTCATCATTGTTCGTGTCAGCCTCTGAATAGCTTTTAGCTCAGTTTTTGTCGTCCATCTTAAGATCCCAAAAGAATACGTTAACACTGGTATGGCATAAGTGTTGATTGTCTTTACTAAGTTACCTGCATTTAACACAGACTCCATAACTGATTTTACTCTTTTTGTATATTGCTCCTGAATTCTACCTTTTGCCTGTTTGTGGTCCAGTAACTTAGCTTGTTGGAATCCTAGGTATTTACATTCTTCCCCGTTTTCCATTGCCTCTATAGTATCTCCGTTCAGTAGCTGCACATCTCCATCTGTGACAATTCCTTTCTCGATGTGAAGGGTTTTGTATTTCTTCGGGTGCCTGTTTTCCACGACATCGAATTCTGCTGCAGTTGTCACTCTTTTGCTGTTGAACCAAAAAAGATTTAACAAGTGTCATTCGTTTACTGACATATTAAGGGGAAAGATATACCTTAAAGAGATCGAGTAAATTACAACGAAGAAAGTATCTGAAGCACCCCTCGAAATCAGAATTTTAACTTTTTTTGTATACGACTAAAGAACGAAATATTTTATACGTTAAATCATCATTTTTATCCAGGAAGAGATCAATAACCATACATTTATTATTTTTATCTCTCATAAACATTTCATTTGAACTATAACGGCCTTTTATTCGATTCGAGACAAAACAGATGCCATGCCGTTACGTAATAACTTCTAAATTATTTCTACTCGTTTTCCTAATACACAAAAACTTCCGTTTCGGTTTGCGCGAATGTCAGGCCAAACCCTCTCGAATAAATATTAATGTGAACATAGGTAGGCCATAATCTCCACAGAGAAAGAATATAAATTGGATTTAAAGTTTTAAATAAGATCCGAAACAGAAAAGTGTTTTACACTGGAAATTCGCAATTTTTTAGATTGAACTTAGGCCCCTCCGAATACCCCGGTGTCTTAAGTGGAAACCTTTAAGGTAAATTAAGCTTTTGATAAAAACGTTGAAACTTTTTTATATTATTCGTTATTTCTTGTAACTTTTTTGATGGTAAAAATCAGGATTTCTAGATTTATGTTAGTTTGATTGTTCACATATTAGTTTCTACTGATCATTACACTTACTTGAATTACAATTTGTTAGCTTTTTCATGCATCTTTTTTTATAAAGGGTATCCCAGAGTATCCCAGAGTATAGTGGACAAGGGCGGATTTAAGTTACCATGGAACAGAGGACGAGTTCGCAGCGTGCCTACACGGTTGAGGCTTATTTTAAAGCCAACGATTCGTCCACAGTTGCTCGGCGGCGTTTTTATGCGCAGTACAATATAAGACGCGTGGATGATGCGCCATCGTTAAATATTGGGTAATTGAATTTTGTAGGCATGAAATTTTAATTCTTCTCTCAACATACAACATACAACTCCTTGTTTTCTAAATTTTTTTACCCACGCGTAAACTAACATAGCCTACGCGTCGAATATTGTACAAAAACGCCGTCGAGTAACTGTGGACGAATCGTTGGCTTTAAAATAAGCTTCAACCGTGTAGACACGCTGCGAACTCGTCCACTGTTCCATGGTAATACCATTTATTATAAAGCAAACAGGTTATCCTCTAATCAATATCGGTACCACATAATATAATCAGGATAGAAAATATAAACACGTAAACAGCGACTAGTTTCGGCTGTTACCATCATCAGGCCTACAAAAAATTTTAATAAGAAAGTAACAACAATCTTATAATGAACCTTAACAACTTACCCCGGGGTAAAAAAAAATTAATTTTATGAAATTTACGAAAATTACAAAAAATTATTAAAGAAACATTTTAATAGTTAAAGAACTTCGACATCTTCCTAACATTGAGGTAAAAATGCACTTCCAAGATTGAAGACTGAAAAAGTTGGAACAGGTGGAAATGGGCACCTGCCCAACGCCTTCAAAAGTGTTGGTACATGTCCACACCAATATAGGTGATGCAAACGTAATTTGACAAAATTATTACTACAAAAATCCTCTCGAGTTAGAGAACGTGTAGGAGAACCCTCCATCCTCAACGGAGGGTTCTTAAAATTCGGTAAAAAATACAAATATTTCATCCGAACTTAAACTCATAAGCATGCGAATGACAAGATGGCGTAAGATAAAGCTTTACAAATTTATAATTAAAATTGGGAAAGAAAAAGAAGAAACTAACATGTATAATAAAGTTCAGTAATTACGAAATACTAATATGAGATTGAGTACAGGATCAATGTACAAAATTAAAAACAGAAGAAGAAAGTGACATTTAGAAATAAACAAAGCAAAATCTTTAAGGTAGGGATAAGTGACAATATTAGGTTAGAAAATACTTACAGAATCTAAGAAAAAAGAAAAGAAATCTATACCAAGTCCTTAAAAATGTCTGAAAGGAACAGATAATTGTCTTTAGGGTTGTTCGTTTAAACAGTTGAAATTGTCATTGTTAATACATGAGTTAATTTCAAACATTTCCAAAGAATATGGTTGGCGAACGAAGAAGTATTGAAAATGTCTGTGTCTTCATATTTCTCAATCATCTGTAAGTGTTCTTTGATTCTAGTATCAATCCTTCTTCCTGATTGGCCAATATAAACAGAATTGCAATCTGAACAACTAATTTTATAGACACCAGTATGGTGCGAAGAGGGAATTTTATCTTTAGAGTTTACAGGAAAAGAATATAGACTATTGTTAGTTTTAAGGGCCAAATTAATATAATATTTATTAAAACTTTTTAACATTTTATAAGAAAAATTATCAATAATGTATCAAACCTGAAAAGGTGGGATTAGATTGATTGATTGTAAATTGAGAGATAGACAGATTGTTTGTGGAATACAGTTTAAATTTAACAAAATGTTTTTGTGTATAGTTTACAGATCAGCTCTAGAGGGTAATGATTATTAACAGCTAACTGTTTTATAACATTAATTTCGGCATTAAAAGCCTCTGAAGACAAGGGTAAAGGTAACTATTAAAGAAACTATTAAAGGAAGCAAGTTTATGTGACCATGGGGTGGTTAGAATTAATGAAAATCTATCAGACCATCAATAGTGGTGGGTTTTCTGTAAATTTCGAAATTTAAAAACATCGATGAGGGGTTCCGACGGATTAAAATATCTAATAAAGGTTGACAACATTCAGGCTCAAATTCAATGGTGAATCTAATGCGGGGGTGTAATGTGTTTAAATAATTGAGATAGTTAGTGGCTTCTTCTTTTGAACCTTGGAATAAAAGGAAACAATCATCTACATAATCTACATAACGGGCATAAAAAAGAATCAAGATAATTAAATTCTAAATTATTAATGAAAATATCAGCTAAATATTCGGAGCCCACGATAAGCTGTAGGTCCCGTCCAGTTTAGGCCATTAGGTCAGAAAAGAGACGTTAAAACTAACAATCAGCTAAATAGTGGGGTCAAACTAGCATTATACCTGTAACTTTTTTTGGAGAAATCGGATCGACATGAGGTTTTTTTTTAAATTTTCGAAAAATTATCAGTAACAAAATCTACAACTAACCTTTTTCGCTCGGACATTTATAATTATTTATTTAACAAATTGGACAATTTTCAGGAGCAGAGTTATTAATTTGTTAATTAGCCCGTTCACAACAATTGAACAATAAACAATTATGTGCTACAACTTTATGGACATGGTAATCCCCGAGGACCCAGAGTTTTTGGAAAAAATTTGAGTCCTCTAAGTATTTGGGGGGGGAGTTATCAATTTGTTAATTAGCCAGTTTACAACAATTCAACAATAAACAATAGCTTCGACATCTACAAGATAATGAGCGACTTCGAAAACCCGCACGGGAATATTTTCCAGACCTTTTGTTGAACAGGCAGTCATGTTTTCCATACCGTCGGCGAAACTCTCAGAAAATTGTCCAATTTGTTAAATAAATAATTAATATCTGGTCACCGAGCTTCGCTCTTAATATTCAAATCTACATTTTTAAGCAGCCCAATGAGTATATAATTTAAGTATATTTATAACATGACAAATTATTAATTAATTCGCGAAAATCACGAAGTAGGCGACATCTACTTGAACTACTGATAGGGAGATAAATAAAAAGTTGATTGGCGATTGGCTTGAAAATTAAAAAAGCTGTCAGTGTTAATTTTCAATTGGCTGCAGCTGTTGTTGACGTTTATCAACTGCTTGTCACAGAGGTTAGTTAAATGCATTAAAAGTTGCCTAGTTTCTGGGGAATTCACCCTTTTAGGGCAACATCTACTGACGCTTGATCTTCGCGAATTGTCACGTTGGACAGGCCCCGTTTCCGGGACGGGCAACAGCAGCGTGTAGGGTACACGTCCCGTCAACAGAAGATCGCTCAGCTCACTCTATTTATCACTATAAGAAAAACCCTATGTTCAATTGATTTTATTATTTATTGATCTGCAGTGAAGGAAAATTATAGGTCTGATATTCATACATGGGTAAAAACCTCCACAAAAACCTGTGACCAGACTCTCGACGTGTAGCAGATATTGATATCATATTTTTTCAAAAATTTTCAGTTTCAGTGTCCGCATAATAAAATAGTAGCCGTAAGGGGTAGTCTCACACTATCGGGGAACGAAAGAACCTTTACCCGATGTGCATAAAGCATTTCCACCCGCCAGTGAAGACAGTGACTTTTAAAGATAGTTCTTGAACTAAATTTTTTTTTAATCTTTGAGTGTAGGCTTTACTTTTAATGCCAGAGATTAAAAAAAGTTTAATCCCAACATATAATCCTCCTTGTTATTTATTGGTTAAATTTAATTCGTTCAATGTTAAAGTGTCAGATGCATAAAGTTTATTTTTATTTTTTGTAAATAATATAACTTCCAAATTTAATCTACGAAGTGCGTATATATATTTTATATGCTGTGACCTTATTTTGCAAAGTACGCCTATGTAATGTGACGTTATATCCCCACTTTTACTGTACTCATCTCTCCTTTATATTATATATTACTATAGAAACAAGTTATTATATCTGCCGTTGCTAGGAAATAAAACTAAAAGCTTAACTTTTCTTGTAAATATCTCGGAAGATCGAATTTTCACAGACATGAGACATACATTTTTTGCCGATTTAGATAGGAGTTAGTCTACCCTGAAAGTTTCATTGAATTCTGACGAGTGGATTTCGAGATCCGTTGGACACACACACATACATACATACATACATACAAACCTTGCTCGTTTAATAGTGTTTGATAAATGTCCGAGCGTAAAGAGGTTAGTTGTAGATTTTTCGAAAATTAAAAAAAAAACCGCATGTCGAACCGATTTCTCCGAAAAAAGTTACAGGTTTTCAGTTTTTTCATGCTAGTTTGACTCCACTAAAAAGAGGGGACAAGTTGGAACCCATTGCTAAGCCGGTCAATTTAATTATAAATTTTATAGACAAAAAACCGGCTCCACAAAAATTTTTTTTGACTAAAATTTTTTTCAACCAAAATTTTTTCGTCTAAAATGTTTTCGAACAAATTTTTCCACCAAAATTTTGTTGTTTATGTCCAGAACAAGATAAACCTTCTGGCCTCAATAACATGAGTATTTTTTTAATGGTTTGATTTTCTCTCTTGTGAACGATAATCTGGTCAGCAGAGTATGTAGCATCGTGTCATATGACTGATTACCAACTCCGGCTTTATCTTAAACAGTATATATCCTTGTTTAAGACATTTAGTTACTGCAAACTTCTGCGATTCAGCATTATTTCATAAATCTTTTATTGCTTTAAATGCAGTATACTAGTTAAAAATTTCCTTTAATTGCTTTATAAGCAATGTATAAACCAACCAAAATCAACTATCACTCTTAATTCAGTTTGTTATTCAAGCATGACGTAAGCATATAATAATTTATCTCGATAGCACGATAATTCATTAGAAGCTGTCTTGTATGTATTTGTGTACCTATCCCGGTAACACCTAAATTTACTGCTCTTTAATGGAAATCTGTGGGCGTTAACACTCTGTGAATGTCTAAGGGAATAACGTGTAAGTGTCTCTGGATGTAACTGAATATTTAAGTCAAGAGGTCTGCGCCATACAAATGTACTGATTTGAAAGCTTTTTTTCTCTTTAAGTAAAGTGTAGGTGTGAATGTGATAAGAAGGTCGAGTAAAGATACTCAAAGAAAAGATTATTTCAAAAATCAAAATATGCCACATGTTCGCTAAAATGAAATAACAACTTTGTTATATGAATGAATATTTTGTTGAAAGCATCGAAAGTATTGTTCAAAGTATTGAAAATTCTGTAACGTGGTGTAATGTAAATAATAACCTATATTTAAATTTTGAAAAGTTTGAAATGCTTTCCATGCAGGATTTGCGAAAAATGGTGGGCAGTTTAGATAATAAATTCTCACTTCACGACACGTTAAATTGCAAATTGCAATTGTAAAGGAAGATTTTGAAACCATTGGACATGTTATGTTAAATTTAATTAGTACATCTCTCACTACAGGTAGAATTCCCGATGCATTCAAAATAAGTACTATCATCCCTTTACAAAAAGTACCCAATAGTAATAGAACTGAAGAATATCGACCAATCAATACTTTACCTCCTAGAGAAAAACTATTAGAACTCGCTGTTTATGAACAATTATTGGACCACATTACGAAAAATAATATTTTAATTAATAATCAATCAGGTTTTCGGAAAAAATTCTCTTGTGAATCGGCGTTACAAGTTACACTTTGAATTCATAATAGCTGTATTTCTCGACTTAAAAAGCCTTTGTAGACCAGTGCAGATAATTTTTGAAACCAAATAAAATAATAGTAGGATGAAAATCATTGGAAAAGGAAGAGAATAAGAAAAAAATAATAGGAAAAATAATTTACAGGCGCTCTGGGGTCGGGAAGTGGAAAGGGGGAGTTTTTAAGGGTACAAAACTGTTTATGTCGATTTTCTGAAAAAGTGTTTGGGACATAAAAAGGTAAGTTTACACCAAATTTATTGAACAAAAAAAATTTTTTTATAAAAGATAAAAATAAAAAACCAAAAACTTTTTTCACATAAATTTTGAGGTTATGTGAAAAAGGTGTAAGTACAAAAGTTGTAGATATTTTTATTACCTACAACTTTGCTATTTAACTGTTTTCCATAGGACTAGTAGTTTTGCCGGAAATCGAGATAAACAGTTTTCTACCCTTAAAAACTCCCCCCCCTTCCACTTCCCGACCCCAGAGCGCCCTTCCTTTTCCAATGGGTTTCATCTTACTATTATTTTATTTCACTTTTTACCATTTTCAAAGCTATCTGCACTGGTCTATTGAGACAATAGACAGAGAAATATTAATTTCTAAACTTAAACAATACACTTTTCTAACGCGACCCGGTACGCTGTTTTAAAATTTTTCGCGACCCACCTTATGAGAAAAAAAAACATTTATTTACAAAAAAATATTAGTAATTAAATGAAGTAAACTTTGTCTTACATATTTTGTCCTTAGCGCGAAGGATGATGACGTTTATCATTACAAAAAAATTTCCAATTAGGAGCTAATGATGTTAATTTTGTTCTCAAATTAGGTTCGACAACCAATCTGCTTCGATACTGATTTTTTTAAGTACACCAAGGCTGAGAACGCAGCTTCACAGTTATAAGTAGGTACAAAAGACACCCTTCTTTATATTATTGCGTATATCTTTATTATTATATTTCTTTTTTGTGTTTTTACAATTTTGTTCGGGACCCGGTAAAATTTTTCTGCGATCCGGTGCCGGGTCACGACCCACACTTTGGGAAACGCTGTTATAGGGGGTACAGTGATTGAGTGGCTCGAAAATTATTTAGAGCATCGTAAATAGAGAGTGCGTTTTAAAGATGGATAATGATAGTAATCTGTAAATTCATTAACCTGTTTGCCGATGATACTCTAATTTGTTGTAGTGATGAAAATTTGGATGTAGTTATTCAGAAAATGAATGTTATTCTAGATAAGGTTAATAAATATTTGAAAATTCAAATTATTACAATATTTTAAGTTTTGATAGTCATTTTGAATACATCCATAAAAAATATCGAAAAAGCTGTACTTCTTTAGCAGAATATCTCAAAACTTGTCTATACAGACATTTTGACTATTGTTCAACAATTTTATTTTTATACAATCTCAACAAACTTAACGCTTTGAAAAGTTGCAAAATCGCGGAATGAGAATAATTCTTAAAACTAATCGTCGCACTCCAGTTAGAATAATGTTAAACTCCCTAAATTGGTTTTCTGTTGAAAATAGACTGTTCTTTTTCACTATGATTTTGTTTTCAAAGTAGTAAATGGTTAATCGCCTGAATATTTTCAGGAATTCGTTTCTTTCAACAAAAATATTCATTCATATAACACCAGAGGTTTAAATGACATATCTAGGGTGGTCCACTTTCAAGGATGATATCACTGATTTATTAAAGAAAGAATTCGAGGAAAAATTGCTGCCACGTATAGATTCTCATAACTCCAGTGCTTTAAATTCTGATAGTTCCTCCAAATCCAAAGTTCCCTATTCAGCGGTGGTTAGCAAACAACCCTCATTTATGGTAAAGCCTAAATTAAAGCAAGATATGAGTGTTACCAAAACAGATATGATCAAAAACATCAATCCTCTGTCTTCTAATATTAACATCATCAAAGTTGTCAACATACGTGACGGTGGTCTCATGATTAGTTGTGAGAGTTCTAGAGGGTGCAACATTTAAGAAATTAGCTGATGAAAAACTTGGGAATGATTACATAATTAAGGAAGTTCAGATACTAAACCCGCGTTTTAAAATTGTCGGTATGTCTGAAAAACTGTCTGATGTAGATTTAGTAAATCTTATAAAATCTCAGAATAAAAATGTAATATCCCCTGAATGTAGTTTAAAAGTTATCACATTTAGTCCACTAAAGAAAAACAACAAGTTATATCAAGCTATACTGCAGTCCGATATTACAACTTACGAAAACTTTATAGCACAAGGTAAATTATTCGTCAACTATGACTACTGCAGTGTATTTGATGCGATTGAACTTAGGAGATGTTTTAAATGTTGTGGTTACCACCACGTCTCAAAAAACTGCAAGTCTTCTACCTTTTTCTGTCCTATATGTGGTCAAAATCATAGTCTAAATGAGGGTCCAAAGAGTGACCCACAATATTGCGTCAATTGCCATAATTATAATAAAACCGCAGATAAACCCGTTCCTGAAAATCATGCTGCATTAAAATACAGGGAATGCCATGCATATAAAATAGCGCTGGCTAAATTTAGGAAAAATATCCTATCCAGCACATAGCAATCAGAGAGGATAAGTAAAGTCACCAGTAGTAAGGTCAAAAACACAAATAATCTGTCTTTATTTTATCAAAACGTTCGACGGGTTCGTACTAAAGTTCACGATCTTTATGTAAATACTTCAACTGCTCTTGAGTATGATGTGATTGCACTTACTGAGACTTGGTTGAATGATACTATTAATAACTCTGAACTATTTGATCAAAGCTTGTATGATGTTTTCAGAAATGACAGAAAATTCAATCGTACAAAGACAACATTGGGGGAGGTTGTCTAATTACAGTAAAAAGAAACTTTTCACCGACGGTAATTGATCTTGTGCCTGAAATTGATATTCTTCCTACAGTTGATATTATCTCAGTAAAAATCAATATAAACAAAGTAAATAGTTTGTACATTCCTCCCTCAACAACCGCGGAAGATTATGAAACCATATTTGATATTCTTTCTTCAACTCAACATTTGTATAATAGTAAACTTATTATTATTGGAGATTTCAACATTACTGAATTTCATGATTATACATCGGGGTTACAACATTTATTGTCTAGAAAAATCTCATCAATACTGAACCTAATTAACTTCTTTGACATGTCCCAATACAATAGTGTACCAAACTGCAATAATCGATTACTAGATTTTGTAATATCAAATATTGATAACTGTTCTGTTATAAAAGCACCTGAGCTGTTATGTTTAGACCCACATAACCCTGCTCTCTCAATATCTATACCTCATTAGTTCAAAAGTAAAACACTGTCCCCTTCCTGCACTGGAGAATATAATTTTAAAAAGCAAACTTTCAGCAACTATACCAGCAACTTCTAGATATCGACTGGGAATTTCTATTTGACACTAACAATATTGAGGATGCCCTAACCATTTTTTACAATAATATCTACAGGGTCTTTGAGTTTAACGTACCTACAAAAATCCCACCTAAAAAGCATTATCCTCCTTGGATCGATGCTGAATTGATTAAACTGATAAATAAGAAGACACAAGCCTGGAAGATATACAACAAGAACTTAAACCGTAATAATTATACTGAATTCAGCATTATTATAGCACAAGTTAAAACTCGCTCTAATGCTGCATATAAACGTTTCTTGTCTTCAGCTGAAAATGAAATAAAATCAAATCCTAATAAATTCTGGGCAATAGTAAGATCCAAGAAATGTGACTTTTCCCCTATACCTACAAACATGCACTACAACAATATAAATTATCATAACCCTAATGATATTGTCGAATGTTTTGCGAATTTCTTCTCTGCACACTATACATCCTTTACAGCACCCATAAATGCAGTTCCCAACTTAACCGCTAACTCCACTCTTATAAACGTGTCGAATATCACTGAGGAAGAAATTTTAATCGCCTAAAAGTTTACCCAGTATTTAAAAAATATGACAAAAATGATATACCTAACTACCGTCCTATAACCATATTATGTAACTTTTCAAAAGTTTTTGAATCTGTTCTCCACACACGTCTGTCTTTTCAACTCCGTAATTTAATTACCCGTGAACAACATGGTTTCATCAGCGGTCGATCGACTATCTCAAACCTCTTGATAGGAGAAGTCAGGTAGATGTAATCTATACTTTCTCCAAATCATTCCCTCCTATTAATCAAACTTGACAACCTTGGTTTTTCTGGTCAGCTGCTATCAATCCTCAAATCATACCTAAACAATCGGTATCAATATGTTCGGTGCCTCGGATTTAAATCACGAACTTTTATACAAAGCTCAGGAGTTCCACAAGGGTCAATCCTGGGTCCGTTGTTATTTAATCTTTTTGTTAACGATATTGCTAGTCAAATAAACGTTTTGATAAAGATTTATGCAGACGATACGAAATTCTATTGTGCAATTAATAATTTCCAGGATTGTGAAAACCTCCAAAAAAATCTATCAGAGTTTAACGACTGGTGCATTAGGAATAAGCTATGCCTCAATGTAGGTAAGTGCAATGTAATGACATTCTGCAGAAAAGACTCGTTTCATTTATTCACATACTCTATTATAACACGACTCTTGAGGGTTCTGGAATAAACCCTATGTTGTGCCAGTTTCCCAGGACGGCCAACAATGTGTTACCGCCTTTTTAAACTGCATCGTTGTATTCTAAGTGGACTGTAATATTTTGTCTTTTCAACTCCATTCAACAAAAACAATGACACTTTTATTTAACCATTTATTAAACTGTTAAATAAATAAATGAACAAACAACAATGTAACAACGGATTACATTAAACTAGTAATCAATGAACAAGTATTATAATTAATATGTGCTTAACAAGCACTAACACATATTAATGAAAAATGAATTAAAAGAAATGATCACATCATTCAGAAAATATTATTTTTAAAATAAAATGGACCGCTTGATTGCAGCTAAGTCCCACTGGTTTGACGAGGCCTTGTTAGACCCCGGAGCGTCGCTGAGCACTGAGTTTAAAATCGGCGAAGTTTATCGGTTTCAGATATATCCCTTCCCCGGCTGGCAATTGTTCTAGAAAGTTCGTTAGCGTGAACCGCGTAAACAAGCATGTAAAATTTTTTCTATTGTCTAGACGAGACGGGTAAATTTACGACTTGATACCATCATTGTGAAATAGAGTAAAAAATTATCTTTGATGAAACCGCTTCCTGGTTTGAATGCCGTTTGCAAATGTATTTTGGTGCGGCGTTGCCGGTTGAACGAATATGAGTTTACATGTTTAATTATCTGAAAATTAAACATTCTCCCCCCGCGAAAAGAGGCGGAGTATGGTTCTTGAAAGTTTCTAAAAAAAATTTTTTATTAAGTTGGGTCATCACCCTGTAGTTTCAGAATGAGTTTAATTGAAATAAGTTTGAAAAAATGTAAAAAGTTTTAAAATATTTGGATATTTGGATCCTGGCCGCTTGTGGGCGCATAGTTTAATAAAAATTGGATATTTGAATCCTGGCCGCTTGTGGGCGCATAGTTTAATAAAAATTGGATATTTGAATCCTGGCCGCTTGTGGGCGCATAAGTTTAAAAAATATGATTTGTACAAACGATTTGTGATTAGGCATCACCGAGCCATGTTCCTTATTTGGAATTAAAAAACAAAACATGCCAAAATCTTAGCAACATTTGCAAAAATTGCAACTATAGGCGTTGGCTTTCCCAGATCTGCTAGCAGGAATATCCCAGATCAATTCCTTAGCCCTCTCTCTATAACGACTACCTCAGCCTACAATAACAGTACATGAATGTTTGAACGAAAATGGGCAAAAAAGATCCCAAGGGTATACGATCACCCTGTATGAAAGTAGAATTGTATGAATGTTTTAAGAAATGTTTATAATTAAATATGGGAATATTTTCCGCTTGATGGAATCACCCTGTATGAAAAGGTTTAGAATGTTAGAATGATGGATATGAAATTCTAAGGGTATTTGCTCACCCTATATGAATGAAAAAAGTTTAAAAGTTTTTGAATGATGGATATAAAATCCTGAGGGTATGTGCTCACCCTGTATGAATGAAAAAGTTTAAAAGTTTTTTGGGAATATTTTCCGCTTAATGGAATCACCCTGTAAAGGTTTAGAATTGTCAGCGAATCTGGGCACGAAATGTCCCTAGGGTATAATCTTTGGATGAGATCACCCTGTATGAAAATGTTTAAAATATTTGAATGATGGATATGAAATCCTAAGGGTATTTGCTCACCCTGTAAGAATGAAAAAAGTTTAAAAGTTTTTTGGGAATATTTTCCGCTAGATGGAATCACCCTGTAGAAGTAGAGAATTTGTCATAGAATATGGGCACGAAATGTCCCTAGGGTATAATCACCCTGTACGAATGAACAAGTAAATGTGTAACAAGAGACTTAATGAAGATCATTGTTATGAGTTGACATGAAAATGTGAACGAAAAATACAAAAATTGCGACTATAGGCGTTGGCTTTCCCAGATCTGCTAGCAGGAATATCCCAGATCAATTCCTTAGCCCTCTCTCTATAACGACTACCTCAGCCTACAATAACAAAATGGGCAAAAGAAATCCCAAGGGTATACGATCACCCTGTATGAAAGTAGAAAAAATGAATGAAAAAGTTTAAAATATTTGGGAATATTTTCCGCTTGTGGGAATCACCCTGTATAAAAAGAATTGTCAGAGAATGTGGGCACGAAATGTCCCTAGGGTATAATCTTTTGATGAGATCACCCTGTGTGAAAATGTTTAAATGATGGATATAAATCCTAAGGGTATGTGCTCACCCTGTATAAAAAATGAGAGAAAAATGAAAAATAGAAATTGCATCACTGCTTGTTTAAGGTATTTGCTATAAAATGAAATGCCTTGTGAAAATTAAAATGAATGCGTTTGAGCGTTTTATTTTGTTTTGAAGATTTATTTATGTAGTTTATTTGATTGATTTTTGTTTGGTTTTTTAAAATGATGGGTTATTGATCCCTTGTATGTATAAAAGTAGAAAGGTTTGATTTAACGAATAGTTTTTTGTTGTGGAATGTTTTTCCAGTACAACAATTGAAATGAATGTACGAACACCTTTTTTGGCCACATCAGAGGATTTTTAGTACAAAGTAAAGTAGAAATGTCAAAGAATGTTTATGATAAAAATAATTGTTTGAGGGTAGTTTTCCCTGAAAGTTGAATACATGAAAAAGTGCAATAAATGGATAAGTAATCCTGAAAATAGAGCCTTATTAGAAGGACATTTTTAAAGTTTTTATTTGTTAAAGAGGGTAGTTACCCTATACAGTTGACAAGAGTTTTTTGTTAACATAATTTGCGAAAATTGCAACTCTAGGCGTTGGCTTTTCCTCAGATCTGCTGGCAGAGGTATCCCAGATCAACCCCTTAGCCCTCTCTCTATAACTACTACCTCAGCCCAAAATAACTTTCCTCGCAAATGAATTTTAAGACGATACATAACTGGGCATTTTAGTATCCCATTTACAACCCCTTGGACCTATTTTGGCACCAAAGGGAGGTGTCTCACCATAGAGATCACCTAGCATTGATGATTGACAGAGTCTGGGCATCCAATATCCCTGGGGGTAGTTTCCCCATACAACCCCTTAGATCTGAAAGATACCAAAGGGAGATGTCTCACCATAGAGATCATCTTATGTTTGTCATAGAGTCTGGGCATCCAATATCCCTGAGGGTAGTTTCCCCCATACAACCCCTTGGACCTAGTAAGGTGCCAAAGGGAGATGTCTAACCATATAGAACATCTTGTGCGAAAATGAAAAGTAGAATTGCTAGAAATTTAAATGTTTGTTGTTAGAGAAAAATCAAAATATATTTGCAAGAGAAGGTATAATCTTTTAGTAGATCACCCTATAGAAAAAAGTATAAAATTGTCAACGAAAATTGAAATATGTTTGCTAGAAGAGGGTATAATCGTTTAATAGATCACCCTATAGAAAAAGTATAAAATTGTTAGCGAGGATTTAAAATATGTTTGTCAAAGAGGGTATAATCTTTTAGTAGATCACCCTATAGAATAATAATGCGAACGAATGCGAATAAAAATAGTACAGGAGCCTTGCTATAAAATAAAGGACTTCCCTTTAGATTGAAAATGCGAAAATGAACGAAATACAAGAAGTCTTTAAATAAAGAACTTCTTCTTGAGTGCAAAGCGAAAAAGTAGAAAAGTATGTGCAATGAACGATAGATTGAAAATTGTTTGGCTATGGAGAGCCTGTTGCTAAGGGATAATTTTCCCTATGAACGAGAATAAAAATATAAGGGTATGCAGCCCTTTTGTACCTCTGATGCGGCGCTAGTTTCTAGAATAAAAGGGAGGTGTCTTATTTTTGAAGAACACCTTGTATAAAAAGTAGAAAAATAGTAAAATGTTTTTATAGTATTGAGTTGTAAGTTAAAAAATGATTTTTATTTATTAAGTGAGATATTAGATCTCGAAACAACGATCAGCTGTTGTTTTGTATTTGTAACGAAAGTGAATTTTAAGAATAAAGTTTGATTGTAAAAATAGCGAATGTTTATGATTTGAGTTTTAAATATTGTTTAGCGATTTATTTGTAGAATCGTAGAACCATATCTACGGGTTTTTTACGAATTTGTTTAACGAAATGATTTGTTGCGAAACTATTTGAAAAATGCGAGAATTATTTTTTGCCGTCGGCAAATGGAAAAAGTAAGTTCAGAATAAATGCGATTTGATTATTAGTGCGATTTTCTTGTACGAAAATTTGTTTTAATTACGAACGATACGAGTTTTTTAAAATTGTGTTTGTATAGTGAACGAGTTGAATTGTTGATTTTTAACTTGAAAAGGTGGCGTTTTAAAAGCCTAGTTATTTTTTAATAAACTTTCGTGCTGTTTACACGAAATGTAAAAATACGAATGCATATTTTCTGAATGATTGCGAAAAGATTTGGTAGCGAGAACAATTTTTCAATTTTTGACAGAGAAATGTTTGTATATATGAAAATTGAGTTCATTTTTGAATTGTAGATTTTGATTGTGTGAAAATTTGTTCTTTCTGTTAGAACCCAAAATATGTACGATAAAAATACGTAAATACAAGTAGATGCAATGTATTATAGGTTAAAAATATGCGACAATTATATAAATACAAATTCCTACAGAAAAAAATGTATAAAATGCGACAATGTTTTATATGTTAAGAAAAAATGAAAAAATACATGTATGTCGACTTTATAGCTAAAAATATGTAGAACACACAAGTACGAAATGTTTTCTTTTTTGTAAATGTTTGAAAATTCACAGTGAAGCAAGTAAATAAATATCTACTGCCGGCTCGATAGCGCATGCACCGTAGAATTTGGTTTAAGTTTAAAATACAATGAAAGTTTTTTATACGTAAATATAACGAAAAAATGTGTGCATTAATTTACCACAAGCCTACGATTGTTATCGGACCGCTTTTAAGTGGTTACAACGAGTTTAAATGAGTTTTACAAAAAATACCTTTACAATTTCTTGCTGTGAAGAGTTGCTTGAAGGTTTGAAGGTTGCTTGAAGTTTTTAAGCCACTATAGGCCTACTGATGAAGTTGAAGAAGACGAACTGGATCGCTCAGGATCATGGAAGAATCTCTGAAATCGCTCAGGAACCTGGAGGAAAATCTCTGGAACTATTCCTGGAGAGTTGAAGAAAGAAGTTTTTTCTCTGGTTTAAATCCGGATCGATTGGACCATGTTGAGGTCCTGATCCGGCTCGATTGGACCATGTTGAGGGTTCTGGAATAAACCCTATGTTGTGCCAGTTTCCCAGGACGGCCAACAATGTGTTACCGCCTTTTTAAACTGCATCGTTGTATTCTAAGTGGACTGTAATATTTTGTCTTTTCAACTCCATTCAACAAAAACAATGACACTTTTATTTAACCATTTATTAAACTGTTAAATAAATAAATGAACAAACAACAATGTAACAACGGATTACATTAAACTAGTAATCAATGAACAAGTATTATAATTAATATGTGCTTAACAAGCACTAACACATATTAATGAAAAATGAATTAAAAGAAATGATCACATCATTCAGAAAATATTATTTTTAAAATAAAATGGACCGCTTGATTGCAGCTAAGTCCCACTGGTTTGACGAGGCCTTGTTAGACCCCGGAGCGTCGCTGAGCACTGAGTTTAAAATCGGCGAAGTTTATCGGTTTCAGATATATCACTTCCCCGGCTGGCAATTGTTCTAGAAAGTTCGTTAGCGTGAACCGCGTAAACAAGCATGTAAAATTTTTTCTATTGTCTAGACGAGACGGTTAAATTTACGACTTGATACCATCATTGTGAAATAGAGTAAAAAATTATCTTTGATGAAACCGCTTCCTGGTTTGAATGCCGTTTGCAAATGTATTTTGGTGCGGCGTTGCCGGTTGAACGAATATGAGTTTACATGTTTAATTATCTGAAAATTAAACAACGACCTAACCTAATTAAGGACCTGGGAGTTTACTTTGATCCTGCGTTAACATTCTCGAGCCACATCGAGAAGACAGTATCATCTGCGTTTCGAATGCTTGGGTTTCTTATTCGCAATATGAAAGACTTTACTGAAATCTCTACTATGAACTTATTATTTTCCACTCTCGTACGATCAAGGCTGGAATACGCGTGCATCATCTGAAGTCCTATGTTTAACTACCAAATAGTGCAACTCGAAAGGATTCAGCGAAAATTCTTCAAGATGTGTTCATTTATTTTAGATAAAGAATTTCCAGCAAGAGGTACTCCTCAGGAATACTTTTACGAACGCTTCAATGCCTGTAGCGAAGAATCATGCTATCTGTGATTTTCTTACATAAATTGGTAAATGGTAATATCGACTGCATTAATCTGACAAATATGCTAAATTTTCACATACCTAGAATTAATGCTAAAAGCAATCATTTATTATATCTTCCTTCTCACAGAACCAACATTTATAAATCCTCCCCTTTATATCAGGCAATTACAAATTATTCCGAGATCGAACCTAACCTCGATTTATTAAGCTGTAAGTTTATTCAAATTAAAAGTTTTTACTTATCAAATTAAATGTAAATAATTAAAATTCTAATTTTTCGCTTAGTTATTAACGCATGTCGTAATTTTATGTTTATTTTTGTCTTAACTTTATATCTAGATATTCTATTCACTTGTAAGTCGATTGGGAGTCTGATATAACTATACACTTTTTCTCTCAATGAGTTTTTTTTCAGTGCGTAATTATAATAGGATTCGAAATCTACGTGAAGAAGTTCTGAAACATCCTATAATAGGGGCAACCCGTTTGATAAATAAATTAAGTAATTCTACATAGAAGTATGGTAGATTCCTCACTTTAAAAAATTACGATTTGAACCAACTTGCTCTAATAAAATGTTGCTAATAAGGAATATACAGGGTGTTAAAGGTTACATTTTAAGATTTATTTTTTGCAATAACTTCAGCGTTTTTGGAAATGTATACATAAAAATTTGGAACTGGGGGTTTTTGGGCACGAGAAATCAGTATATGGTACCTACTTCGATGTTATTATTTGTTAGTTAAGCCACATTTGTGGCATAAATAATATTAACGTTATTTTAGTAGAAAAAAGCATACTTTTTATTAACCTTAAAACTTAACTGTTTACGAGATAATCGCATTTTAGGGATCAAGTGCACAATTCCACTGGTCGGCAAATAACTTTTTTCTTGAGCTGACACTATTCCTGCTGATTCTTATGTAAAATGACCTCCTGACTCCGAATATGACCTCAGTTTTTCATCATATCACCCACCGTTTTTTTTCATCCCTCCAAAATATGGAAAAGTGATAAAAATAGGTCTGGGGGCACCACCCGAAAACAGTGGGTGATGGGGGAAAACTGAGGTCATATTCGGATTCAGAAGGTCATTTTACAT
Organism: Crepidodera aurea; assembly: GCA_949320105.2. Lineage (NCBI taxonomy): Eukaryota > Metazoa > Arthropoda > Insecta > Coleoptera > Chrysomelidae > Crepidodera > Crepidodera aurea. The sequence goes on from OX439474.1 coordinate 52,926,778, forward strand.
GAGAATCAGCAGGAACAGTGTCAGGGCCAGATATTTTTTTTGTCGAGCAGCGTAATCATGGAGCTGATCTCTAAAATGCGATTATCTAGTAAACCATTAAGTTTTAAGGTTAATAACAAGTATGCTTTTTTTCTACTAAAATAACATGGCTTTAATATTCTTTATAAGAATAGCGCTAACTTAAAGAGCAAAAAAGTTTATGGTACATTTTTTCTTTTTTCTGCTTAAAAATTCTTTGATTTTATGTGTGTTAAAGTTGTTAAATTTTAATTAATTTCATATTGTGCGTTGTTAATGAATTTTTTTTGTATGTATATTAGGGTTTCCTATTTTAAAATAAAGATCTATCTATCAAGAAGTAAAATACAAATTACTCTAAAGTTTAACGAAGAATAATATTAGATTGCAATTTTATAAGGAAAGTACCGGGGAGGATTCGTGCGATTCTGTTCTTAACAATTTATTTCCATCATTTAAGTTAAATATTTTCTCCGGCAAGACCATGAAAACGGGGCTAATGCAAAAAGTAAACAATCCAGATTACAAATACGAACATAAAATTAATAGCTATGTTTGTGCAATGTTTTAAAATAAATACCGAAATTGTGTCTTCAATTGGAAGTCTAGAAATTCAGTTTTTTGCCTTTGGTCCCACCTCATTTAATATTTGTATAACCAATCACCAAAAAAACTCAATAAAGAAACTTTAACTTAAGAAATATTACCACTCTAAAATAATGTATAAAACAAAAAATTACTTAAAAAAATCAACATTCTTATAAAATTCACATTCTTGAACTAGCCCGACATATTAATAGTTATTTTATCCTGATTCCAATTAAAAGAGATTTATGTATTGCATTTTATTGAATATTTCGTCTAAAAGGCACACTCAAAGTGTAAAGTAATTCTCTACTGGCGTTGGGTTGCGCCACCTTTATAAAAGGAAAATCTCTTTTATGAAACCCAAGTTATTTGAAATTGAATCCTTTGAAAACAAAGATCCCACTTGGAAAAAGCGGTATTAGTTCAAATCAGACGGATAGAAGAGAGTCCAGATATGGGATTTTTTTTATGAATGTATTAGAGATTGTTTATCGAGTGATTCATGGAAAAGATTTATTTATTGGTTTTAATAAATTTTACTTTCGCAATTTTGCAAATGCAAAAAATTTTTATCTAAGAAAACGTTGGTACCAGGTAATTTTACAAAAAAACTCATGTGGTGGCCCGAGCATTGTTTTTTCCAATTTCCAATACACTTTAAAGTTTCTAATGTCGTGGCCGCTAAACCATATTAATTCTCTGACCCTAGGGCAAGGCAATTCTACCTGACTAAAAAATCATTAGCGTGGCCTTGATTACGATTTCCTGGCTTATTTAGTATGTGTCTCATCTGGTCTTTTCCATTCCATGATGTGCTTCTTGGTCTTCCGTAATCCCGTTTAGAAGTATGTCTGAATTCATAAACCAATCTTCACAAACTCGCAAATGATTTTATTTTTGCATAACAGACAAGGTTTTTGGACCGGTCTCCTTACAAATCTTTGACATCCTCAACTCTTGTGTGAGGATTAGATGCACGATTTCTCGGTTGATTCCTGTAGTCTCAGCAACATTTCCGTAAACGATTTGAATGAATGGCCTGTTCAATACATAGAAAAATCCTTTCTAACAGTGCGGGGTCACCGCTTATCGTCCTCTGTTGAGATTCTCCCCTCTCCTAACCTCGTCACCCACTTAAAGAAGGAACTTTGTTATACAACATATTTCCCTGCTTTCACTAGAAATTTCACCACAATTTATCAAATCCACGATTGATCTTCATCGTCAGAATATCTAAATACGTGTAGAAAAACAAATCTACACTAAATACAATGTTGAGAGAATTTGAAACAAAACAAAACAAATACCGAGTCAATGTTGTCAACTACCCATTGTTGCCACAATGCTCACAATAATAAAAATGGTTGAACTTTGTCATACCCCGTGTATAGTATATTGTATAAATAAGACCAATTTATTTTATTACGTCTACAGTCTTAATTCTTTTCTCAAGGAGAATGTCATAGTCTATTTTAAATATATATTAACTGAAATGCAATAACTTAATCTCTCTCCCTGCGTTCATCTAATCCTTAACATAATCCTTGCATTTGAATTAGGGCTTAAATAACTCCAATAACCGATCAAACGGTATTGAGTTGAAACTCCTTTGGTGAAAGAGACAACAGCCACCTTTCGAGAAATATATATGTATATATAGCCTGCTTTGATACAGAGAACTACTATGACAGCTCTAATACACTATTATGAGTTATATTAGGCATGCCATTATCAAAGATTATCTAAGAAGTGGTTCTCTCAAGTATCAAAGCAAGGAGTAATATGCGGTTCGCCGTCTCAATGTGAAACAAATCACCTCATTGCTCCATTGCAAAGGACAAAGATAATTTCGTATGTGCTCCATCTCTAGTGTATTAAAACTTATTAGATTCTGGTTAATTATTAGATGGTTGCCAGTGCAATCATTCCTTTGAGACAATAATTTTCCTCTTTAAATAATGCACACGATATAAGACCTACCAAAACTTTAAATCTAGTCACTTCGAGGAATAAAGTATGAAAAGTAGTTAAAAAATAATTAATGTTGATTTTTTTTTAAAAGGAAACTTAGTAATAATATTCTCTAAAAGTAGTAAAGATAAAACAAAAAAATCTTAATCAATTTTTCTTTCTTTGTCTTATATTAAGTGTCGCGCCTCTCAACTATCGTTGTTTTACAATTTGTTCCATCTGGGTTTGTATCCGTTCAATTTTCCTGCCTCTATAACCCTTTTCACATGCCCTTTCCGGATTTATTCTTAGTATGTCTCCATTGTAAAGTATCGTTCCCGCTTAAGGTATATAAATGTGGATAGATCACTGTTACTGTGTTCTAGTAGACGGCTTACAAGTACTACTTGTGAATGGTTAACAACTAATCTTACTATCTTGTTTCGTACTTGCAGATATTTCATTAATATTGTCACTTCCTGTTTTCTCAAATGATTTAGTGATTTTGTAAGGAGTGAACGATAATAAATTTAAGTTTTATTTGTCGAGCTATTGTTATCGGAAGAAGAGAAATGGTGACCTTTTTATATTTTCGCAACTACGCCATCTAGTCAAAAATATTTTGTCCTTGATTAGGTTATTTGCTACAAGAGATTTGTTTATTAACCTCACAAGCTCAGCAGATGAAGTCTGCCTTGGAAGTTGAGTTAAAGAAACATTTCCAATGACGTTAGCTGTGCCGTTGTCCAGACAATGTTTTACTCTTTCTACAGACCTGATTTTAAACCCCTTCCAAAGGAGCCAGCCAGGTGTACAAATTCTATCTTTCATTCATACACGTAGAAAAATATACAGAGGTTGTATTGCTGAAGAGACACGTTATAATGCTTTTACATTGCTTTAATGAAAATACCACTCTCATCCGTATTTACAATCTGGTCTGGAGAAGATTTACTTTGTAGTACCTTCCCAGATGTACTTGCGATACTAATGTTTTTTAGTTTCCTATATTTTTTTAAAAGTAAAATCAAACTATAAGTTATAAGTAAATTCATCCAGTTAATAAATTTTCAGTTTCGTTTAAAGCTAAGATCACTCGACCTGACAATTATATCTATAATTTTAATTTACTACAAAACAAATTTCAGCTTAAACCTTTAAAAAGCAGACGTGACAAACATGACCTGAAAGTACTGTTCAATCTTATAAATTCCGTTGCTCATTGTGCTAGTCTACTAGGATTAATCGACTTTGCTGCTCCAACTAGAAATAGAAGGACATCAAATACCTTTCGACAACCTTTCAGTCGTACAAACCTACGTAGTGATTCCTTTATCCCTAGAGTAATGCGATTGATTTTTTTATGAATCGTCGGGATTTCATGGGTCTTTTAAGGCAGTTCTAAAACATTTCAATTGAGTAACTTTGAGAGTGGAGAAGGTACTTGTTCTATGATATGTTATTGAATATTTAACTTGTTTTATTGTTTTTTTCTTATCTATATTTGGTGCTTATGTTTAATTATCTTGGGAAACTTTTATCTATTTTAGTGTATTAGTGTGTTATTGACTTTGTTTAATGGGTAAAGCCCACATCCCCAATAAGTCATTCATGAAGTGAGATAGATATATAAAATGTGTGAAAATGGCGTCCAATTTATGCGATGCATGGGCGTACCGTTACAGAGGGAAATGGGATGTGACACAATTTATTTATTTTTTTAACGATTTTAATTTTACCACGTTGGTTACAGCAAAATACTAATGAAAATATATTTATTTAATCAAATGAGTAATCGTAAAAAAAATGACGATTATTAATTAGTTAAAACTACAATTACAGAACACAAAAATACAAAATTAAAATTTCAATAAAAGTGGGAAATCAGTAGAGTTTAAGCAGTCGGTATTATGGAAATGCTTTTGATTGCTTAAAATATTCAACATATTCTCAAAAGAATGGTTTAACCTTTTACATTACATAAATTTAGGCCATAATGTTTAAACAATATTACTGGAAGTACCTTATTTCAAGTGAAAAATGTTTGCATTTTAGTAAAGCTTCGCCAAAGTATTTTTAAATTTTATAGCCTAAATTTATTAAAAAAACAAATAAATATAGGTATATTACCTCGATATTGGTTTTGCATTTTTTTCAAATTTTTCCTTCCACTTGGTTTATATTCAAAGTCATTGTCACGGAAATGACTTGAACAAATAAAAGCATTTTTAGGTAGGACTTTCACTTCCTCAAGTCTTAACAACGAGTACCAAATATTTCTCCTTTCAACATTTTCAGGAAACCTAAAAGTCATATGTCTTCGTATAACTGTTTAAATGAAAAATTAATATGACCTAAATACTTAGGTATTTTGGCAGAAGAACAAAACGTGATTTAATTTTTAACAAAATATATGAAACCTACATAATTATAAGTCGTTGCAATAAGTTAAAAGAATCCGTTAGGCATTATTAAAGAGTTTATACAATCGATAAAATACTAATTCTATGCCCCTGAGCTTTGTTGTAACTTAACGATGAAATGATAAATCTGGATTTAAATAATCCATTTTGCTCGACACAACACACTGATGAACCATATTTATCTAATAAATCAACTTAAACCAATAAATTCAATGTGAAAAAGAAAATTATAATGCTATAACCTATGAAACACAATAATAAAAATGAAAATGGCAGCCACTACTTCACTACGAAACATTCTAATCTGCTGGGTTCACTGATAAAGATATAACGTTTGATAGCGCTTAGTTGCCGCTTCTAACAAATTTCCGTAGAAATGATTTAAACTTAAACCGTGGTAAAGTACCTTTGTCAATATTTATCTATCAATATGATTTGTTGTGTTATTAGTTAGGAAAATTAGTGTTAACGTAGATGTACAATTATTTTAGCGAAACAAAATATTTCATTTTCCAAGATAATTTTTACATAGATTTAGGAATTTGGTAATGACGGAAAAAATTATAATAACTTTGACAACACTGAAACTAGAAATATAAATTTAATAACACAGCGCTTGTTACTTGTTGATGGCGCGGGCCGAAATGTAAACAAACTCTATCTTATTCTCCTATATCTATGGTAAAGCGCGTAAATAAATAAATATATGAGAATGCGGGGTAGCGTTTCATTAAAAATTCCAGCCGTCTGGTTGTTATTCCAAAAAAGTGTGTTTTTTATTAAATTCTTTTGCAAACTGGAACGGTAAAGATATTGTATTTTGATATGTTGGCATAAAGATCATTGATAATGACTTTAAACGCTGTTTCCTCTGCAGCAGAAAGATCTATTTTTTAATCTTGCGTTTATTTCCTGTACATACTTCAAGTATTCTTAATTAACAATTAACCCGCTAACAACGATCCGATTCACTATCCTGGTTATGTAACTAAAATCAGGAATTAATAGTTAAATAAACTTCGTGGGAGTTTCTATGCTATAAAGAGCAGATTGGCTTTATCGAATGATTTTCCCATTGTGTACTTCGAAACCCTTTTGTTTCTATTAGCTTTTCCATTCTCTGCTCTGTTGAGCTACGACCGACGACGTAAGCTGCTTGCTTTACGCGCTTAAAGCTTTTATGAGAGCAATCAGCGACTAAAGTTTTGTGTCATACGATGCTGAAAATCACGTCGATACAACATGTGTAATATTTATTGGTGAAAATTCAATTATCTATAAGTATGTCTAGCTGAGAATAAGATTTATCAGCGGAAATATTTACATTATATTGTAATGGTATCAAATTTAATAAATTAGGATCGTAGTTTGCAAAGAAAAATTTACATGAATCAAATATGAAAATTAAATAAAACGATTTTCAAATTGCACAGTTCCATTTCTGAAATATTGCAGGAACATGATTTGGACATATTTGAAATATTTTTGTTATATTGCAAAAGATATATGAAACATTTCAGGAATATTGCAGAAATATCGAAATGTCCGCCCCATAACCTAACGTAACAATATTGCAGAAATATTTTTGAATTTATTCCTGCAATATTGTAGAATTATTTTGTAATATTTATGGAATTTTTCTGTTATATTGCAAAAGTTATATGAATTATTTCAGGAATGTTACAGAAATATCCATTACCTAACGACACAATATTGCAGAAATATTTCTGTTGCATATAGGGTCAACTCACATAAAGAAATAGTAGACACAATAAATATTTTTATTCACTTTCTACAGAGCAGTTTTCAGTTCTTTTCTTCTTCCTTGAAATGAAGGATTTTGCATACCTAACACTGCCTCCAAATCTATGGCTGTCTATCGTTCAAAGATACGCCTGGTATGTCTTTTCGATACCCTAGATTTCCTTTCTTTATCTATAAACTTTATTGCTATTAAGTACCTTGGATAACCACATCAGCTAATCACTGCCTTTTTATTATTTATAGCCACTAAACGTCTGAGATTAAACTCACAAGATCTCTGAAAGGCTTGGCGTCATTTTGTGGCCATGTCAATGTCAATTGTCAAAAATTCGATGGGTAACATAAACAAGTTATCTTTGTTCAACTTGTGTATGCTTGATACACTTATTTTTTTCTAATTGGATTCTATTTTGCGATTAACATATGGCAGAACTAAAACATGTTTTAATAATGTTGGCGGACGTCAGAATCAACTGTAATTTTGTAAGGACTTTGTTTCGATCCGCATGAGAACTGAAAGTACCAATATGAAATTAAACAGAGACTATTATATGTATATGTGGACGGACCTAAAATTTCTGAAATTGAATTAATAAATTCAATATTGCTGCAATATTACTGAGAGGTTGCAGGTGATGTTGAATTATATTTGTCGTGATTTATATTATATACCTAGATATATATTAATAGGAATATACGCAAAAATATAAAATTGAACTTTGTCAAAAACTGTCAATATTTGTAACATTTCAGTAATATTTCGGAATATTACAACTATAATATTCCTGCAATATTTCTGGGATATTGCAACTGCAATTGCAATGTTGTATTATTGTGGCAATATTTGTTGAATATTGTGTGCTGTGTGAGATTTAGCTCAAGTTTGTAATGAAAATGAGTTAATAAAATTCAAGTAAGCTATCAATAGATAAGACTGAGCCATAAATTATACCAAGAAGTTTGTTTCATTAATTGCTATTAAAAAAATAACATTTCAATATAACCTCAAAATTAGATTTCAGTATAAATCAAAAATAAAAGACTTTTAGGTAGAAGATCCTATTAAAAATGGAAAAAACTAGAGTACTCTTTATAATAGTTCTATAAATTCATAAAGAAAGGACTCATTAATGAAATTTTCTTACATTTTAAAAATCAATAATATTGGAAGTTTAAAGTCATCATATGGAATTAATAATATTCGAAGTTAAATATTAATTAAATTAAAAGTGTTCTTTTTTATTATTGTATCCAATGTAATAATTAACTTTATATAAAAAATTTCTTTCAATTTCAGAAATTGTGTGAAATTTCCAGAAATTTTGGTGATTTTTTAAATAGTGTGCTATGACTTGATAGTTCAATAAAAGCAAAATCACCGAAGTTTCGAGGCTTTTTGATAAAAATCTGTTGTACAATACCTATACATCGTGGTGTCAAATTAAAAAAACAATCGAAGATAAACTAAAAAGTAAAAGGTTACGTCGAAGAATTGAAAACATTAACCAGCAATTAGAAGTTCTGTTTACCATATTTGAAGATGTTATTCAGGATGAAAATGAAATAAAATTTGCTGATAAATGTTATCCAATGCTCCTTTCTGTATGCCGTAGAATCCATAATGATTAATGTGTTCTCCTAAATTTACAGCTGAAAATTAGTTCGTAAATTAAAAAGGTACCAATACCAATAACTTGTTATTTGAAAATTAAAAACTATAAAAACTTATAAGTAAAAATAAAACCAAAAAAAGGGCCATTAAACATTTTATCTAGACAAATTAAAAGTAGACTGTGAAGGCTTTCACGGCCGGTCAAATTAAAATCTAAAGTGTTTTCCGGGATTTTAAGCCGTGGTCCAATGGAATTTCTTCCTGACGTTTCCTCTACAGCTGCGGTAGACATTATCAAAGGCGATGAGGCAGTGGGCGAAGTGATCTTCCGTGCTTCCCGACATTGACTGATTCGACAGTGGTTCGCTCGGTCGTATTTATACCCCCGCCGTTGCGCTGCAGTAGGGGGGCTGGGGTGGGGATGGTGGTGGTGGTGGCGCGAGGTTTCGGCGTACTTGATGTATGTCGAAGAACTCGCTTCCAGTCTGGGTTTAGGAACGTAATTTCTTCCTTTCGGTTAAAATTGTTGTCGTGCTTAAATATCTTAATGGCTTCCCTGGTTAGTCTCGAAAAGTAACGCTGCGTTTGATGTAAAATCTCCACCTCGTTAAAAAGAATATTGTGACCTTCAGAGAGAGCGTGCTCTGCAGGATTTGCAGGCTGGGACAAACACAAAAGTCAGCCGTAGCAGAGCACGCTCTCTCTGAAGGTCACAATATTCTTTTTAACGAGGTGGAGATTTTACATCAAACGCAGCGTTACTATCCGAGACTAACCAGGCCTCAAGCATTTGAGATATTTAAGCACGACAACAATTTTAACCGAAAGGAAGAAATTACGTTCCTAAACCCAAACTGCAAGCGAGTTCTTCGACATACATCAAGTACGCCGAAACCTCGCGCCACCAACACCACCATCCCCACCCCAGCCCCCCTACTGCAGCGCAACGGCGGGGGTATAACTACGACCGAGCGAACCACTGTCGAATCAGTCAACGACGAGAAGCACGGGAGATCACTTCGCCCACTGCCTCATCGCCTTTGATACCGCAGCTGTAGACGAAACGTGAGGAAGAAACACTTTAGATTTTAAATTAAAAGTAATTACTTAATTGAACAATTTTAGGTTAAGTTTTGTTTTATGTCTATAAAAATAAAAAAGAAGACAACTAGAATTTCATAATAGTCTAAGAAAAATTGACTCTTAACAAAATATTGAGAGATAAAGGTATACTTACCGTTCATAGTTGAAATTTATTTTTTTATTGTTGATTATTTATAAATTTGAGTTATTTTATTTAGTTAATAAAGAGTGTTCTATTGTTAGTTATCCGTTGTCATTGAATTGTCATTCGTAAAATTAATTGATCCCTTCCTGAGGTTAGAGTTTCTCTTGCTCTGCTATTAATCCAAGAGATGGTGCCCTAAAAAACATTAAAAATCCTGGCAAAAAGAAAGAATCTAATTTAAATCTAAGTGTTTTTGGTAAGTAATAATTTGAGGTTGTGTAATAATGTCTTAGCAAACTAGGTACTATAAATTCCAAATAATAATTATATAAGGGTATCAAATAGTTTTTTTTTATTTTAAACAAATTATAAATAAAATTAAAAATATAACGAAATATATCAAACCAAAATAATATTTATGAATAAAAACTGGTATTAAATATTGAGTACTAAAAGTAATCTATTAAATAATAATTAATACGAACTAATTAATCAAAATTAAAAAACAATACATAATAAATGCAAATCATACAAAATGTCTGTCACCCTGTTAGGGTAAAGGGAGATAAAAACACAAGAAAAAGAAAATAAAAAAAGGGAAATTTATATGTTTTATCTATTGATTACATTTTTGACTATTATTCAATGCTAAGATTCGTCTATAACTTTATTTTTAATCTCATTTGCCTTACTTACTTAAAAGCTTATTGCTTATTTTGCTTACTTTCATGTGGGTATTTGCTAAAATGTTCTGATCGGTTGCTGTACGATAATTGATTGTCCCGGTTCATATTTTTTTTATTACTTTAATAAAAAACTGAAGCTCCATTCGAAATACATTATTAAAATTAAAGTTTTCCTTCAAGGTCTATTTATTTATATTTGGTCTATTTCACATACCGGTCGGATGTCTATTGTTTGCTCGGTTATATGTAATAACGTTATTGGATATTACCTACCGTACATTTGGGGGTAACCGGAGTCGCAACATTTTCATTCAATGATAAACCCATAATGTTGACTGACAATATAATCTATAGACAAGGCCTTTATCTTAATTTCTATCTCTGATGCCCCTTTGACACATATATTCCTAATGTAGGTTAACACAAACACAGATACGATCGCTGTCGAACTATTAATTATGAGATTTACACCAGTTTGACTAGTATATGCCAAGAAAGGAAACGAAAGCTTTGAATTAATACCACAACAGCAGTATTTTGGAAAGATTTCATGATAAAAAACATTGTCAAACCATCATGAGTCCCATAAAAAACGTATGACTAAAAAGTATAAAAACAAACAGTGATATAAAATTACTTAGCATAAAATGAAGAGGCTGGAACAATCCATATTCTTAGCAACTGTTACAATTAAGTTATTGATATAAGAAAACTAGGTTGACACGTTTTTATAAGGATGTCAATCAAAGGGTTTCGAAAAATAAAACATGGAAGGCTTGTGGACAGTGGAATTCAATCGATTTATAAATAATAAATAAATGCATTCTTTAATATGATGCATAAAAAAGGTTTATTTTAAGGTTTTTTAAAACTTTAAAAAGGTATTTAACATAAACAACGCTAATATAGGATTTAGAGTCACTTAATTGTACTTAATTGTATCTTGGAAAGTATTTGTCCCAGGTTGTGGGGAAAAAATATCGATAGTAAAAGTGGCCAAGAAAAATTGCTGGAAATTACCTTTAAGATCCAAATTTCGCCCCTAGGGGGCGTTACTGCTATGTGCAAATCTAAAATTACTATTATCTCAGAAAATCGCAGAATGAGCTATTACTTTGATATCATCATTTGAAAGCTCATTTAATATTAGATAATTTTTTCTAGTAACATTTCATTGTATCTGTCATAATAAGCGAGAAGGAAGACCATCTATTTTTCATTTTTTAAATTTTAATATTTTGTTAACTATTCAACCTAACCGACTGTTTCTGGACTCATATGAAAGAGAATTGTGTGGACTTTGAAGACCGTTCATAAACCTTATCGATTACTTTGAAACAGATAAACTAGAGGTCGCTTTATGCAGCGATTACTTATTTTTATGATTTTATTAAAAAAATTAAATGAAACGTTACTATTTTAGTAAAATATTCTGAAGCAGCTTTAAATTTCTTATATTTTAGTGAAAACCGCATCTCGATATCCCTATTCGTTTTTGACTTATCGTAAGAAATGTGAAAAACTATAATGTAAATCTAAAAGATCAAAATTAGCTAATCATAAGCAGGCTTTGGAATATATCGTATGTTTTCAATGACAGTATTACAAAGAAGTATCAAATTATTTATTTTGTCTTCGGTTAAGCAATCAAAATGCCTTTGCCTTTTACAAATGATGAAGCCGTCGATATGATTCAAGTTTACTTTGAGTGCTTTCCGAATGCTACAATAACTGCAAGAGAGTACGCGATGAGGTATCCAAAGCATTCTGAAAGCACTCAAAGTAAACTTGAATCATATTGACGGCTTCATCATTTGTAAAAGGCAAAGTCATTTTGATTGCTTAACCGAAGACAAAATAAATAATTTGACGCTTCTTTGTAATACTGTCATTAAAAACATACGATATATTCCAAAGCCTGCTTGATTAGCTAATTTGCTAATTTTGATCTTTTACATTTACATTATAGTTTTTCACATTTCTTACGATAAGTAAAAAACGAATAGGGATATCGAGATGCGGTTTTCACTATAATATAAGAAATTTAAAGCTGCTTCAGAATATTTTACTAAAATAGTAACGTTTGTAACGTTTAAATTCGGTATTAAGACCTTACTACATTAATTAGTTTCCATACCTTGTTTTTCTTGGGTAGATGTGAGCCACTGTAGGGACCGAATTATATTATTTAGGAACCATATATCACATAAGATATGTTACATTTAGCCTCAAATCTTTGACTCAGTTTATATCCATTTGAACGAGCTAGTTAGTTTCGTATAAAATATGTCGAACATTAAAATAGTTTGTTGTTTAGTCTATTTTATCGATGTCATGTTTCGATCTGTCGTTCCGGTCATTTCTTCTGTTAAATTTGAGGTACTGTAAGGCTGTGTTAGCCAGTCACCTGTTATATGATTGGTCAAGTCGCAGAATTTGACCAGTCATGTTATATGATTGGTCAAGTCGTTTTTAGTGACCCGTGGCGGTTAATAGGTGAATCTCTTTTTGGACTTGCGTGGTTGAATTCGTTCTAGAAGGATTTAGAAGGAAATTTCGGCCGGGTTCTTTTTCTTTGCTTGTTGGGTGACATAGTGTAACGTGGTTTAGACAAAATTTTGAGGAATCGCCCTGTGTGTATGAAGATTATTTCATACCATTGATTGGGATAGACGAGCGATTCCCGTATTGTTAGACTTGCAGGGTGCCTATTTGATTTGGTGTGTTTACCCTGAAAAGTTTATTTTAGATCCATTCTGGAGGTTGAGTGACTAAATTGACTGTATTTTGGATGAGGGTAAAACAATCTCCTGGCGCCCATTTTTCTTTTTAATTAATAACATTTATAAATCCACACCCCACTTCACTGTGGTTAGCCGGCATCCAAAGCGGATTACATAATATCTTTAATCGAGAATAACTCGTGGCACGTTTCATTTAATTTTTTTAATAAAATCGCAAAAATAAGTAATCGCTGCATAAAGCGACCTCTAGTTTATCTGTTTCAAAGTAATCGATAAGGCATATGAACGGTCTTCAAAGTCCACACAATTCTATTTCATATGAGTCCAGAAACAGTCGGTTATGTTGAATAGTTAACGAAATATTAAAATTTAAAAAATGAAAAATAGATGGTCTTCCTTCTCGCTTATTATGACAGATACAATGAAATATCACTAGAAAAAATTATCTAATATTAAATGAGCTTTCAAATGATGATATAAAAGTAATAGCTCATTCTGCGATTTTCAGAGATAATAGTAATTTTAGATTTGCACATAGCAGTAACGCCACCTAGCGGCGACATTTAGATCTTAAAAGTAATTTCCAGCAATTTCTCTTGGCCACTTTTACTATCGATATTTTTTTCCCCACAACCTGGGACAAATACTTTCCAAGATACAGCCGGTTACCTCGCTTAATGGGCCACCCTGTATAACTACTACCTACTGAGGGCGAGAAATATGAAGATGGAAGTAGAAGTGGCAAAATGATGATAACAAGTGACAAGTGATAACTGACAAGTGATAACTGACAAGTGATAACTGACAAGTGATAACTGAAAGGTGATAACTGAAAAGTGATAACTGACAAGTGATAACTGACAAGTGATAACTGAAAAGTGACAAGTGACAGGAAACAAGCGATAACTGACGTAGCTCCAGCGGTTTATGCTGAAAGTAGAATAATCCAGGTGTTCCATACAAAATTTGGACACATGTATCTTGGCCAACAATTACAATTCTAAAAATCTGCGAAATATTTAGTTAGTTTTTGGATTGAAGAATAAATTTACCAAATTTCATATTTCATATTGGTAAAAAGAGAAAAATTGCATATTTCCTCAAATTTCACCCATCCATAATTACATTTAAAAATAATAGTTAGAAAGAACACTGGCAGAGAATGAGGTTTAGGCACAGGTATTTCCTTAGACAAATCATCAAAACCAAATTCTAAAACTAATTACAATTACATAATTTAAAAAAGAAAATTAAAATTATATCCTTAAAATTTCATATCCTTCTTCTCAAACAGTAGATTTCGAGTTCGTTTCATAGTAATGATACCTTTTGGTTGTTAATAGTTTAGTCTAAAGAGAAGTTGGCCAATGTTTTCATCTTTGTTGATACCTACACAAATCAGGATACTCCTAAATATTCTTCTTATCGTCCTTCGATATTGAAATTACACAAAACATAATAAAATAAAAGTATTTATTGATTTCTATAAAAGAACGCATGTTCTACCGACGACGAAAATTTGTCCCATTTTCATTAATTTCCTGGCACGTCGAATATTATCGCAACATTTGTCAAAAAAACTGCTGAAACGTTTTCTTTATAGATAAGACGGTAGTTGTCCATCTCTTTTTGCTGAAAGAAGGCCATGAGTGAGACACAAAAAAGAACTAATTCGAGCCGTCTACCAAAGACAATAGGTCGGTAACCGGACGAAAAGAAAACGGACAGCTGGTATCATTTTAACTTCTTCACGTTTCATTTGATCTAAAGGAAATTGAGTTCCTTACATTTATATTGAAATTAAGACTCGGTAAACATGGCGACTTGAACAAATGAACTGAACAAATCAAGCCTGTTTGTTTTTCATTGGTTTTTTTTTATGCATGTAATTCGATTTTTTTTTTTGTAAATGCGACTGCATTGTTCATTTTCAACGGGTAGATGAACTGTTGTTTTTGAAATACAGAAAGTAAAGAATCATGATTGCACATAATTTATTATTTTTTTAATTACCAAATCATTAATAATACATTTCTCGCGAACTAAAAATTTTTTCTCAGGTAGCCAAGGACTTGAAAAGTTTGGCAAAAAGGCCTTGACAACAAATTAAACACAGAAAACCAAATTCCATTTTGTGCTTAATAGACGTTTTCTCCCTTAATTAAATAAAACAACAATTGAAGAAAACACTGTTGTACTGGCAGTTGTAAGAATCAGTAGAGTTGCATGCCTGGAAATAACCAGGGAAAAATATTTAGAGGAAAACACCAGAACTAGAATGGAAATAACAGAAATTTGTGTATCTTTTTCTTAAGGCAAGAAGTTAAAATAGGTAAAGGAATGGACAACGAAAAAAGTTAGAAAGTATAGCATGAATAATACCAGTGTGCAAAAGAATAAAAGGAAACCAAGGAAACGATGATGTACTGGAAGAAAAGAAAATTACGGAAATAAGGAAAAGAGAGAAACAAATTAAGGAAAATATTTAAGCTATGTAGGATATGAATGTAGCTTCTTCCAGGGTATCTATGTAAATTTTAATTTCAAACACACCTAACGCCGACTCTAAACCTAGTAGGTTTATGTTTTTTCGTACAGGTTGAATGCTCATTTTAATCAACATGCATTAAATTAGCATACTTTACTAAAAGTTATTCTTAAACGGTCGCCAGACGACGTTTTTGTGGCAATTACAATCGTATGGATGGGTTGTTTCTTGCCTATCAGGGTACTTTTGCGTAAATGCAGATCCTTTTTCTCGAAATCGTTTTACCTAGTTTATTCAATGGCCTATCGGCTTACGTCCAATAATGTAGTAACCACAAAAAAGATCTCTGTAAAAGACATTTGCCTTAAATGATGCATCTATAACAAAAGTATAATGCGTATCCAATCACAGCTCCATTTTATTTAAAATCTGCATTAAGCCTTTATGTAAAAGCAGCAAAAACAACGGTACTCCCCGCCTAATATGTTAAACTGAAATTTACTTTATATACTGGACTTACTGGAATACAAAGGTAAAAGACCCAGTGCAGATTGCAAGGTGTAGATCTTTTATACAGGTGAATCTAAGACTTTGAACGATACCTACTGGTATAGGAATTTATTCAAACTGAAATTGGAAATATACTCCTCTGTTTTTCTAGCGGAGATATATGCAATCGCAAAAAATAAACAAGACACATTTAGAAAACCCGCTAATCCAGATCTTGTCAGAGAGTCAGCCGGAACTGAAGGCCATAATGAGCCTATATTGGCATGCAAATATACCGAAAAACTGACCAGAACAAACTAATACTTCGTTGGTACCTCAGTAAAACTAATAAATGAATCGTTCAGAAAAATTATGTACCAAAAAAAATGTACCCTTGTTTGGGTACGCATTTTCCAAAAAAGGTGTAAAGGGAAATACCACCACTGGGATTAGATATCCCAAAAAGTACAGTCTGAACAGATATCAGCTGAAAATCATAATAGGACTGAACACGACAACATAGAGACCTTATCTGCAGAGTATGTAATAAGGAACCAGAGACAATCAAATATATACATTCAACAGCGAAAAATAAGAAAGTAATAGAAATAGGGTTTATTGAAGAATTATGTCAAATAAAATTGGCAAAAATGGAAAATAAAAATGAAGAAATAAAACAACAAGTAAAGGAAAGAGAAACGATGTTGAGAAATAAAATTAAAAGATTAAATTAAAAAAATATTTTTGTATATTGGAAAAAAATTTAAATGAAGAAATAAAAATGAATTTTGAAATAGAGGAAGAGAATTCAAGAATACGAAAAGAAATCAAAGAAAAATACAAGATATTAGTGGGAAAAATAGAAATTAAAATTTAGTTTTCTTATTTCTTTTCAAGATAAAAATAAATTAAGAAAACAAATTTTGGGAATGTTGTTATGGTGTAAAAAAGAGACAAAATTATGGGAAGTGTATTTTTAAGGAATTAATTATTTTAGAGATTAGATTTGAAATGTGAGATGTAAAATTAAATAAATTAAAAA
The DNA here is from genome assembly GCA_949320105.2 of Crepidodera aurea. Taxonomy (NCBI): domain Eukaryota; kingdom Metazoa; phylum Arthropoda; class Insecta; order Coleoptera; family Chrysomelidae; genus Crepidodera; species Crepidodera aurea. The sequence goes on from OX439474.1 coordinate 52,943,810, forward strand.
GTAAAAAATCTTAGATTTCACAATTATCATTTCAATACATATAATATAATTAACGCACGGTCTTATTTTATCTCCTGTTTAAGTTTGAGATTTTTTTTTGTTTTTTGACAATATTTTGGTTATTAATTTATGAATTTACTTTAAAGTTGGTAGAGATACGTTTTTGGGGATAGAAAAACATAATTTTTGTCAAGTTTGAGATCTGACAAAGGAGGCACCACATACGCTATGTTGAAAGAAGGAAGTCACCGGAAACTTTTTTATGACCAATTTTTTAGATCAATTTTGGTACACCCTATATAAACAAAAAAGGTATGCTTCTTTTAACAGCCTAAAATTATCTGTTTTCGAAACTTTTGCTGTTAAAATTACCTCTACAAACTTCAGTTTGAAATAAAATTTGTTAAAAATATTTCGACTTAGGAAAAGAACAGAAAGGGAATAAAATACATAAAAAAGCTTTATTACATACTAAAATAGATATAAAATATAACTTAATAATAAAGTGTACAATTATCCAATCTTACATCAATTAATTCGGTTTTTTGAAAACCGTCATTATCCACGCAATAGTAATAATTTTTCAAATCTTTAATAACGCTTTGATATGGTTGATAATTACCGTTACCCAAACAAGTGAGTGCGTGGCTATACATTTTGAAATCTCTAGCGCAATTGCAATTTAAACTCCCTATATCGGTACTAGAATCGCCCTGCCATGTACCAATTTTGGTACCATCTCTCCAAGTACAGTAAGCTATACCTTCGCTGATATTAAATGCACCATAACCACCATCCCCATCGCATAGTTTAACACCCAAATTGACGTTATTGACACCGTGTTGCTTTAACAAACGTTCGATTTCGGCGTGAGCGTATTTGACGCTATCGCACTGTCTCAGATATTGAGCGCCCACTTTGGATACATCGTAACAGGGTAATTTCAACATCGCTTTTTCCGGCACCAAGGGAGAAGTGGGTTCTCCAGTTTTCTCATCAGCGCACCAACAGAGGCCGCTGTCACATTGCAATTCTTCGTAGTTTCCCATACTGTTACAATGAAACGACACATAACCTCTCCCGGCTGCCAATAGTTCGGCTTTTCTTCTACTGCAAGCGCACGTCATGTCATTAGCCTTCGAATGTCTAGCTTCGCCGAATAACCTGTTTCCCAAAGAGTCGAAACATAAACATCTCCCGCTAACTCCACCCTTGCACTGTTTGGCTTTCCAGAATCCGTCATTCTGACAGGAAGGTTTGAATTTTTGAGCTGTGAATTCCTTGGTACGGTAATCGGTGGTGTTGGCGTAGTAAGCCATGCAAGTGTTCTCATCTGGTACGCAAGTTTGCATACAATTGGATCTAGGAAAGGCAGCGCAGTCCGCTTTCACTGTACACGGAGTATTGAAAGCGTCTGCCACACCTGAACATCTATGCCCGCATACATATCCCGGTACGCAGGGGCAAGTTTTTCTTAAATACCCATCTGTTAGGTAGGCCTCGCAATACGGTATGCAGGATTTTTTTTCATCGATCCAGTAGTGGTAGGAATCCGTTTTTGTTTGCATTGCAATGCAATCATCTTGTGAGAAATCTGTTATTAGTATATCATCATCGCAAGCAGGTTCACAATAATTCACAAACAACAATAAAAAGGCCACTAATAATGAATCTTTCATTGTGTACATTTGTATATTCTTAAAATGGATAAAACGATCAGTAATATTAATCTTCAATAAGATTTTTTTACTAAATGATAACGTAGATAAGATTTGTTTTATCAATATTCGGAATTAATCTGATTGATACAACGTAAGACATCGATAACATTTTTTATAAATGTCGAAAGCAGAAAGCGGTTAAGAAACATTTGAAGATCGGGATCGAATCATGGATGAAGAAGCAAAGAACTGAAAAAAGCGATGGGACAAAGCAACTAAATAAGTTGAAGTCTTGCCAGCCTCTTAGAGATGACTCTGAGAAAGATGTGCTAGTTACATGACCTACAGGATCACCTGATTTAACATCTATACCTGACCCTTTTCCGTCCTCGAAATTCTGAAGTAAATGCTCAAAAAAAAGGGAATACTTAATTGGAAAGAAGATCGGTCAAGGTTCATACAGATGTCTGGTCTTTGGGAAATAATTCTTTTTATAATGTTGATGATGTTTTATAAAGCCTTTTATGCGAAACAAGTGTAGTAGCAATTATCGCTTATCATTCATTATATTTATTTATTTTATTTTTATAAGTATAATTGAAATTTATTATTAAAAATTAAAGTACATAAAACGTCCTTTCTTTTTTAACGTAAAAACATGGTGATCCATTTAAAAAATCGAGAAAATTATAAAATTGACCATAACTTCTGAAACACTCTGTATAAATTTAGCTTAATCTAAATTTCAGTTCATATATAGGGTATTCCATTTAAATAAAAGATGTGTATGCACTCATATGGTTAATTCTGGTAATATGAAAATAATCGGAATGTCAAAAATTGAACGGGACAAGAAATATTTGGGCTACGACCATGGCGAACTAAAAATATGTAGTGCCCACCCGGTTATGGACTTGTACAAGGCACAAAAGAACTAGAGTGGTTAATAGGCTGAAATGCTTCTGTTAGATGGGCTAACGAAAAAAATAACAGTTAGTTGACTATACTATTAGTGTTGAATATGTCGTTTTAGTTGGTTTGATAATCACAGGTTTACAAAAAAAAAGGTCGGGACTATTTGACCAGACCACGTTATTCCTAGGTATTTTGGCGCCCGCGCGTCACGGAAACGAGATTTCAAGGTCATTTATAGATACTACATTCTGTGAGCAGCAACCAAACCACCTCTCCCCCCGTTTTCGAGGATGCTGAACACGATAGCAGTGGTGAAAATTCTTTTGGAGTTGATCCAACCCCCCAAACGACCAAAACCCACCCCCAAAATGGTGGAATCGCATATTCCGCATATTCCATCGGTAAGATATTCCCTACCCCCCGTTTTCGAGGATGTTGAACACGATGGCGTTATCCAAAATTATTTTCAACTTGACCCCACCCCTCAAACGGCCAAAAACCACTCCCAAAATGAAGGAATCACGGACTCCGCGTCTTCCACCGGCAAAATATATCTTCCCCCTCGTTTTCGAGGATACTCAACGTGATGGCGGAATCCAAAATTACTTTCAACTTGACCCCACCCCTCAAACGGCCAAAAACCTCCCCCGAGATGGGGGAATCGCGGATTTCGCGTCTTCCACCGGGAAAATATATCCCCCCTCCTATTTTCAAGGATCCTGAATACGATGGCGGTATTAAAATTTTTTTTCGACTTAGTTCCACCTCACTAACGGCCAAAAATTACCTTCTACAGGGTGAAAAATTTTCGCGGGTTTTCATGTTTGCTAAAAAAAAAATTCACCCTGTAGAGGGTGGTTGTTGGCCGTTTGGGGGATGTAGCGAAGTCGTTGTACAGCTGTAATATCACCATTGTGCTCAGCATTCTCAAAAACTGGAGATGACGCGGTTTTTCTTGTTTACAGCAAAAAAAAATTCACCCTGTAGAGGGTGATTTTTGACTGTTCGAGGGGGGTGGGACTAAGTAGAAAATAATTTTGAATACCGCCATCGTATTCAGCATCCTCGAAAACGGGGGGGAAGATATATTTTTCCGGTGGAACATTCCCCCATAATGGGGTGGTTTTTGGCAGTTTGAGGGGTTGGGTCAAGTCAAAAATAATTTTGGATAACGCCACCGTGTTCAGCATTCTCTAAAACGGGAGGTAGGAATATTTTACAGACGAAAAATGCGGAATACGAGATTCCCCCATTTTGGGGGTGGTTTTTGGCATTTTGGGGGGTTGGGTCAACTCCAAAGAATTTTCACCACCGCTATCGTGTTCAGAATCCTCGAAAACGGGGGAAAGTTAGTTTGGTTGCTGCTAAAAATATTTGTATATTTTTCCGACTCACAGAATGTATCTATAAATGACCTTGAAATCTCGTTTCTGTGACGTGCTGGGAAAAAACTGAGCCCGGCTTCGGATTCAGGGCGCCAAAATACCTAAGAATAACGTGGTCTGGTCAAATAGTCCTGACCTTTTTTTTTGTAAACCTGTGTAATCTATACGGAAATTTCTTTTCGAATGATCACCTGTTTGTTGACATCTTCTTAGCTCTTTAGTGTACTCATTAACTTCTATTTCTAGTAGCCAAGTTGAATATTTAGATTCATTTTATTTGGTTATTCGAAAATATGTACGAACAAAATTAGGAGATCAGAATTTTGACATTTGGGCCAATGAGAATGAGAACCTGAATCGACCCCAATGCAAATTAGGAAATTGGGAATTTTTGATTTGCTAAGTTGTCAAAACTCTTGTTGACAGATGTTAGCACGGTTTCGTAGTTATCTTTGAGCTGATTTAGCTGTTGATCTTACGCATGCTTGAAATTTAATTTACCACAAGCTGAATGGTAGAAAACGGACTTGAGATGTCGAATCGAATACCTTGAATTCCTCATTCGTTTCTTTTGTTCGTCTCCTTGAAGGGAATATGAAGTAGAAAGTGGCACTTTGACCAGAGTCGGTCAAAAACTTTTGCAACCCCTAAATTGGGAATGTTTGCTTTATTAAGTTGTCAAAACTGTTTTCTGGGATTCATTCATTATATTTGCTGATAGATGGTAGCATCGTTGTGTAGCTTATTTATCAGTTTTTATAATAGATGGCAGCATATCTCTGTAGTTTTCTAAAATTTTTGACACAAGTACTTCAGATATAATCTTAACTTCCAAGTGTGAACCCATGTTTGACAGTCTTTGTTCCAGAATGAATGATTTTGTGTTCCTTGTTTTTAAATATTTCGCGCCTAGACTCAAATTTTCTGGTATGAAGGACCATTGAAGCGACCTTGGTTGAATAGAAGCACAATTTTCCTGGTCGGCCGCACGTATATACATGAAACGTATCTGCCGCATTGCTTCGCTAATTTTAATTTATTGTGCTATAAATAAACATTTTGTGCAATTTGTGCCCGAGAACTGCATTGCGCGTATACCGCTGCTACTACCCACTATCCACTACTCCAGAGACAAATTATACAACAGGTAAGCGCGTTTGAGACAGGGTAACCTTTAAATTTTCTTTTAATTGTTGAATCAGCCCTTTTTTCGTAATATACCATTCATTCTACTACAATATTTTTAATCTGCAATATTCTATCCTTAAGTTTGTTTCCCTAATTTAGAAGCATCCTGTATAAAAATCTCCGTCTATTCTATATACCAAGAAATTTATACGAAATCGTAGGATTTATCAGACCTCTGGAAGACCAACACCGAAAGTGGTTACCGTAGCGACATCTAAACAGAACAACAAATCAAATAACCTCTTGAAAGTCTGAAACAAGTAGTGATCGATGTCTTCACTTAAGCCGATAAAATCCCCAACATGACGTACGACTCGAGCCAAACAGTAGTGATTACTCACTGCAGGTAACGATGACCTTAGCGGAGGTCATCAGGTGCCTGAAATTCCCAACAAAGATATCAGCAATTTAGTTTAAGAAATTTATGTGAGTCTGAGTCGCTTGGGAAAAAGAAGCTATTTAAAATCAATGCATAAAACTTTGAGTTGGTAGTCGATATTAATAAAGATCTACGGGTCCGAATATTGTTTTGTTACTATCAGGATAAACTAATAATTTGAATAAATAAATATTGTAATATTTCTAAGGATGTGTGAATGAAAAGGCCTATATTCTTAAATAAAAATGGGTAATTATAAACAAAAAAAATACAAACAAATTTTGTCGTTCTCAATATAATTCTATTATAATTATTATTATTGCAAACGCCCTTTGGTTGATGGAACAACCTGACTGGAATGTTGGCTTATTGCAAGTGCCATTAAATTAGTAAAAAAAACACATAAAAATTTGTTTATTAGATTTCCCGGAGAATTAGGTACCAGGTCTGTAAATATGAAACCGGAATTGTTAATAGAAAAAAGTTTATTGTATGAAAATGGTAAAAAATATTTTATGTAAGGTATTTTCCTATCTCTTTGGCAATTTATAGCCAAAAGCAATCCAATCATTGAGCCATTTTCCAAAATATGTAAAATATGCAAAGTATGCAAAATATACAAAACATGTAAAATAAGCAAAATATGCAAACTATGCAAAATATTCAAAATATGGAAAATATGCAAAATATGCAAAATATGCAAAATATGCAAAATATGCAAAATATGCAAAATATGCAAAATATGCAAAATATGCAAAATATCCAAAATATGCATAATACTCAAGATAGACAAAAAAAGCAAACTATGCAAAATTGGCAAAATATGCTATATGCATAATTGCCAGAGTCTGCTCATGATATTTTACGCTTAGGATTGTAGAAATATATTGTTTTCCTCACCAATCACAATTATATCGAGAAGAGATTTTCTGTTGTGCCAGAAGAGCAGCATTCAAGTGATTTTTCGGTGTTTCTGCTCTATTTTATTCAGTCCATGTGGAACCGGTTTTTCCAACTTCTGCATCTTTTCCATGCCTTTCACTCACATTTATTTGATCCCCGTTGTTGCGTTTGTGCGTCATTCTCATCCAATAATGCTTGCAATTTGGCGCCTTCAAACTTTTTCGATGGACTAAAATCACCACATTTAAATTTTTAAACCAAAATCCACACATTTACATTTTTAAACCACTAAAAGCACTGTGATTTACCAAGAGCATGTTCACCGTAAGCTTCGACAAGCATTCGATGGGACCACATATTTTAATCGAAGAAACTAGTTTCGGCAGACATTTGCCATCATCAGGCCTGCAATATCAATACGAGTTAAGATTTATAGTATTAAAAACATTTTAATAATACGTTTTTTTACTTCAGTACCCTATGGGCAAGTTTATTATTACAATGTTGTTAATACTATAAATCTGAACTCGTATTGTTATTTCAGGCATGATGATGGCAAATGTTTCTCGAAACTAGTTGCCCCCTTTTATACATTTCTTCTATTAAAATATATGGTACTGACTTTGAGGTGTTTTATTTATTATATTGTTGTGTTTTATGAAATAAGACCCAACTAGGATCACAAACAATCAAGAATTATATTGTTGTGAGTTAAAAGTCTTTGACAAATGTAAACACAAGGAAAAGGCGCCAGTAACGCGTTTTTGACAGTATCTACATTGACCACTAGAGCAAATTTCGGTTTCCTATTTATAAATCTGGTATAAGAAGAGGCTGAGAGATAAATTAGTCATAGAAATACTAAGGGAAAAGGAAAAACAAGGATAAACGTAAAAGAGTTGGCAACATATACATATAAAAAACTGAAAAAAGTTTTTGCACGGATAGAACTAAATGGCTTTAATATTCTTTTACAAAAATAGCGCTAACTTAAATAGTAAAAAAGTCTATCGCACATTTATTCCACAAATGTGGCCTAACTAGCGCCCTCTACAAATTACGTCGAAGTAGGTACCAGATTTCGATTTCTCGTTCCCAAAAACCCCGAGTACCAAATTTTTATGTAAATATATCGAAAAACGCTTAAGTTATTGCAAAAAATAAATCTTAAAATTGAACCTTTAACACCCTGTATATTCCTTATTAGCAATATTTTATTAAAGCAAGTTGGTTCAAATCGTAATATTTTAAAGTGAGGAATCTACCATTCTTCTATGTACAATTACTGAAGCCCTGTATATAATAACTGAATTACATAAATATATCATGTATATGTTTCTTGATGTAGGTCTGACGCAATTTGATCACAAATTTTGCATATATCTTTAACCTTAGGATATGTTAACTCACAAGGAACTTTCATTAATCTTATAATAATTCGCAAGTTGCGTGAATTTATGATAATAAATATTTCTGACACATATCTGTATCTAAAATGAAATATTTTCTTATAAAATATGTCGAACCCTCGATTTTCCTTAAATCTACGATATTAAGCATAATCATAGAAGGTCGTCGGAAGACATTGTACCCAAGTAAAAACAATTTTGTAGGGATGGTCGAGACGGTTACCAGAATTATTCGACCCTTCGACCACTTCAAAAGCTTACTTTGTTTCTTTGTAAGGGCAGCCCAGTATTCCGAAACCGAGATCCTGGTGGATATTTCGACACGGAATCCTTCGAGATTGACAAGGAGTTGTATAGTAGACGTAAAGGGAACGTGCAAACTGAATTAAATATGAAGAAGATAGGCCGGTTAAATTAGTAAGCGACCCGTGTTTGTCAGTGTTACTTGAAGTGTCCTGGCAGTTAAACCAATTTATTTAAATCAGAGCCCTTCCTGTGTATTTGTTTTAAATTGACTTCTTAAATGACGGTTCTGTAATAAGATTCACTGACACAGCAACGGGTGTGAGATTGGGAATTTCGATTACCGCGACCTTAAATCTTTCTGTTTTTAAAAGGCTTAAAATGGAATTGTGTTTTATTAAATGTTTTTTATATAACTATTTTTTAATAAGTTCATAAGATAATTAATCAATAAAAATGGCACTGATTACATATTCTAGAAGAACAACTAGAGATAGCAAACGAGTAAGGAATTTAATTTATCAGATTCGACATCCTAAGACCGGTTTCTGCCTTTCGGTTTCGTCAGTTAGGCTTTTCGAATTCAATAAATAAAATGCCAAACTCGCACAAGTCAATAGCCAGGGGAGAGTGGGGTAGTCGGGTCGAAACCTTCTAAGTGCTGGTGACTAGCGGCTGACTAAGGAGTAGAGAGAGGGGGAAAGTCGTGGACATCACGCCATTACCCTCTGCGCAGTTACGAAGTCGTGGCGTGTATCAAACTGTTTTGCTGGGTTTCCTTTTCAATGTTGACAAGGCTTTGATCGCTTATTACAGAAGAATTCCATGCGGTTTGATGAAGGTAAGTACACTTGCGAGTAGCCAATGTCTTAAGGTTTAAATTGATATAAATAGTTTTCAAAATGCATTTGATACACTCTAGACCTGGTACGTTTTACTTTGTTCCCACCAGTTGGGTAAAACCGGGTATGACGCGTTGGGCAAAATCGGGTACCACCCGCGATATTTAATTTTTGTGTTTCAGAATACAACACTGTAAAGGAAGGGTCGTACATACGTAAGAAAGACATAGAGACAGTCATAGCAGCAGGAAACTATGGAGGGAGCAGTGAGACAGGTACTTTCAGGCAAAATGGAATACCTAATAGCTAATTATGCAAACCCCAACATCCGCTACTCTAAATATGCTTTCGGGATATGTTTTAGTACTTGTAAAGCAAAATTTGTTATTTTACCAATAAAATTGGATTCGAATTTGGGGTCATTATCTTTTTCCCATATAATTAACATGTGTACCTACCCGATTTTACCCCACTAGTGGGGCAAAACCGGGAACTTGCACTTTTTTCACAAAAAAATTCATAAAAATAAAACTAAAAATCTTATTCACTTTAGTTAATGAGATATGAAACACAAATAGCATTGCACCTATAATTAAATCATTTTGCATAAAGACTTAGTGCCTAGACATCATCAAAGCTTAGTCACCCGGTTTTACCCCACTCTCCCCTATATCCGCTATGAGGTAAAATTTTTAGATGTTTTAGATGTGCTACCATCAATGGTTAGAAGAGAGTTTTGACACTTTACAAAGCAACGATTGCCGATGTATTTGGTGTTGTATACACTCAATTTGCATTGTGTGTTGCAAAGTTTTTATTTGACTGATTCTAGTTCCTTTAAGGGATTAATACAAAGTTAGCAAACGAGTAAGGAATTTAATTTATCAGATTCGACATCCTAAGACCGGTTTCTGCTTTTCGGTTTCGTCAGTTAGGCTTTTCGAATCCAATAAATAAAATTCCAAACTCGCACAAGTCAATCCGCTATAAGATAAAATTTTTAGATTTGCTACCATCTATGGTTAGAAGAGAGTTTCGACACTTTACAAAGCAATGAGTCCCAATGTATTGGGTGTTGCATACACTCAGTTTGCATTGTGTGTTGCAAAATTTTTATTTGACTGATTCTAGTCAAGATGTCCCTCCCTTCTTCGTATCCCTTACTCGTTTGCTAATTTGTATTAATCCCTTAAAGGGATACCAAGAAGAGAGTGACATCTTGACTAGAATCAGTCAAATAAAAACTTTGCAACACACAATGCAAATTGAGTGTATGCAACAACCAATATCGGTGCTTCGTAAAGTGTCAAAACTCTCTTCTAACCATAGCGATACGTATTGCTTCTGTGATGCCCTTGTTTATTTATATCTATGTAAATTCTATAAATAAACTTTATTTTTTTACTTCAGTGTCAACGGCATCGACTACTCTGGTCATTAGCCTCGTGTTCTGTGTAGGCTTTGTTACTGTTTCCCAGCGCCGCTTTAGGAACAGCACTGTTAATTAGAAACTTTATTATTATTATTATTATTATTATTATTATTATTATTATTATTATTATTATTATTATTATTATTATTATTATTATTATTATTATTATTATTATTATTATTATTATTATTATTATTATTATTATTATTATTATTATTATTATTATTATTATTATTATTATTATTATTATTATTATTATTATTATTATTATTATTATTATTATTATTATTATTATTATTATTATTATTATTATTATTATTATAATAGCGATGTTATGGGTTCAATGGACCCATCTCATATCTCGCATTTTAGCTAGAGCTTGTGCGCGAAAAAGCAGCGGGTGGTTTGAATCTAGTAACTTTTATACCTATCCTTGTCTGATTTTACCCCAATTATTTTTATTGGATTGGCTGTTTTGGTACGTGTACGTGCTTATTGTTATTGTTGATATTGTAATAAATAAAAATGAAAATATGGATACACAAATTACAAATACAAGAAAAAGAAAGCGTACACGTAAACCAAAAGAGTTATTGTACAATCCAAACGCATCGCTTCAACAGTATACTACAAATATTCAAGGGAAACGACAAAAAAAATTGCCTTGTTAGAAAGTATTTTTGGTGGCTTTTGAATTCTTTTTTAGGTCTAAAAAGGGACAAATTGGAGTTGTTCAAAAACATTTATACAAGGGAAAAGTCACAAAAAATCACAAACTAACCCCTTCAAATGAATTTTTCCTGACATTAATGAAATTAAGAAGAGGATGTGACTACGAAATGTCATATGTTTAATATTTCAAAAAGTGCTGCTGGTAAGATTTTTTTTGCGTGGATAAACTTAATATACGTGGGATTAGCAAAATTAAATACAAAGAAACGTCAACATTGAAGGCTCTTATAATGATAGCCCCATCGGAGCCATAATTTTCGTTTCAGCCTTTTATACAGGTACACATTTTCATAGTAATTTTATTTCAACTATAATACAAAATAATATATTTTCAGATTCCATATCAGATAAAAAAATTGTTGAAGAAAGTTCTTAAAAGAAAAGTGGAAATGAAACTGAATGGAGAAAATGTAATTTTAGCCGATAAAGGGTTTGACATTAAATCCATTTTAGAAGATATTGGTAAATGTTTAAATATACCAACTTTTTTTATAACTGGTATACAATTCGGACCACCAGAAATTGAATACATAAGAAAAATAGCGAGAGAAAGGATTCATGTAGAGAGAGCTCTCCGAGAGAGCTCTCCGATAGGTTGTATAAAATTTTTACTGTATGTGTCTTGCTTACAAGTGTCATGTATGAATTAAAGAAATAAAATATATTTGTGTTTTTATGTATAAAATAAACTACAAAAATTGCTTTTTACAAAAACAAAATATGTGTCTAATCAGCGCACATTTCTTTTATTTTTAAAAATAAATTCTGGCACTGAGAAGAGCCCTTTGCATTTACAGTTTTTTAAAACTAATATTAAAGCCTTTATTAAAAACATATACACTAAATAGAAATGAATTTCAATTAATTTTATTGCTTTTAGATGAAATAGCTTAAATTTATATATTACGCAGAATTGGTAAGGATTTTTTTTTTTGCATTAATTCAGATATCCAATTATATTAAAAATTGTGGCCCTAGAAAGCGCATGTTGCATTAAAAATTATTTTCTTTTAATTAAACAGAAATCACTTTAAAATAACCTAACCTAACTGACAAATGTTAACAATTTTGAAGTATGTCAAATTCTTAATTTTTCATACTAGCCAACATAAAAATCTGGTAACTTTAAGTTCCCGCACAAGCACTTCAACGAAAAGATATGAGATGGGTCTATTATAACGTGATTTCTCTCTAAACAGTTTTTGAATAATGAAAGCAAATGTAGGGCAATAGGGGAACAATTTACGTTTCTTCTTTAGTTTTTAATTCAATTAGTGAACTTTTTAAACATCTTTTTGTTATATTTAAATGGTAATTACTAAACACGAATAGAGTTTATCACTCCACGTCATAGCTGCATGACGTCACAGTTCTTGGTCCCCTCCTACTGGAGCCCGGTGGCGTGTTGTGTGTTAGCCTGGTATTATATTATGGCCGGTTCAGACGCAGCCAGTGATTTAGTAGAGTAAAGTAATTTAGCCGAGTGTGTGTACTGTTCACACAAGTCGAGTTAATTAGTAGAGTTTGGTTAATCAAGTCGAGTCAAAACAATCGTTTACACGGGGCCAGTGTTTTAGTTGAATCGATTAGCAGCAAGTCGAGTACCAGTAGTGAATTTTTAAAAAAATTTAGCTATTATTATTAAAATGAACCGAGAACGGCAAGTTACAAAACAAAATCTTCTTCGATCAATATTAAAACTTCTTATTAACGAAAGTAGCAGTATATGTTTGGAAGAAATACAAAAACCTAAACATCTTTTCTTGCCCTCAGGATGTAAGAGGAGTGTTTCCTGTCCAGGCGTGTTTAGTTGCTGCGCTAGTCGGTTGTTTTTTGTGGTGGGCGCTGCTATTCGCCCCGAAAAATAGAATAGACTTATATTTACTAAACTCGACCAGGCTAGTAAACTCAACTAAAGTAAAGGTGTTTAGACTGGTCAAGTACTAAATTACTTGACCACTCGACTAAACCACTAGCTGCGTCTGAACCGGCCTTTATCATTGTACTGGATCCTTGTGCATTTTGACTTTTATTGATAGTATAAAATAACAATTACATTTAAAAAATAACAGTAAATGTTTTTAATGACTGTAACTGTAGTATTTTACTTTTAATTTATAATAAATGTTTTTGAAATAAACATTTTGATCTTCATTTAGTAAATACTCCATTTTTAACGAGAATGAAAATGTATGTGTATTTTTGAAACACTTCAATCGACTCATATTACATAAAAATAAAACGCAAAAGTTACTGAAAATTCAACAACTATATTAACTACATTACTATAAATACATGAATATACAATTGTTTCGTGAAGCTTAATTCACATCGTTAGGACTGACAAGAAATTGGTACTAGAGTATTAAAGTTAAAGTTATTTTTAAAATGCTATTCCGTAACAGATGATAATACATGTGCACCCATATCATAATCGTTATTTTTTATTGTAAAAGTCCGAATTCTCATCTTCTAAGTCCGACCACTCAGTCGATGAGCCTGTATTTACCGGAAACTTTAATTGATCCACAGTTTCAACAAGTAGACGTCCTCTTTCAATTTGAGCATTTTCATATTTTTTTACATGACAACAAATTTTTTTCGTTCATCTACGCTATTCCAAGTTTTTGTTGTATTATTAATCTTTATTTTGTATTGTGTTTAAGTAATGTTGAATTCTAACTGATAATAAATAATATTCTTACGAAATTTGTTTTTTTTTGCAGTGTTTGTCATATTTAGAAAGTTGTAAAAAAATTGTTAGCAATTTATTATTATTATTCGGTAACTCCCGAAAACAGAATGAACGCGCCCGACTATGGCGTTGTTAAGAACGCTACGTCGATGCTAAGGGGAGGAGCATCTATGTATGTTATGCGGTATGATAAACTCTTCGTGTTTATCTCTACTTAGTATAGACATTTCTCATATTTTTATTTTACTTTAATATATTTTCGGTAGAAATATCACAAGAGCATCGAAAATACTCCATTATACTTCCGACTCACGAGACGTATATCGGGAAATATCACGAGAGCGTAGCTCGAGTGGTGTTTTGAAGAAACGTCAAACATATTGTTACTATGACAAACTGTTCAAGATGGAAGGATGTGAATTACAAAAACGACTATACCACGTCGTCAAGGGTATATTTGCTTATCATTAACTAATTTATTTTTATGATGAATTGTATAATCATACTTATTCACGGGAAACTAATTTAGATCAACCAATGTAGGAGATGCTCTCGCCGCAATGCGAATATTTAACTGGTGTAGAAGTCTGAGATTTCTCATTTAAGTTTTGGATGAAAGAAAAAGGTTCTGGATTTGATTTGTGGGTACTTATCACAAGACAGTGACGCTATAAATGCTCATTTTTATTGGTTGGCTAAAAACTAGAGGACGTGAAAGAATGCACAGTAAATAAGAGGAGAAGATAAGGTACACGATCTTCTGAAATCTCAAAAGTAACTTTTATCAGTTCATAACCAAACCAATCCTGACTGGCGATGCCGACGAACGTCGTACACATAAATTTATACTATTATTGTAAAGAATAAATGTAGCTCAGACACGATAAATAAATAAATCAGCTCATACAGATTATATATACAGTTATATGAAGTTGCTGCCAGGTCGCTAAATAACTTTTTAACTTATCGCACATCTTCTAATTCCATATTGCTCTGAAGTTTTAAAAGTAATGTTTGGTGACAAAGGCTTTAAAGTCAGCGAAAACGTTGATAGCACATTTATTAATTATTTATTTTAAAGATTTTGCAATTAAATCAGATATTTTATATAGACGTTCTGTCATTATTAGATCAACATCTAGGATTCTAACTAATTTTGTCTTCTTTCTCAATTTTTTTCACATAAAATTTGTTTGGATTTTTGATTTTGTATAATTTTTTTGCAGGATTTTTATTTTTCCTTTAAAAAAAAAACTTTTGATTTTTCACTCATTTCCAAACATTGTGAAAGCTATAGGCTGCTAGAGCAGGCCAGCAATACATTACATATTTTAAACAATTTTAACACTTCTAATCTTTCTATTTTATATTAAAAGCTATTAGATGAATGTATAAATAATTGTTTAATTTTTATTAGATAAAAAACTAGCGTTTCGTTGGATATTGTGGATACAGCCCTGTGGCGGTAACACAAATCGTGTAAATTCTTGTACCTTCAATAAGGTAGAAAAATAGTATGAAAATTGAACCGATTTTCCGGCAAATGCAAGGGTTCAGGCCGGGAAAAGATCAGATGCTGCAAAATAATGATATCCCCACCCCGCCCGTCGGTCTCGCACGCACTCCCTCCACCGACGCTTCGTCGCAGAATTGTGGAGAACTTCTCTCTGCCAAATTTTCCCAGTCCGGATTTTCCATTTTCCCTTAGTGGAACGGTATTTTGCACTAAAATTCTGCGACTCGCGTCTATACCAGAAAAGTCCGCATGATATATTGTTTATTGTCCTATTTCCTTGTACAATTTCTGAATCTTGTTTAATTGACGTAATCTTATGATAATCTTTTTCACATAGACTCACTAAGTGTTCAACTTTTTGAAACTTGATATATAGTGTAGTTTTTAAAACTATTTGTAGTTAGTGTTTGTTCTGTAATTGTTAATAAAATTGGAACACTTTTGTGGAGTGTCTCTTGGGATTATATTCTTCTGGGTGACTTTAGGCAAGTCGAAATTTTTTATTTAAGTTTGCCGACTTACGAAATTGTTAACAATAATTCTTAATAACTTTGCATATTTATTTTTCTTCGTACACTATTAATACACAAGATCCATCAGCTACTTTTGATCAGTTTGAAAAATACTGCCGCTAAGAAAAGTTACCGATGAAAATAAGAATTTTTAAATTATAATATATAAATATAGAAAATATAAATACTTCAACTCGAAATAGATAATTATAAAATGTAACTTTTTTATACTCACAGCGTAAAATAAACAACTATTATTTATAACATTTGAGATTGTAATGTTCGTGTACATTCAAGTGTTAGTTTCGCCCTTAAAAATATTTAGAAGTTTAGAACACCAAATCGTTTATATCCAAATAAAAGAAAAAGTTATGTTGATGACAAAATAATGAAATTGGAATGAATATTTTTTTAATTTGTTTAAAACAAGCTTAAAAGTATGTATATTTACATTTCCTTCTTACTCTGTGTGTTCAAAGTCAACAAATCGTCTTTATTTCATTTAATAATATATAGAAAGGTATATATGATATATTTTAATGAAAAATCATCACCTGGTATATTAAAAAGAGTAACCAGGGAACGAGAAAAAAAAGAGGAGAAAAATTAGTTACTGAAAGAAAGGGGATGTCAAAGTTTTTTTTTTGGAAATTTGAAAAATATTAAAAAAATATAAATCCACCAGGAGTTGCAGAAAGTTGCAATTGAGTAATAACTTAATAAATGTTAATATTAAGTAGTATGGTATATGGAAGTTTGTAACTACCTAGAAGAGTTTTGTCAATGTACGAGTTTTTTGAACGAGAACGTTTAGATCAGAAGACTAGTTTAATTTGGATTAGAAGGACCTTGACATACAGGTCAAAGGTATTTGAAACTTTCAGTGTTTAGTATTATACTATTTTTGTTGTTTTTATTGTTCAACATTATATTATAGAGAGTGAGTGTGAATGTTTTGTTAATAATCATATTTGCAATTTTCGGCAATGTTCAATTTTATTTTTGTGTTATCATTTGAAATTTTTTAATAAAATTATAAAAATTTTGACATTTCGTTTCAATATATATAAAAAAACAAATAATATCAATTGCCTACAACCAAATAAACATTATTTAATTGTAACAACATGTTTATATAAATATATAAATTATTAATAATGCTCTTCTAGCATTACCATAGACCGAACAAATTGTAATGAAAGTATTATTAAAATTTTAGATTGACAGTTCTCATTTTAATAAAAGCCTACTCACTTGTACCAAAATCGTCATTCACTGTAGTCTAAAGAAGAAAGGAGTGCTATAATTTAATTTGCTGAAATAGTACAGGTTCAAGGGGTAACAATTTTATTTTAACCTCATCCTTCAAGGCTTATTTGTAGTTAAAATAAAAATTTTACACCTCTACTTTTCAACCAATAAGATGCCTTAATTTTGACTAGTTACCATAGAAACTAAAAAAATTTCCGGAAATTTTTTCGAGGCACCACGATATTTATGTGGAAATTTTTTGACAGTTGAAAATAAGGTAAACATATGATCTACAACCATTAAATAATGTAACAAAAAATACATTTCTACCACCTTTAGTGACCTAAAATTATGAAAGGACGATAGACTGAACTAATACCCATCTGAGTTTTAGCATTTGGTTTAACTAAAGTTGGTAATTTTTTTTTATTTAAAGAAATATGGTGGATATACCTATATGATTTTTTTAGAATTTAATTCATGTTGAACTAATATCTTCATTGACAAATCTCTAATGATATCGACTAATAAGCAAAATAACAACAATACCCTGGCCAACTTGACAAGCAGTGAAATTAATTTAAAATGTCAGGTTGTATTAATAATTTTATTCCAAATTATGGTGTGAAATTTTCTTACCGAATACCACGCAAGCCTCAATTATTCCTGGAAATTTTCTTTCGGGCACAAATATTTTAGGAAAATTATCCCTCGTCGATTCGCGACTCTAGTTAATTTTCAAAATATTCGTGCCTTCAAGAAAATTTCCGGAAATAATTTAAGTTCTTGGAATATTATAAGTGAAAATTTAATACATCTGATCGGCCTAATCAAAGTTTTCGTTTTGATTTAATCATGTTTCCATGGTTTTTACTGTAATAAACCTTCTCTTTTGACAGATATATCAGACTTTATTTATTCATAGCCGCATCGTATGTATTTTAATTGATTCGGAATTTTTTATTGGTATATATTTCAAAATGGCTTCATTTTAAAAATATTATCATTCCTCCTAAATCATTGAAGGCAGAATTACTCGTAATAGCAAGGCAACATAAAAACAAATTCAAAAAATATATTATAGACGAGATGGGCCGAGAAAAAGGAATTGAAATTCTCAGATTGCCTCCTTACCACGTTAATTCTCATTGAACTGAATTGTTCACAATTAAAAGGTTATATTTCTCGAAACAATGCAACATTTAAATTAGGTACCTGATATGCTAGATTTGTTTTTGAAGACAGTTTTAGGTGTAATCGAGAACATTGGAGAAAATGTCCATGTTAAAAAAATTCATTTTGGCAAGTAGATATAGCAATGGAAAACTTAATAGACCTTATAATAATAAACCTCAGAAAAGACAATGATAATGATACCAGTAGTTATAGTGAAGACAATGAATTTTAAAGATCGTTCTTGAACTTTCTATTTTTTTTTAATCTTTAATTAGTGTTACTTTTAATGCCCAGACTTCCAAGAGATTAAAAAAAGTTTAATCCCATTAACAACATAATCATCCTTGTTATTTCTCGGTTAAATTTAATTCATTCAATGTTAAAGAATTTTGTCAGAAGCATAAGGTTTATTTTTATTTTTTGTAAATAATTTAACTTTTTTCATTCAAAATTCAACCTACGAATTGCGTATATACCATTTTATATGAAGTGACCTTATTTATATTATAGAAACTTATTTTGCAAAGTACGCCTATGGAATGTGACTTTATATCCCCACTTTTACTGTACTCCTTTCTTCTCTAAACTATATGTGTCTAATTTAAACTTAAAAATTTTCATATTTTGGACCCCATTTTGAAGGTGTTCCCGAAGAGGTACATCAAACCCTAAGCTTACTTTTTGATGCTCTTTCAAAATCTGAAGTCAGGATTTTAAAATTCGTAAAAACAAAAAAGGTACAGACACGCGCACACACACAGATCGAATTCAGAACAATTTGTTCGGTGAAAATAAAAACAAATTCCATGAAATTTTGTTTGCTGCAAATATAAAAAGTGCCTGGGCTGACAGTAAATGTTCAAAAAAGGGTTGAGGTAAGAGAAGCACGTGTAAAAGCATTATCTTGTAGAATAAAAAAGTTTTATGGGATTCACCTCGTTTTTAGTCCCGCTTGTATCCCAATTGAGATACCGTAATTATAAACTTTTTGAAAGTTGATAACTTTTAATCTAGCAACTGACTATAATTCAATCAACAATTTACTTTGCTGACTTTTTTTGACTAATGCCAAATTGAATTTGTTAGATTGTAGGTAAGTTTTAAAAAAATTAGGAACTTAATTCACCAAACTTTTTATTTATTTTATTTATTAACTAGCATAATTTAGACGTTAAATAGATATTAAATAAACAAATGATAAATACATTTACATAAAAAAGAGTATTACTATATATAATTGTCTAATGTTTGTTTTTCTGACGTGAAGTAACTGAATAATCTAGAAACGTGAAATTTTGCATAGAAATAAGGAAAAGACTACAAAGATAATAGAGCCAGAGTGTTAATTCTCCTCCTTATTGTTTTTGACTTTATAATTTTGCCAAACTCTAGATTTAGATTTATATTTTAGAAATTTACTACATAAAATTGTGTGGAAAAAAAAATTGTAAAAATGTGAAAAAATAATCTAGAAAATTACGTCAAATCCTAAACTTCATGATAAAATTGTTTGTACCGATGATAATAAATTGTGAATTTAAATAATAGACATCTAATAAAGGTTGTAATATTTTGATATGCGAAAATTTCAATCGCTTTTTGTATCTAACTGTTTTTTATTCACCGCCTGTTAAAATACCATAGGAAAATAATAAAAGCTTTGGTGAAATCACCTTTTAGCAAGACGGTGCTCATCTGCGTTATTTTATGCCGCTATGGGAATTATTTAGATTAGATCATATTATATCCTGATAGATGGATTAGGGCTGCAGGTTCTCCAGGTCTTTAACCCAAAGACTTTTTCTGGTGGGTCTGTTTGAAAGGTATTGTTTTCCGAACACAACCAGATTCGTTAGAAAAATTGGAGCAAACAAAGAATTACAGAAACTTGTAGAAATATCAATGTCGAAAATTTGTAAAAGTAAGGAAATAATTTTATGCTTAACTTGCAATGTGTCAAAAATCTGTTGGTTCTCATTTTGAGTTCTTGCCTTACGGCCATAATGTTCCAAAAAATTTCGCGGAGAAGCGATTTTTTAATTCAAACTTGGAACATTATGACCGTTTTTGGGAATATGAAAATTTTTCTCCTCACTTTCAGGCAGACAGTTTTGTAGTATTTATCAAAATGAAGATTTTCAGCTGAAAAAATTTCGAAAAACATCATCTTGCACAACATAGGACCAAGTTTGCGAGGAAATTCATTTTTTTTCATAAAAATCAAATTTTGGAGTCGAATGTCAGAAAAATCAAGACCGAAATCTAAAATCCCAAATGAGGGATCGATAGGGAAATCCAAGAATAAAATTTAAAAAAAAAACACCTCAAACAGTGGAACAATTTGAGATGTAGGGTAATTTGAATGCGATAGTGGCGTTTTGTCCTACTGAGCGGCGCGCCGCATTAGCGATATTTTTTTTATAAAACCCTGTTTTTGAAATGTTTTATCCTATTTTTGTCTTATATCGATATCTCAACACCTTTCGAAAATAACAAAGGGATGGAAATTAAAATTTTATTAGTTTTATTAGTTAATTTTAAAACTTTCTTAACAAAAAAAAAATATAAATATAAATGAAAGTTTTGTAGAAGTTCATCATTGTTTATTTGAATAATTCTCTTTTGTTCACGAAACCCTATAGTGAACTTTGTTTTCTCCACTTTTTGGTTTATTTTTGCTTGCCTTTATTCTGATTATCTTATACAAATCTAGGAGTACTTATCGAGTTCTTACGGTTAATCTATAAATTCCGCAGAAGGCAAAGAATATCTCATATACTTCGCGAAATAGGCTGATTAAATATGAATAACCTACGAATGTTACATGCTGCCACACTATATCAAAATATTTTCTGATAAAAAGACCCCATACCTCTATCGTAAAATCACTTATCGGCATTCATAATATTAATATAAGAAGGAAAGAATTGTTAGCTATTTGATCTTTCAGACTTGAGTTGTTTAGGCGCTGTTTTACTTATTCCATCTGTCATCTTTATAATTCTATTGACACCAGTTATAAGTTCCCATATTTAAAATATTGTATAAACAACAATTTTTCGGTGTTAAATGTAAGAAGTATTAGACGATATTATTATTATCATTATTATATGTACATGTGTTGCATACATTTTCGCCCACAAAATTTTTCTTTCCCATCTAGTAGCGGTAAACATCAAAGGATATCGCCATTATCGGAAACAATGTATCAGCTCGTCCAGACCTGTGAAACTTTGTCGCCGATAAGTTATGGCCGGATATTAATAATTATGAACCGGGCAGAATGCCAGTCGTTTTATATTTTTGTGTATTTTGGTGTGGACGTGCGCCTTTTTAAATAATGTTTATCTTCAAAAATAAAAACACAAACATCATGAGCTATTCATTTGTTTACTCAAAAACTATTTTAAACATTTATTAAAACAAACATTTTTGATATCATAAAATTGTGGTCCACTTTACAGGTATCAAAACATAATGAAGCGCTAAAACAAAAAAAAAACAATGATATTACTGATTATTCGTTTGATTACATATTTAAAAAAGTTATGAATTTTCTAAAACCATCTATAATAAGGGATAATTAGTATTTTTTATTTTAATTTTAAAAAGAGGTGAAAAATAATTGGGGATAAATCAGATGTTAAATTATAATTGTTGGAATTCCTCAAAGATCCCTATTAGGTTCAATTTTGTTATTTACGTATGTACATATTCCGTCTGCTTATTTAACATTTGATTCGAAAATATTATATAATGACGAAACTAATTATAACCCTCGAGCGGGCGCGCCAGCGACAGATCGCCGCAACTTTTTGTTTTTGTGTTATAATTAAAATGTGATGAGCCCTTCGAAACTGGGCATTTAGGTATTCCTTGTTTATGTTATTGACTCCGCTTATCGACACATCTGGTGCAATATAATATTTCTGTTCAGTTGGTACAAGCGAAAGTTCCAAACCAGATCGAATTTGCAACGTGTTTGCGGCAGATTGCCGCTGGCGCGCCCAGTCGTGTAAGTTTTATTTATTACTTTGTTCGATTAAAATATCAATCTTTAGAACAAATGAGCTCCTATATTAGTGACAGAAAATAAGCAAAGTACCTAAGGGGTGGATCTCCCTATTCACAGTTGTGAAAGGTAATGTCAAAATTATTCTTGTTGTATCAAATAAATTAATAGTTTTCAATTAAAGTACTTAATTATATGTTGTCGTAGAAAAAATGGCGTATGCAACTTTCATGTAATGGCTATTAATACATGAGCTTAAGGTAAGTTACGACATGAGCCGCAGGCGAGTGTCGCAAAACTATTAACAGCTATCATTACATGATCGTTGCATAATATACTATTTTTAGGAACTATTTAATCCCGAAGTTTTTCTACCCTTACGGGTTTAAGGCCAGTGTACATTGAGCGTAAAAGAACATTTTTAAGCTCAAAAATCTTAAAAACAATAAAATTAAATTTTATGAACGAATAAATATTTTTATTAAATCTGAATGTCTATTTATTTTTTGCCACACTTTTTTGGAACAACCTGTATATTTCAAAATAATTTTAAAATGTAGCCTTTATCAACCCACATATCCATAAATAAACAAAATTTTCAAAATATTAACCGTTTAGCCACAAGGGACCGTCGCGTCTACCGTGACTCACCCTGTATAATATTCAGAATTTAATTTTTTAAGTGTAATAAAGTTGTATAATTACATTACATGATCTTTGATTCTTATTTTTTTTAATTAATTTTATTTATGATTTTACTAAAAACATGTGTCATAAAATTAATTTTATTATCATAATTAAACTTAATTGCCTTGTACATTATACTAATATCTTGTGGTGATTAAAAAAACACTTTTTGAGGTCCTTCATTTAATTACCCTTTGATTTTAACAAAGATATAAGTATGTATTAAGAAAATAATTTTATTAAAAAAATGATAAACCGAAGTTGGTTGTTTCATTAATTTATATTCTTTTTGTATATAAAAATAGATAGTAATTTTAATTACCGTAAAAAATAGTGTTAAGTGTCACACATACCTTAAATTTAAGGTTTTTTTTGTTGTAATCTCTTTGAATTTAGGACTTTATTAGTTTTTTAAAGAAAATATCCCATTATATTTCTCTACCATTAAAACGTCTAATAGCCAACCGTAACTTTGCAAAGGTTTGTGTTTATGACTATTTTCTTCCTATATGTATTTTTCTCCTACCCTTTCCATCTTGTATTTGTACCCTTCAACTTTATGCCTTTTGTCCTGGTCCTAAGTCTTCCTCTCTAGTTTTCCTTGTTGCTTCATATTTGAAATCGAGTTTGAAAAATTATTTTCGGGTCTTGTATCTAGTATGCGACTCTTGTATCTAGTATGCGACACACATCTCCTAAACCATATCAGTTATCCTATTATTTGTTTATTTGTTATATTTCTAGTTTTGCCTATGAGAGCGAAAAAAAACACCCCTGTCGGGGGTGAGTTCTGGCCGGTGGAGGGGTTGGTGACGGTTGGAAGTAATCTTCAACACAACCACCATGCTCAGCTTCCTCGAAAACGGGGGGAAAGATGTTTTTACAGGGAAATGCTGTGCTGCCCGTTTAACCCCTGTAGGGGGTAGTTTTTTGCCGTTTTAGGGGTTCGTCTTGCGAAAAGAGAAAGTCTGATACCGCCATAGTGTTCAGCATCCTCTCGAAAAAAAGGGGGGGGGAGGTACTCTCGATCCGGATAAATGTTGGTCCATGTTCTTCCGACTAACACACGCTATTACGATATGATTATTTCACTTCCTTAGAACCACTTCCTAAGTGGTCAGAACTCAGATCAGAATTCACGTCACTATTACGAAATTTAGTGACACATTCCTATGAAAAGCAAGTTAAGAATTTTGTTTGAATCAGACGGCCAGTAGGTGAGTTTATCTTTGCTTGAAGCGCTTTTGTTAATTAATATATAATTGAAGAAAGCAAATTCTCCATATCTCAAATATGGCCCTATTTTAAATATCGAAAAATAATTTTGCAGAAAGTTCGATTCCAATAATTAATATGTAATTATTGGAATCGAACTTTCTGCAAAATTATTTATTTATATAAAAGCTCAGGACCGAATGTAGTATTACCATTTGAAGTCAAATTGATTTTTAGTATTTTAAACCAGTTTTAGTAGCATTAAAATACCACAGGATATTAAAAAAAAATATGGTAAAAAATACCCATATTTTATATCCAAATTTTAACAAGTTTTCGTCCAAGAACTTTTTTTTTAATTCGATACCTACATTTACTCGAGTTAGAATCCTATATCTATATTTTAATCGATTTTACTGCTGTTTTTCGTTACAACATAGCATTTTCAAAAAAAGATATATACATTTTTGAAGATTGAGAACCTAAAACTCCAATATTATCTCAAAATGCAATAATCCGTTGTGATATCCTAATTTTCATCAGTTTCGTGAAAAATAATAAAAAAGCTTTTTTTAAAATATGACGTTTAAAAGAAGATATGAATTATTTTATATTACATGCTTTGCTTACCTCTGGATCCCGATTATAGTTGCATCTGGTGAGTTCCCATACTTTGTCCACAAAATTTTTACCTAAAAATAATTATTTACTTTATCCAAAAATACTTTTTAAAAGTAAATAATTTCTCTTCGCTTCCCTCAACTTTTTATCATTAAAACTTTTTGCTAGACAAATAAAGAGCAAGTTATAAATTATAAGTACCTTTAAGAAGAATAAATAATATTTTTATAATAATTGGCATCTAATGCACGATTATGAGAATATTAATTTGATCGATATTTATGCAACACTTTGATAAAGTGCGATTCAATCAATTTGGTTTTGAAACGGTTTTGAAAAATATTTTTTTTATACAATTTTGTTAATTTATAGAATATAAATTTTCCTGACCTTAAGCGTCGTAGATTTTTTAAATACTTACCTATTTTATCAGCATCATCACAGCATTTAAGAAATCCACTAATAGCTGATGGATGCAGGTTTTTCGGTATATAGTATTTAATTTT
Organism: Crepidodera aurea; assembly: GCA_949320105.2. Lineage (NCBI taxonomy): Eukaryota > Metazoa > Arthropoda > Insecta > Coleoptera > Chrysomelidae > Crepidodera > Crepidodera aurea. The sequence goes on from OX439474.1 coordinate 52,969,090, forward strand.
TTCTTCACTCATAACAAAATTTTTGTCCAACTAAAATAAAAATTTAAATATATATTTAAACATTTTATTATTTAAACTTTTTAAATAACCTTTATTAAAATAATAATTCAATATTGGTATTAATGGTGTTAATATTGAACGTGATATTAAAAAATAGAACTTTTAAAGTTTAAAAACAGATTTTTTAAAAGGGAAACACGAAAAAGCAATAAATAAAAAATTGTAAAAATTATTTCATTCAGTTTAAATAATTTTCTCGTATTTTTCCTCAAATTCTGTAATTTTCAATATTTTTTTTATATCTGAATATGGCATCAACATTAAAAAACTCAATGTCCTGAAATTTGTTGATGATACCCAACCACTGAAAAATGTTAAAATAAACAATGAAAATCAGATTCAAGTACAAGATGAACAAATCATGCATGAAAATAATAATACTTGGACGATATTAAAAGAACTACTGGACTGCGATTTGAAACCAAAAAACCATTAATTAATGCAATAGTGCCGTACCATTTTGCCATGATTTGTCAATTTGTCTCAAAATAGTCGTATTAAGTTTGTTGAGAAAAAATAAAAATGTTGTTGGTAATGCAATATAATTTTCCTGCGACCACATAGGAAAGTAACAGATATCGCACTCTCTACTCCGAGGGAAGGTGGTACTTTCCACACGTCTGTTTTATTATCAGATGTGGTACTTTCCACATGTGTGCGGAAAGTTACTTTCCGCACACGTGTAAATTACTTTCCTATCTGTTCTACAAGTTCATAGTTATTGTTTTGTTTTCAAATAAATGTTAATTATCAATATTTGTATTTATTCTACTACAAAAGTGATTGTAAATAAAACAGCATTATTAATAATATAAAGTAAATACAAACAGACATAGAACCTATCACAAATAAAACCATTACATTTCACAATATTTGGTAAAATTATAGCGTGGTCGTAGGAAAAATAGTGTACATAACTTGTGCGAAAGTGATTTTTCACACTCGTGGGATTGTCGCACTCGGCTTACGCCTCGGGTGACAATATTTCCCACTCGTGTGAAAAGTGTCACTTTCCGCACTCGTTATGTAATATACTATAAATTATTTAGAATTTACGCCTAAATGAAAAAATATATATATGACTTACCGCTTTTGCCAATACCCACAAGCAAGCAGTATATCTCTAAAATAATAAAAATAATACTTATTAACTATTAATAACAAGGAATAAACAAATAACATTAATAAAAAAGTAAATAAGGGCCACTTGCACCGTTCTTGACTTAAACTCTTGTTAGTTAAACCATGGTTTATTTGTTAAACCTAGATTAAATGGTTTTCGCTTGCACCGTAAATTTAAATGACCTGGTTTAAAATTAAGCCGCTATTTTAGTGATTTTTTGAAATGTTGGTAATAACAGCTATCTTCAAGTTAATTAAAACATTTAAAAGTAACCTATTCTCGATTCCCGTCCAAAGGGCTATGTTACCTCTTTATATTCCATCTTTAGCTGGCGGATTTGTATCCTTGCGATTGGTTTTTGTTTTTTATTTATTATTTGTATTTATTATATTTAATTATAATTATTGTATTTACTTTGGGAATAAACAATTATTATTATTATTATTAGAACATTCGTTTTAATAGTTTTTAAAATGGAAGAGATAAATAAATCTTCTAGAAATCGCTCTACGAATTTCACGATTTTATTTAATTGCAACCACCTCCCCTCTCATGGTAACAGAAACACTACGAATTAGCAAAATAACCATTAATCCTCATAATTTTCAGATAAGAAAATTAATTGGAAATCATCTTCTAGAAATATCTCTTCCTTAAATTCAAAGTCCATAACGGGATATTTAATAAAAAAATTGAGATTGTATATACAAATTCTACAATTTGCACCACGACTTCTAGGTTAGAAATCAAAAGTTATCGCTAAATTCGGTTTTAATCCTTCAAATTCGGAGGTTTTATTTTAATAATAACTTATGCTTTTTAAACAACGTTTAAATGACGGTGCAAGATAATTTAGTCCGTTAAACCCGGTTTAGGGTTTAAACTACTGTCAAGTACAACGGTGCAAGTCACCCTAAAATAAGTTTAGAAATTCGGCTTCGTCAGTTGGGCCTTCAAATATAATAAATTAAATTCCAAATATGCGGATATTGGGAATTTTTATTTCGTTAGGCTGTCTTTTTTATCAGTTTTGCTAATAGATGGCATCATATAATAAAAATCATATTTTCCAAATATTTTTATGTTTTTTTTTAAATATTACATTTTTTTATAAAACAAATAAAATTTATGGCTAATCAGACAAAAGAAAAAATCTTAGTAAAACGCTATTAGCAGGAATTATATAGAAACTATAATGTTTACCTTTATTTCTAAATTATCGTCTTTAAAAACTCCATTTTGAACTTCTTCAATCATTGCCTGTGTTGCACCAGTCAGTAAAGTACAATTGTCATGCCAGATTATGGAATCTCTTGCCAAATTTTCACTATATTCCTTAAAAAAAATAATGGTAGTATTTTTTTTGAATGACAAAAATCATTTAAAAAGCTAGGCTAATTTACAAAAATAGTTAAAAATATAGAAATACAGTTTGAAAACTAACAACCCCACGATCTTAATTTATGTCCCAAATTACAGAATGTGTCAATTATTTATTAATATTTTCTGGAAATTCAAAAAAATGAAGTGATTTGTTTAAACTAACTTACTTTTCTGTCCAATAGGGAGTGGACCAGTTCTGCAGTAGAAGTTAAAACAATGAATATTCCAATGGCTTTGATCATTTTTGATAATTTCCTAGAATTATTGATAATTAATGTTATTAATCGTAAAGGAGGTGAACTTTTAATGAGATTTCCAACAATAACTGTTCGTCTTCGATAGAGTTTACAATTTTTGTGATTTCCGCTGATTTTGGATTGTTATTTGTAGTATCCAATATTCTTATGGTGTTTACTATATTTCTACTAATTGCTTCCAGTTCTGTTAGATTCTGATCCTTAATTATTATTTCTTCTTTAAGTGTTTTGATATCGTTTTCAGGTTTATCGTTATTTACTTTCATCTCATTTAGTTCACCTTGTAAAGCTGCTATTTTAATTAAATAACTAAGTATTATTTTTTCATTGAAGGCTTTTTCAGGTTCTAATAACTCATCTTCAAAGTCCTGCATTTTAGTTTTTTCTCGTAGTAGGTGATTTTTCCGATTTACTAAATGAGGCTTCAATTCCTCAATTTCCTTCTGCAGGTCATATATTTTTTTTTACAATCTGTTTTAAAAGTTTTAAACTGCAATTCTAAATCTTCATTTTGCTTTCGAGTGTGGCTAATTCAACGTTATTATTATTTTTAATTTTTTCACAATGAGTCCTGCATAAAATATTTATTCCTTCTAGCATAGTTGCTTTTTTATTTCTTTCCAGACAACCCGGATGGAAAATATTTAAGCAACCTTATACAAACATAGTAATTTGCATCCTCCTTGCAGCATTTAAATTTCTTTTCTATATTAATATTGGTTTTGGCTCCTAGACTAATAAATATAAAACAAGTACCAGATAAGATTTATCGGGAAACTTTTTTATTGTTTGTATAAATTTTACTATTACTTTTAAGAAGTAATAATACTTATTTAATTTTCCATTATTTATACTGGGTGTTTCATAGTTAAACCGACATACGTTAACTGTAAATATTCAAATAACCTTGGTTAACAGGTCTAAGGCCTTTAATAACCGAGATACGGGGTGTTTCATCCATTTTGGCCAATATTTTGATAAGCCGTAACTTTAGAACAACCCTGTAGATTTTTCTCATACTTGGTACATATATAGTGTGTTAATACCCCAATCCTATAGTGTAAGAACTACAATTAAAATCCAATTAAGAAGAATTTGCAAAATTTGAAAATCCCCAAAACAACACCTTGTATATCAATTTTTTTAAAATTGGGATGGATATTTGAAAAGAACGGAAAAAAAATGAGTTAATGTGAAAAAATTTTTTAAGTGCACATCCCATTCTACTACTGGAGTTTTAACGTCAAATTACATCAAATGCATTTTTTTCACTTTCACGAGCAGTAACTTTCGAAATACCTGGTAGATTTCTTTCATATTTGGTACATTTTTTAGTAACCCAATCGTATAATGTAAGGACTATACTACAGTTAAAATCCAGATACGGATTAAGAAAAATTTGTAAAATTTGAAAATCCCAAACGCAACACGCTGTACATCAGATATTTTTTAAATTGGATCAGACATTCGAAACGAATGGAAAAAACTGACATATTTTTATAAATGCACATCTCGTTCTACATATTACTAAACTTTTAAAGTAAATTCAATTAATGCAATACATATTGTAATTTTCATAAGCCATAACTTTGGTAACACCCTGTAGATTTCTTTCATATTTGGTACAGGTACATTGTTTAAATAGCCTAATCGTACAATATAAAAACTAAAGTTAAAATGCAGATCCGGATTAAGAAAAATTTGTAAAAATTGGTAATCTCTAAAATAGCATCCTGTATATCAGATTTTTTTTAAATATAGGTAAAAAACAAAAGATGTTTTATACTAAAATATTTTTATAAGTGCACAAGAGCGTTCTACAAAAAAAAATACAGATTTAATTTTTCGGATTAATTCCGGATACAAAACTCATTAAACTATCAAGTAGGCTTCGGCAATAACACATCTTTTTTGCTATTTTTTTTTAAGAAAAATTTGTAAAAATTGGTAATCTCTCTAATACTATTTATTTCCATATTCTCAACAAAAAACTGACAAGGTCCAACCTCAACTTGCAATTATAATTAATGTACTTTATTGGATCCCAATCGGTCCTTCAGCCTGTTTGCAATTATTTTTTAATTATTCTAGAATAAAAAATAAATAATTTTATATAGTTACCAACAGGGGTAAATTAAAAAATAACAATAGTATGGTACGTACAACTTAATTTAAATATTTAACAAGGTACAACTTAATTTATAGTATATCAACTTTGGAGAACGGTAAGGGCTTTTTACTGATGGAAGAAAATTGTTGTCTGACATCGGTAACCCTTACCGTTCGACATGCTTATAACGTTTGGTCAGAAGTTTGATATCTACAATATACTAAAATTTTATCAAATTCCGTCATTCTTGGAAATCTCATTAAAAGTGTCCGATTTTATATAATCTAAGTCTAAAACTGAAACAGGTAGACAATAAATAATATTTTTTCTCTACAACAAATAACATTTTACGTACTAATTTCCGAATGAAAAGCCAACTATTTTTGAAGACAAGTAATTTTCGTCCTCAAATGACTCGCACCGTGCCGTATCCTAGTGATCGCAGCGGACGAAAAGTGTTTCCGGACGAAAAATGTTTGCCTTCAAAAATGGTCGATTTTTCTTTCAGAAATTAGTACGTTTTTGTAGAGGTCGACGAAAGAAAAACTGTCAATTGTCTGGCCTGCTTGCAGACTCTAATATAATAGACAGTTTTTCGTCCTTGGCATATAAATAACTATTTTGAAACGATTTATAATAAACCAATCTAAACTTTAGTTGAATTAAGTAATGTGAATTTCAGGAAATTGAGACTAATAATTAGTAATTATTCCCTCAGTTTAATTTATTTTTCGTTTTATTTTAATTGACTTCAATCAAATTTTTTTTTTCACTATTGAAAAGTTTTTGAAAAATAAAGTGTACTGCACAGTACCAGGTTATAATAATAACTCTAATAAATATCTGGACATTTTATTTCATTATTTTCCGGAGCCGGATAAACGTTTTGTATTTAAAAAAATAATCAACACGAAGAGCAAGAAGAGAAGAAAGTTTCCTTGTAGTCAAATATGTATTACTTGGGTTCCTTATCGGATATCTAAATTTCTATCAAATAAATGGTTTTTGACAGATTCGCTGACTTTTATTTTTTACGGGATAATAGGCCAGCCCCACATCGACTGTCGCGAGGCGAGCGCCGCTCTACCGGCCGGTAAAAACAATAATTGATTGTCGCTTATTTATTATTATTAACCGTCCACAATGTCCGTTTTGCTAAGATGTGGGTTCAAGCCGGTAAATTTAAAAATTTTTCGAAAGAAAAGCCTCACTAAAGGCAAGAAACTCCTCGAAAGCCATTATGTTTCCGGCGTGTACGAGTTAAAAACTGATGGATTATCTGAGATTTTAGGAACTGTTTTGCGCTAAGCACTAAGCACCAAAACAATAACAAATCTTTACAAGCCAACAATTGAGCTATGTATATAATTATTAAAATTATTGTATAAGTTCTAATAACAGATAATGACAAGTTAAAGAAACGTAAACGTCACTGATCTTGTGTAATATAATTTTTGATTTTTTAATAATACTGTTTTCTTTGTAATATGTACAGCGTGTTTACTTCAGTTACATCATATGGAAAACTTTTTTTAAATTAATTTTACGAAAAAAAGTCACTCTTTATAAAAAGTTCTGCATCGTGTAAAACCCATGATGAAATAACACTCATCCGAATAAACGCAATTTTTCAAATAGGAAGAAAACCGCCACATCGTTACAACTGAAAAAATGCATGTTAACATTGATAAGATGAAGTTCAATGAAAAGAATCATTTTTCTGTTGTGTAATGTATTCTATGGATAAGCTGCAACATATAACGGAATAAAATCGGAATAAAACCGCCAGGTTTTATTCCGATTTGAAAAGTTTCGTTTATTCGGATGAGTAATGACGAGCCTTAAGACATTAACATTTCTAGATGTGCCGACGATAAATGTATCTTTAAAAAAAAATCATATAGTTGATTGATTTTAGGTTGATCCTGACCGAAACGTTTTAGATACAAACTGCACTTGCAAACGAGGAAGAGAATTCTGCAAGCATGCAGCAGTGGTCTGTATCTACGTCAATGAAGAGAACAACAATGCAGTTGCAGGAGTATCCGAAGGGAATAGAAGTGGAAAATATATGGCCATCAATAGTAAATCAAAAAGAGGTAGTGAGACCTACGGGTGTAAGGACGCCAGTAACGTTTCTTCTGATCACTTGGTGGAAAATGTTATCCTAAGCAACATAGTGTTAGCAGAGGAAAGATGCAGAGTGGGAAAAGAAGCTAGACTGGTAGAAGAGAGACAAAAAGAAGACATTTTATTAGCGTTATTGAAAAATGTATACAATTTGAAAAGCGTTAATGCCAAACACTACTATTCATCATGCAGAACTTTATATAAAGAGTAAAATTTTAACGTAAAACTAATAATATAATACATATTACAAATGAGAATAGAATTTAAAGTATTATTAAAAAATGAAAAATTATATTTTTTTATCGATCACATACTTATTTTTATAACACCCATAATGCGACCCTGTGTACTAGAACTGTCACTTTTCTTTATCTTGGAAATATACCACACAATTTATGTCGGATCCGGTCGCACAGATGTCGCGTCGGTAGATGTTGGATTGGCGTATATTAGACATAAAATATTAAAATTGTTTTTGAACAGAATCATATTAAAAAAAACATTCTAAATCATTAATGTGTAATACACGGTTGTATTCAGAATGTAAAGGCCTTTTTAGAAGACAAATAAACCGTCCAGATCCCTATTTAAATAAAAAGTTGATGGTAATCCTGTTTAAACGAAATGCTGATAACAATAATTAAGCATGTAGTATTGAGCGCAATCATTTGTGAATGAAAAAAGGTTTGTATATTTTTTTGTGGTTTAAATATTGAACTAACAATTATTAAAAAACGAAACTGGTCGTTTCAATTTTTAGTTGTCAATAAATAAGTTGTGAAAAAGTGCAACTTTTTCCTGTGTAACCCTTTTTCTATCCAAATATTGATACAACTGAAAGGAACCACTCTCTGCATTAATTATACAAATACTCACCTACTGACACACTAAAATAATTTTAGTCTAATGCATTTGTTTGATTCGCTTAGTTATTTATATTATAAAAAGTTAATAAAAAATTGTATTGTTCTCCAAAACACCGGAAACGATATTCCATACATTTAACTTATTTACCTAATTCGTTAAAACAACAAACATTTACTGGTATATATTTAGATAATTACCATGATATAAATCTGGTATAGGTACCAGACTTAAAAAAAATTAGTATTTTAACTAAAAGTTTTAATTATCACCATTGTTGATTATTTTAATTTTGCCTTTTTGAATGAATAAAATATTTATTAATAAACTTTTTTCGCTATTTTGTAATCTAGTTGTGATTCAGACGTCAAAATTAGAATCAAATCATTTATCATTCATTATCCACTAGCAACAAAACATTATAAAAACTAAAATATAAAAATTTTTTATTCTGAATATTAAAATGTAATAAAAATTTTAAAGGATTTCGTGTAAAAAATGTATACTATAAAGCACGAAGAAAAGAAATATTTTGAACCAAAATATTTTACCTTGGGAGTAATAAAACTGCACAAATGATGTGATATAAAATCACAAGCTCCCAAGAAAAATGACATTAAAAATGTCAAACACTGTAAAAATATACATTACTATGGTAAATGTTCTCAAAAATGCAAAGAAACGAAAAAAACCCGATTTTTTTTTAATCATCATGTACAATTTTGGGCTATTTATTAAAATTTATACTTTAATTACTCGAAAAAAATAAGATTCCGTGTTATATTTACGTACATGTACATGATGATTTAAAAAAAAATCGGATTCGAATTTTATTCGTTTCTTTGCATTTTTTGAGAACATTTACCCTAGTAATGTATATTTTTTTACACCATCAAAAAGTGGAGATTTCAACGAATAAAAAGCCCACCGAGTTTTTTAAAAAAGCAGATATTTTGACGTGAGAATTTTCGATTGAAAATTAGACTGCTTTTTCGATATTAAGTCAAAATAAGGTTAAAAAAATAAATATTTTTAAACAAAAACATAAAAAGGTAACTTTTCACCAAATTTCGTGAAAAAATTTTTTTGTAAAAGATAAAAATAAGAAACCAAAAACTTGGTTATTTGAATATTTCACATAAATTTTGAGGTTATGTGAAAAAAGTGTGAATACAAAAGTTGTAGATCTGTTTATTACCTACAACTTTGCCATTTAACTTTTTTCCATAGGACTTGTAGTTTTGCCGGAAATCGAGATAAATAGTTTTCTACCCTTAAAAACTCCCTCCTTTCACTTCCTGACCCCAGATCGCCCGTAAATTATTTTTCCTTTCATGTTTGTTATATTCCCTTCCTTTTCCAATGGGTTTCATCCTACTATTATTTTATTTCACTTTTTACCATTTTCAAAAAGGAGGCCTCTCAGTGGAAAGAATTTCTAATGCCACAATCCAAAAATTGTCCTAAAATTTACTTAGTGTTATTGTTATTAAAAGATCGTAAATAAAGTGGAGATAAAAATTGTGCAAAAATTTATATGTTTAAAAAATGACCAATATTTAAATTATTCACTGATGCCTCCATAACACCTCGCGGACATGCAGCAGCGTTTATTAGTGACAGCCCTCAATTCACACTAATCATTAGAACTTACAAGCATTTCCTGCAAGTTTATGTCCAGCTTGCAACTCAAACTTATTTTGTAAGTGACTATTATGTTTATTTAAACATTACGAACGGTTTAATATTAACATATCAAACTTTGAATATAAAATTGTACCATCGCGCTCTATAAAATAAATATAATTTAGTACACAGCTTTAATAACTTAGCTATTAACAAAAATATTTAAAATCAGAACATTTATGTATTCCAGGCGATAGGTAACATGACCATCAGCGTTCCAGTTCGCAGACGTGTATTCAACTGAAGTTCATACTAATATGAATATATCCAGATGTCGTAGTATAAAAACAATGAAATCGTAAAAATTTAAAGTGTATTTATAATCGTAAGTTTTGTGACAGCTGTGGCATGTGCCATGTACTGATGTCGTAGGGAAGTAAAACTCTTGGTAAACAACAACAATTATAATTTGGGGATTAACCCCTAATAACGGATACAAGACTACAGTATATCTAAAGTATATCTAATGTGTATCTAGAGTGTATCTGATGTATATCTGATGTATATCTACAGTATATCTAATCTAACGCCTACAATAATTTGGTATATATATCCATGCATTGACCTATAGTCAAGAGCATCTACCGGTCGTTCACGTACGATCAAGGATCGACCTTGTCGCACAAGTCGATGTCTTGATAACAAATACAATGCAATAACCTAACATAAACATAACAATAATAATTATACACTATACGGGGTGCTCGATATACCTGTGGTATATCACAGTTAAATGGAAGTTTAAATATAACATTGTCAATCAAGTGCAATTTCCAAAGCTTGCAGTTAATTTGTGATTGAAAGTACTTAACTAACTTTTATAGTGAAAGTTTCGATAAGTTTTAAATTATTTGTTAAGAGGAAGTTTTTTTCTTAAGCATTTTTAAGTTTATTTTTTTAAGATGTGAGCAGATTCAAACTTGCTGAAAGCTATTAATAATAATAATAATATTCTATATTGGAAAGCTTGCAAACAATTTGCAGTAAGTGTATTTTGTTTAGTGGGTTCAATATTCGCACACCGGAAAATTGCAGCACTCGAAGCACTCAAGAAGTGCAAAAAAACCAGAAAAAGTCTTTCAAATCATCACAGACTCATTATCAGGTCTGAAACAACTATATACATTACATGTAATAATACGGAAAATTGAAACAGAACTCTTCAATCTGTAGCAATAAGGCAGGAGAGTTACAGTTATTTGGGTATCTTCCCATACAGGGATTAGAGGTAACGAAAAAGTAGATGCAGTAACCCTGGAAGCACTACCAAAGACGATGTCGGAATTATTGATAAATATCCCTGTCATAAAACCTCTGTAAACGATTATATATTGAAGAAATGGCAATCTATCTGGGAACAATCTCCAAACAACAAGCTCAGACAAATCAAGCCCAAAATAGGTACAAAACTGGTCTTGCCAAATAATAGAAAGGGTCAAGTTATTTTAAATCGCCTCCGTATAGGACGACACACTTCTTACACACCAGCACCTTTTGAAGAAAGAAAACCCACCAGTATGGAATGTCCTCAATACGACAATGAAAGAAGAATCAATCAAATAAGAGGATATTTAGGTTCCATATTACCTTCTAACTTTGACCGTCTAGTGAAGTTCCGGAAAGACATTTTTCCTACGACCACATAGGAAAGTAACAGATATCGCACTCTCTACTTCGACGGAAGGTGGTACTTTTCACACTGTGCGGAAAGTTACTTTCCACACACACCGTGTAGAAAGTTACTTTCCGCACACGTGTAAATTACTTTCCTATCTGTTCTACAAGTTCATAGTTATTGTTTTGTTTTCAAATAAATGTTAATTATCAATATCTGTATTTATTCTACTACAAAAGTGATTGTAAATAAAACAGCATTATTTATAATATAAACTAAGTACAGACATAGAACCTTTCACAAATAAAACTATCACATTTCACAATATTTGTTAAAATTATAGCGTGGTCGTAGGAAAAATAGTGTACATAACTTGTGCGAAAGTGATTTTTCACACTCGTGGGATTGTCGCACTCGGCTTACGTCTCGTCCGACAATATTTCCCACCCTTGTGAAAAGTGTCACTTTCCGCACTCGTTATGTAATATACTATATCTTTATTCACAAATTTAATTTATCTTTTGTATGTTTTGTGTCTCCCCTGTTAACTTCTAATTGATGCGGGGTTATTTTGATTGAAATAAAAAAAATTATCTAAAAATATGATAAAACGTCACCAATAAATACAACTATTAAGTTTTTGTAATTCGCAAGATAACGCTATTCATGGATTAAAAACAAACGTTCGACGATCTGCAGGCAGAAATTACTAAAAGAAATACACAATATGGAAAAACTGTTATTCTAACACAATTCACAATAAACCCAAGAGCCAGAATAATTATAAATAATTGTGCTCACTGTGGAAATTAATATAAATCTAGGAGCGTGACAACTCTCTCCCAACAACGATATTCAATTTAGAAATGTTAGGGTCAGTCGAAACACCCGAAGCAGGAAAAATTACAGCACAAAATATGACCTACATCGTAGGATTTGATGACGAGCTAGCACTGATAGAAAGAAATGGAAAAAGGTATTTTTAGTAAAAGAAGCGAGAAAATTAAGCATAATAAAACTAAATACACAAAAATATCAGCAGGTTTTAAACATCTAAGTTAGAAGATAAATGAAAAAAATAACAAACTAATAGAAATATCAGGTGTAAGATCGGGAAATAGTAGCTACTGCCAAGAGGCGAAAGCCATTCAAACAACAATAAAATTCTGATATTAGTAACAATGAGTTAGAAAGGCCTACTTTTGAACCTCTAGCAAGCTATGAAAATGACATATTACTGACTGATACTGATACAGAGGGAATTTGATTAAAAAAAATTAGTGAATAAAATCCATTGATTTCGTATTCAACCAATTCAATAACTCCTATTACAGACAAACCTTTGATTTGGTAAAGCCAAGTGCTTTAATCAGTCACTTCTTTATTTGTTTATTTAAATCACCCGTCCTTCAAAAACGCTATTATTTTTTATTATAGGTATGTAGATGATTACACACTTTTTTTTCTTTATCCCCTTAACATATTTACAATTGAATTTGAATAATATATTCGAATTTCCTTTAAGCTGTTCTTATCATCAAAGCAACGATAATTTCGCCTTATTATTATAACAAATTCGAACTAAACTTTGTTATAACATCCGCATAACCTGAATCATATAATTTTTCGGTTTTTTTTAAGTTTATTGTTTATTAAGTTTTAGTTGTGTGATACATTTTTTTAGGACATTTCATTTTCCTAATTCCCTACTATAGGAGTTTTCCTCCTTTTCAGGGTAGATTACAATAGGTAACCTAGCTAATTCCTTCCTATGGGTGTTCTGTGGCGCTGGTATATATTATGTGCTAGTTGACTTGGTTGGAACCTGTGTGGACAGGAACTGTTTCCCAGTGTAGTCTAAGAATCGCCAATTTTGCTATTTCCACCCTTATGTTTGGGGGAACCGATATCTGGTATAAGTGGGGAAATATGATTTAGGAAAACCACCTAAAATTAAATCACGATTCTAATTATTTTTCGGGTTCTATATCTTCGGTTATATTTCTTACAAAGAATTTTCATTAAACCTAATACCGATATTAGATTCGAAACTAATTTTAATATAGGTAGATTCAAGATCAACACAAAACATTTTGTTCCAAAATTCCACAAATCAGGTATATGTAAAATGCAATATTGTTGTCCTGGCAGAATGCCAGTCGTGTTGTGTTTTTGTGTATTTTGCTATCTGATAATGTATGCAACAATGTTTCTTTGATCTGGATGCTGCTTTATACATTACTTGCTGTATAGTAACTCGTTTCTTGAATGAATATTTGTCGTAAGTTCTATCTTTTTATACAATTTTAAAACAATAGATTATTCTTTGCAACTTTTTCAGACATTACAAAAAGTCATAAGTTAGTTTGTTTATTGTGTGTCAACGGCATCGACTATGGTTAGTAGCCTCGTGTTCTGAGTAGGCTCTGTTACTGTTTCACAGCGCTACTTTATGAACAGTAGTATTAATTAGAACAGTGAACAATAGTGAATGATCAAGTGGGAAATCATACTTGATATATGAAAATAGATTTGTAATTTTTTAATTAAATGAAAATTAGGAAGTGATTTTTGGCCTAGTGTGACTCGAACCCACAACCCTTTGGTCATGAGTCTAGTGCTCTACCTTTGGTAGAACTCATTCTGTCATAGTAGTCACAATTTTCACAAAAGAATTACGAAAAAAATTTAATAAAAAAAAAAAATGTTTGTGTCTTCTAGAAAATCTAAAAGGATTATTGGATGGAAGGGATATATCGTTAAAAATAAAAACGCAAACAGGTTAAGCTATTCATTTATTTAAACAAAAACTATTTGATCTAACATATCATAAAATCGTGGTCCACTCAAAACATAATGAAGCGCTAAAACAAAAAAAACAATGATATTACTGATTATACAAATCATAAAGGACCCCGCACCATTTGCCCAAACCGATTCCATAGCTAGTTTTCGAAGTACAGTGTGTTAAACATTAATTATAGATTATTTAGCATTAATATTTTAAAGGCAATCACCGTAGAATTTGGTTAGGTACAGTGTGGTTCGAAAATAAGTAATATAGTTTTTTGAAGAAATCATTTTTTATAACAGCTTTAAAAATACGAGCAAATGTCATTGCATTATGAGTGTAAAGTTTAAGTAATTTCTTCTTGGTGATGAATTATATTTTATATAGGGTGACTCACAAAAATTTTGCTAAGTTAAATACTAAACTTTTGTTAATATGAAAATGTATTAATTTATAAAGTTGACGGAGAAACTTTTAAAATACAGGGTAGTGCACAAAACACAGCTTTTCTAATTTTTAAAGTTTTTGCAATCAGTTTAACACCCTTTATGACATAGAGTGGCAGATCGTACATTTGTTTAATATAATTCAAAAATTTTCTAGCACATCGTTTACACGGGGTGACTCGTTAAAGATAAAAACACTATATGCCCTCTGTAACCACATTTTGTGAGTCACCCTGTATAAAATATAATTCATCACCAAGTAGTAATTACTATATATTCATAATGCTCGTATTTTTAAAGCGGTTATAACCAAAAAATGATTTCTTCAAAAAAACTATATTACTTATTTTCGAACCACCCTGTAACTAAACAAATTCTACAGTGATTGTTTATAAAATATTAAAGCTAATTAATCTATAATTCATGTTTTCTACAATAAATGCCAATAAAACAGGTCTGTTATGAGAAATCTGATTACAAAAAAGTGGTATTTCCGATGTTTAACACCCTGTACTTCTAAAACTAGCCATAGGATCGGTTTGGACCAATGGACATTTTTTGTCAGTGCATCGAGTTTTATAACATACCAACGTTTCAGAAAATTTGACCGGGACGTTGCAATTTCCAAATTTCTTATTCTTACATTAAATTTTCCAATGTAAATTACTATTTAATTATTGAAACATGCATGTTTTGCCCAATTTACCTATGGGATTAAAGTGACTCTAAAATCTATCCGCCCTGTTTACATGTTCCTGTTATGGAGCAGGTAACCTTCCCGCGCAGTTTACCACCGCCGCTTATTTTTATAAAACCCTTAATGGGACCCTGTGTACTTTGATCTAGATGTAATTATTGTTTCGCCAAGCCGCCAGAGCGGCGCTCGCGTAGCTCCAGCTGGTGTCGGGCTGGCATTGGATAAAAAATATTCTGCAAAATTATTTATTTATATAAAAGATCAGGACATCCCCGAATGCAGTTTTACCATTTTACGTCAAATTGATTGTTAGTTTTTTAGACCAGTTTTAGTAGCAGTAAAATACTACTGGTATTAAAAAAAACTAAAAAAAAAATATGGTAAAAAATCAGAGTCAGAATACTATATCTACATTTTAATCGATTTTACTCTGTTAGTGTTCTAAATGACCGCATAATTACGTTTCGTTACAAAATAAAAACATTCCCAAAAAAATATATATACATTTTTAAAGATTGAGAACCTAAAAATCTACTTATATTATCTGAAAATTCAATAATCAGTTATGGTATCCTAATCTTGATGGATCAGTTTTGTGGAAAATTCCGCACCTAACATTTTCGACTAATTAAAAGCCTTTATTTTGTATCGTTACCATAGTAACTAAAAAAAATCCGGAAATTTTTGCCTCCTCCTTGGTGGAAGGAGCATGAAATTACACCGGAAATTTTTTGACTTTTATAGGTAAAATGACATTTCCATTTAACTTCAGGATTATGTCGAATTTATTCTGTAAGGTTCCGATGATACATTTTAATTTCACTAACTTCATTACAAAACGCATAAAACGTATTTCGCAAATCGCTCCATTGTGATAAACTCTACAACACAACGAATTTATAGATGTGCTACCATCTATGGTAAGAAGAGAGTATTGACATTAAATTTTGACTGAATCTAGTCAAGATGTCACTCTCTTCTTTTTTATCCCTTTCAGAGATTAATACAAAGTGAGTAAACCAGTAAGGAATTTTAATTTATTAGATTCGACATCCTAAGACCGGTTTCTGTCTTTCGACTTCATCAGTTAGGCTTTTCGAATCCAATAAATAAAATTCCAAACTCGTACAAGTCAATAGCTATATCCGCTATAAGAAAAGCCTAACTGATGAAGTCGAAAGACAGAAACCGGTCTTAGGATGTCGAATCTAATAAATTAAAATTCCTTACTGGTTTACTCACTTTGTATTAATCTCTGAAAGGGATAAAAAAGAAGAGAGTGACATCTTGACTAGATTCAGTCAAAATTTAATGTCAATACTCTCTTCTTACCATAGATGGTAGCACATCTAAAAATGTTATCTTATAGCGGATATAGCTATTGACTTGTACGAGTTTGGAAGTTTATTTATTGGATTGGAAAAGCCTAACTGATGAAGTCGAAAGACAGAAACCGGTCTTAGGATGTCGAATCTAATAAATTAAAATTCCTTACTGGTTTACTCACAACGAATTTATTTAGATAATTTATACTCAGGTAACGTCAACGTCAAAAGTTGCTTAACCAATTTATATTATTATTTTTTTAAATACCTATTTCTCATTATTTTCTACCAACTTTAGTAAAACGAATTTGTAAAAAACTGAGAGACTGAGTTACTATCAACTTATTTTTTGTTATTTTGTATAACTAAAGTAGATTAATTGTATTTTATAACCTAATATTACGCGTGCAAATTTCATTAA
Organism: Crepidodera aurea; assembly: GCA_949320105.2. NCBI lineage: Eukaryota > Metazoa > Arthropoda > Insecta > Coleoptera > Chrysomelidae > Crepidodera > Crepidodera aurea. The sequence goes on from OX439474.1 coordinate 52,985,998, forward strand.
TACTTTCGTAAAATGAATTTTTTTAAAAACTGATAAATTGAGCTGCTATCGACTTATTTTTTATTATTTTGTGTAACTAAAATAGACTAATTGTGTTTTATTTAACCTAACAAAAAACCGTCATTATCCTAGTATTTTTTTAATAATATTTCGGTGTGAAATTTTCTTATCGAATACCAATCTAGCTTCAAATAAAAAATTTCCAGTAATAATTGAAGCTATAGTGGTATTATAAGCAGGGCCAGATTGAGGGTGGGGATAAAGGGGGAAATTGCCCCTGGCAGCAAAATGGGATTGAAAAATGATCCCTTTTTATAATTTCATCCTGCCATAAAAAAACGGGGCGGCATGGAGCTGACTTGCCCTCCCTGAGAAATTTCCAGGAGAGAATTAGATCCGGCACTGATTATAAGTGAAAATAATGAATAAGAAAATAAGGAAAAATCTTTTTTAAAAATATGACGTTCAAAATAAGGTATCAATTATTTTGTATTACATGCTTTGCTTACCTGTGGATCTCGCTTATAGTTGCACTTGGTGAGTTCCCATACTTTGTCCACAAAATTTTTACCTAAAAATAATTATTTTCTTTATCCAAAAATACTTTAGTAATTTTCCTTTTCCCTCAACATTTTATGATTAAAACTTTTTGCTAGACAAATAAAAAGCAATATATAAATTATGCCTATAAGAGGAAAAATTATATTCTTATATTAATTTGATCGATATTTATGCAGCACGAAAGTATGATTTTGAAAAAGTTTTGATAAATATTTTGTTATACAATTTTATTAATCCAATTTAAAAAATATAAATTTATCTGACCTTATGCTTTGTAGATTTTTTTAAATACCTACTTACCTATTTTGTCAGCATCATCACAGCATTTAAGAAATCCACCAAGAGCTTCTGAATGCAGTTTTGCCGTCGGTATATAGTATTTCATTATTTCTTCATTCATCACAAAATCCTTGTCCAACTAAAATAAAAACATAAATGTATATTTAAACATTTTATTATTTAAACTCAAAAACTTTTTAAATAACCATTATTAAATTAATAATAATAGTTCAATATTGGTATTAATGATATTTATACAGGGTGGTTCATAACTTTTGGGACATAGGCTAATGGCAAGTTATTGGGACCAAAATATTGTGATAGGACCAAATATACCATAATAAAATATTGCTGTGGAATAAGATACAGGGCGTTAAAGTTGGAATTTTTTTTTCGTTTTTTTTCTGATAATGTCCCTGTATATTTATCAATTGTTATCAAAATCGGCACAGAGGCATAACTTTGGACAAGGACTATTATTTTATGTATTATTTCTCATTTTGTTTTATAGGGGGCGCCACGTGATTGATTCCTGATGATGAAAATAAGTGGTATCTTTTTTGACGAAACTTTTTAGTGATTTTGATTAGAAAATATGTAAACATTATTTCTACGTAATATTGATACTCTTGTTTAAACACGATAATTTTACCCGTTTTTGAGAAAAACGCGATTGAACAGTCCTGAGAAGGGGATTTCAAACAACAGACAATAAAAAGCTTGTGACATAAGGCTTCTATTTCAACGGTTTATAAAGCAGAATTAAAAATAATTTAACATAAAAATTAAATGTTCTATGTGGCCTCCTCCGACCACTATACCTTTTCTAATTCTTGTAATAAAGGATAATCAAAGAAAACATTATTAAAATTACCTGTTCAATTGCGTTTTTCTCGAAAACGGGTGAAATTATCGTGCTTAAACAGGAGTGTCAATATTACGTAAAAATGATGTTTACGTCATATTTTCTAATCAAAATCACTAAAAAGTTTCGTCAAAAAAAGATACCACTTAATTTCATCATCAGGAATCAGTCACGTGGCGCCCCTATAACAAAATGTGAAATAATACATAACATAATATTCCTTGTCCAAAGTTATGCCTCTGTGCCGTTTTTTGTAACAATTGATAAATATACAGGGACATTATCAGAAAAAAACGAAAAAAAAAATTCAACTTTAACGCCCTGTATCTTATTCCACAGCAGTATTTTATTAAGGTATATTTGGTCCTATCGCAATATTTTGGTCCCAATAACTTGCCCTTGGCCTATGTCCCAATAGTTATGAACCACCCTGTATTGAACGTCATGCAGAGAAACAACGAACGTATTAAACAGATTTCTAAAAAGTGTAAAACACGAAAAGCTATTAATAAAAAAAGTGTGAAAATGACTTCATTCTGGTATTCAGTTTAAATAGTTTTCTTTTATTTTTCCTCAACGAGAGTTGAAGTGTAATTCTGTAATTTTCAATCACTTTTTTTTGTTTAAATGTTTTAAACATAGTTTTTTTTAATATCGCGACAAGCTCACCAGCTGCATACAATGATTAAGCACAGCTGTAGCATCAGAGAGTATTGGCCTGATTAGATAAGAAATATTAATAAAAATCCCCTGAAAAATGTTACAATATACACTGAAAATCAGATCGGCAAGAACAAGATTTTATGGAAAAATTTCGCACATCCTAAAAATCTTCAAAATACCACAACGATAAGATGAACAAATCGCTGACATACATGAAAATAATAACACCAGCGATTGTTAATTCAAAAACATAAATAAGCGCTGGAACCAAAGTAATCAAATTGAATTAAAGTTTGGCACTACATACTATGGGACAACAACATTGAATAATGAAGACGTAGGTTTTTCCTAGTCATCGCCAAGTATTTCTTCGACGCCAGCTTCCCAGGGTCGCCCAGGGTGACCCTGGCAAAACTGCATCCCTCGATTTCATGCCATCTCTTTAGAGATTGAGCATGGGTATAACGTTTGGCTAGTTCCGTAATTGCCGAAGTCGTCAAGCCGTAGGTGTCGCTGGGTCCTAAAAGTCTTAGTCCAGCCGCTTCCCTGGCTAAGGAATCGGCAATGCGGTTATCTTTACTCCTGTTGTGCCCTTTAATCCACCTCAGGATAATATTGTTATCTACCGAGGCGTTAGCTAAAGCTTGATGGCACTCTAAGACTAGCCCTGATGTAATACGCTGTCTATTTAAGGCTAGTAGAGCTTGTCTGCTGTCAGTGCAGATTATTATGCTTTTGCCAGAAATTTCTTTTCTGGTTAGTTCTTTGTGGCAATTGAGATACCAGCCAGTTCTGTTTGAACCATGCTGGTATTTTTCCCCATTCCCCACTTAATTCTTAGGCTTAGTGATCTGGAGTAGATACCACATCCTGAGCCTTCTTTGGTTTTGGAGCTGTCTGTGTATATGCGTATTGTATTTGCAACATGACTCCGTGTTCTGTTTTATTTGTATTTTGTAGGGTTTGTTAAACACAAACTTGGGTTAATTGCATCGCTGACCGCTTGCAGCAGAGGTAGTGCAGTAAGCGCTTCTCGCCATAGGCTTAGTCTCAATTGACCCACTTCTACTTCGGGGTTTACACCAGTCGTGCGCAATCGTAACATGTCCATCAACGTGCAGGTCCAGAGAGGTCAGACCAGTAATTAATTCTATTGCCGCGGTTGGTGTTGTTCTCATGGCTCCTGTTATGTTTAAACAAGCCATTCGCTGTATTTGATATAATTTGTGGATGGCCGTTACTTGTAGAACCTTCGATCTCCATACAGTTGCTACGTATGTTAACATGGGTCTTATGATTGCTGTGTAGATCCAGGTGACCACTCGGGGTGAAAGACCCCATGTAGGTCCCACTGTCCTGCGACATTGCTGATAAGCCACATATGCTCTTTTTGCTCTGCTTTGTAGGTGGGAGTTCCATGTTAACTTCCTGTCGAGGGTAATACCAGTGAAGTTTAATTTACTTTTGAGGATTTCATGTAATGATAGCTATTAATGCACGAGCTTAAGGTAAGTTAAGACATGAGCAGCAGGCGAGTGTCGTAAATCTTAAGCGAGTGTATTAATAGCCATTACATGAAAGTTGCATACGCTATTTTTTCTAGGAAAAAATATAAATAAGTACTTTAACTGAGAACTATTAATTTATTTGATATATTTGACACAACAAGAATAATTTTGACATTAGCTTTCACAGAACTGTCAATAATATCTAATATCTATCCACACCCTACTTGATTACAACGTAGAAATTTCGATTGGTGCAAAATCAGTTTTATAATAGAAAGCAGGGGTTTCTATTGGTCAAAAAAAGTGTGCTATAATGAGGTATAATATTAAACGAATAGCGCACATTTAAAAAGTAATTTAAAGTACAGGAGTAGAAAAAAGAACTACTGGACCGAAATGGAGATAAGTTGCTCTATCCAAAATTGGCTAACTTGCCTTCGCTGGGATTCGAAACCAAAAGCCATTGGGTCAAGAATTTAATGCAATAATGCCGTACCCAGGGCCGTAAGTAGCTTTCTGTGGGCCATGGGCCAGAATTTCAAATAATAAAAAAAAAATAATAAAATAAAAATATGTTAATCTATTAATTTTTAATTAATTTCAGTTTACTAAAACTCATCTCACAACAAGAGGTGGTCACAGGCAGGGTTACAAATATTCTTAACACAACAACGATGTTCTGGTACGATTCGACTAATTCAAAATCGTGTTTATCTGTAATAAATTTAAAGGAGTTGTATCTCTCAGATTTTGCCTAAGTTCACATACTTGAAACTTGAAACTTTCAATCTCACAACTGAATTCATATCTATTCAAAGCTTTATCATATGGTGCAATTCACTAACGATCATTGATTTTAAGGACGAGCCAAAAAGAGATGAATAATGTAATATTCTTTTCATTTGTTTATAACGCCAGTTTATTTCAGCAAGTAAAACTGCAAAAACCTTGTACATTTTCTAGACATAGATTTATACTGTTTTCTTTTTTAACTTGCCTAATTTGTTGTTTGGAAAATTCTAGTGATATCTATTTCCGAAGCGACTTTTTTTATCACTTGGTTCAAACGCTGTATCCTGTGGACCTTGTAGACTCCAACGCAGACCATCAATTAATTTATTTTTTCGGTCAATGCCTTGTAATATCTTATTTCATACAGTTAATATCAAATTGTTTTCCGAAAGTCATTTCTAGGCCCCCCTTCGATCTGGGCCATGCGCAAGTGCCCCTGTTGCCCCTGCCTAGGTACGGCCCAGATTTGTAAATTAATCTCAAAATAGTTGTCTTAAGTTTGTTGAGAAAAAGTAAACATGTTGTTGGTTATGCAATATAATTCATTTTGATCTCATGGGTTTTGAGATACAAATGTTGCAATTGTTTTCGAAGAAGGCCGATACATTGACAACACCGCTAAAATGGACTGCAGTTTTTTATAGTTGAATTTTTCCTTTTCCAGAACTCCAAAATGATACACACGGGTGTTTAACAGTTTATTAAAAACTTTTTTAAAAACAACGAACAAGAAAAGTAACAAAGAAACAGCATTAAAGGACCCTGCACGGAATTTAATGAAACTCTAGTATGTTGGAGATCATGATATGTCGGTAACACTTTAAATGGACCATAATCAAATCATATGATTAGTTTCGGAGAAACAGAGTGATTTTAAAAGTAGTTACAAAAACCGAAAATAAAAATAATTTATCACAAATTGAGACTATTTTTGGTTTGTTTTCGTGATTTAGCTGAAATATGTCGTGATTTTGGAAAGGCAACACTCTTGTTTGTTCTAAATCAGTATTTAGTAACCCGGGGTCATCACAAACGTACTCAAAAAATCATATTTCGTCGTTTTGATTACTTCACTTTCAGAATTGAGATTTTTTCTACATTAATTTCGAGATTTGTCTGAGTTGTATTGACAATTTGGAAAAGCGATACAATTATTATACAAATACAGTATTTTACCATATCGGGGTCATCGGAAAAGTACCTAAAGATATCCTATTCCGATGTTATTTACTTCATTCTCTCAATATAAACCTTAAATAACCATATATTTTAACATTCAACGTTAATATATTAAAACCCTTAAGCCAAACTTATATTTTTCAAATACATAATAATAATAATAATAATCCCTACTAAAAAAAAAATTCCGGCGGCACAATATCTTTGGAGTTTCTCTTAATTCTGTGTAATTTTTTTTCAGAATGTTCGCCAATGGCTCTATTTTTTTTTAGAGTTTTCCAGTTGCGGCTGTCTCCATCATATATACAGGATAATACGAACCAGGACGGAAGACACTGCATTGATATAGATACGAAACTCAATGAAAATGGTTTTATTAGAGTCAGATTATTTTCCAGGCATAGAAACAATACTAAATATCGGTTGTTCATGAGATTTGATTTGGATGCGAACGAAATAGCAGGACATTACTGCACATGTCGGTCGGGTGCCAGGGTGGTGGGAATGTACAAGAAATCACGTACATATGTAGAGTTACTTTTCGTAGGACCCTCGTATTTTAAAAATATAAGTTTGGCTAAAGGTTTTTCACATATTATGACTTAAGGATATTAACGTTATAAGTTGAAAACATATGGTTCTTCTATTGAAAGAACGAAGTGAATAACTTCGCAATAGAATATTTTTAGTATTTTTTTGATGACGGCGATATACTAAAATACTGTATTTGTATAATAATAGTATTCCTTTTCCAAATTGTGAACACTACTCAGACAAATCTCTAAATTAAAGTATAAAAAATAAAGAAATATGGTTTTTGAGTACGTTTGTGATGACCTCGGTAAAGTAAATGCTGATTTTGATCATAGTAGCATTGTGTTTCCAAAGACATGACATATTTTAGCCAAATCACGAGAAAAAACCAAAGATAGTCTTAATTTGTTGTAAATTAACTTTATTTTCTGTTTTTGTAACTACTTTTAAAATCACCCTGTTTCTCCGAAACTAATCATACGATTTGATTATGGTCCATTTAAAGTGTTACCGAGAGGTCATGATCTACAACATACTGGAGTTTCATTAAATTCCGCAATCAACCAAAATGTTATGTATTCCGTGCAGGGTCCTTGGTTTACACTATGTCTCGAATCACTCAGAGAAAAGCACTTGTATTTTTAAATGTTGTGGTATATTAAACTGTTGACCTTAAAAAACTCATTTGTAAAAATGAAACAAATTTGCATTGCATTTGAACAGCGGAGATGAAAACTATTTTTGAGTAGACTGGCTTGTTACGCAGCAAATATCTAACTAATTTGTCAGAGAATATTTAAAATATACATTGTATTAGACAATGGAGCGGTCAGTCTGGTACGCGACTGGAAACACTAATTCAAATTATTAAAAACTGTTCGGGAAACGTTCAGGTCCCTTCTTGTTAAGCCACGCCCACCGTGGTATTCGAGGGACTATTTGCGTACGTTATACCGAACCGGAAGTGTGTGTACGTGCAAATATGCAATGGTACGATGAAAATGATTCGAGTTGGAAGTCCGTTACGATTCTCTATATCAAGATTGGCAATTTATCCCACTCGCTCTCGCATTGAGTGAAAAATATACTAAATGTATTTGGTTAGCTACTCGAAGGCTATTGGCATGGTTGCCAGTGCTTGGCGCAGTTGCCGATTTGTTTAAAATGAATGAATTGAATTCTATGTTTAATTTTGTAATTTGAAATTAAACATAATTAAATTATTTAGAATTTACTCATAAATGTAAAAAATAAAATATGACTTACCCCTTTCGATGATTCCCACAAGCAAGCAATATATTTCTAAAAGAATAATAATACTACTTATTAACTATTAAAAACAAGGAATACACAAATAACAATAAAAAAGTAAATAAAATAAGTTTAGAAATTCGTCTTCGTCACTTGGGCCTTTAAATGTAATAAATTAAATTCCAAACACGCGGATATTGGAAATTTTTGTTTCGTTAAGTTGTCAAAACTTTTTTTGAGCTTTCTTTAACAGTTTTGCTAAAACATGGTACCACAGTAACTTCAAAGTTTAATAAAAATGATATTTTCCAAATATGTTCATCTTTTTTTTTTTTAAATATTACCATTTTTTATAAAACAAATCAAATTTGTGGCTAAGACAAAAGAAAAATGTTGGCAGGAATTATATAGAAACTATAAATTTTACCTTTATTACTATATCGTCTTTAAAAACTCCATTTTGAACTTCTTCAATCATTGCCTGTGTTGCACCAGTCAGTACAGTACAATTGTCATGCCAGATTATAGAATCTCTTGCCAAATTGACACTAAATTCCTAAAAAAACTGATAGTAGTAGTTTTTTTTAATCACAAAGATCATTTAAAACTAGGCTGCTTTATAAATATAGTTAAAAATATAGAAATACAGTTTTAAATACTAACAATCCCACGGTCATAATTTATGACCGAAATTACAGAATGTGTCAATTATCTATTAATATTTTTTGGAAATTCAAAAAAGTGAAGTGATTTCTTTACACTAACTTACTTTTTTGTCCAAAAAGGAGTGGACCAGTTCTGCAGTAGAAGTTAAAACAATGAATATTCCAATGGCTTTGATCATTTTTGCTAATTTCCTAGAATTATTAATAATTAATGTTATTATTCGTAAAGGAGGAGGCACACTTTTAATGAGATTTCCAACAGTGATGGAATTTGATCAGTTAGTTCATATACAAGAATTCTTTGGTTATATTATTATTAGATTTTAATGAGCAGTCTTCCAATATTTGTTTGTCTTCGATAGAGTTTACAATTTTTGTGATTTCCGCTCATTTTTGATTGTTATTTGTAGTCTCCAATATTCTTATGGTGTTTACCATATTTTTACTCATTTCTTCCAGTTCTGTTAGATTCTGATCTTTAATCATTATTTCTTCTTTAAGTGTTTTGATTTCGTTTTCAAGTTTATCGTTATTTGCTTTCATCTCTTTTAGTTCAAATCGTAAAGCTGCTTTTTTATTTAAATAACTATTTATTTTTTCATTGAAGGCTCTAATACCTCTACCATCTAAAATAGAACTATGACACCTTATATTTGGAGTATTTCAAATAAAGTTATCAACTTGATATATACAGGGCAATATTGGAGAACATTGGGGAATTTTATGCAAGTAGATACGGGGCGATACATAGATAACCTAATAATGGTCAGAATTTTTCCCGACACAAAAATGCTAGTAAATATCAATTATTTATTAAATAAAATAATAATCCTAATGAAATAGGCACCTGTTTATCAGGAGCACAGATAAGGTATGTGCTGCCACATTGTCAGTGTTGTTTAAGATATTGCCGATATCAAAAAGTAGACAGTCAAATATCCAAGACGGTGTTTTACAGTATATTCATGGTATTGTAATCCCCGTGGAAGAAAACGTCTTACCAGAAATTATTTAAGATGGTTAACATTTAAATTAGGTTATGATATATTAAGGTATGTATAAAAAATTATTGACTTTTTATTCTAGAATAATTAAAAAAATATTTGCAAGTTGAGGTTGGACTTTATCAGTTTTTTGTTGAGAGTATGGAATTAAGTAGAATTATGAATACTTATGAGAACACATGTATCTAAAAAAATCAGCACATGACATCAGACACAGCCGCCCAAGATCAAATTAAATTGCTTGTATGACTTTTTTAAAGAAAATACCAATCAAGATATCCCATACTCGCCACTGTATCTCGGAAACCAGTCATATGATCGGTTTGGGCACATGAGACATGAGACAACAGGCGGTGTTTCTCACACGACTATTCACTGTTGGGTGCTAATTAACAGTACTGTTCCTAAAGTGGCGCTAGGAAACACTAACAAAGCCTACACATAAAACGAAACTCATGCACATAAGTACTCGAAACAGTTGATACACAAAAAAAATAATTAAAGTAGTATGTACACAATTATTTGTCAATAAAAAAAGATTTGTATACTTTTTTGTGGTTTAATTAATAAACTCACAATTATTAACAAACGAAAATGGACGTTAAAATTTTAAGTTTTCAATAAATAAGTTTTGAAAATGTGCAACTTTTTTCCTATTTAACCCTTTTTATATCCATTACCGTTTATGAGATCCAAATATTGATACAACTGAAAGGAACCACTCTCTGTATTAATTCTACAAATACTCACCTACAGATACACTAAAATAATTTTAGACTAATGAACTTATTTAATTCTCTTAGCTATTTATATTATTAAAAAGTAATAAAAATTTTATTTTTCAACCAAAACGCCGGAAACCGTATTCCAGAAATTCAACAAAGTCATAAAAGGAACATAAAATTTAGTAGTATATTATTTAGATAATTACCATGATATAAATTTGATAGACCAGACTTAAAAAAATTAGTATTTTAACTAAAAGTTTTAATTATCACTATTGTTGATTATTTTAATTTTGCCTTCTTAAATGAATTACATATTTATTTATACACTTTTTCTGCTGTTTTGAGCCATATTCTTGTAATCAGTATGTGATTCATACGTCAAAAGTAGTACCCAATCATTTATTATTCATTATCCACAAGCAACAAAACATTATAAAAATTGAAATAGAGTTACGATATCGCAATTTGCTGAATCTTTATCTTTTATTCCCATTATATTCCATTATCATATTCCTGCTTATCTTTTAGTTTTAGTCGGCTTTGCTAATTTTTCTATAATTAAGATTTAGATTTTGTCTAGCTTTTGCACCGTAAAAGCATATAATTTATATTCACTTAAATAAAAATATAAAATTGTATTTTTCTCAATAAAAATGTTTTTAGAAGAAAAACTGTGAAAAATCGAATCTTACGAAAAACAGTTATTTTTGTGACTTAGACGTTTCAACGTCGTGATCGTGAATCCATCGAACCAACCCTTCAGTGGTGACAACTGGAGCTGATTCAAGAGAGGAAACTGGTTCTTTAAACCATCGAGGTGCGTGCCAAGTTCCTTTTGCCTTCCTTAAATCCCTTTCGAGGACCGGGAAGATAGTAGTTAAGATATTTGTTATGAACGATTATTTATGATCTTGTGAAACTTTTTGATAATCTCAGTTTAGATAAATCTGAAAGTAAAAATATTTCTCATAAAGTAGCAAAAATGCTACCAACACAGGAGAAACGTCCCATTAACTGGGATCTTTTCCAATCTAAGATAGAAAATATTAGGCCTTATGATGGCAATATTAATACATTAAATAAATTTATTTCTCAATGCGAAAAATTAATGGCAACATATAGTAGTTATAATGATAGGGAATTAGATGATCATATTTTTAATTGCATACAAGGAAAATTAATAGGAAAAGCTGAGTTTATGGTTGGAAATAGGGTAGAATTAACTGATTGGAATCTATTAAAAAATGCATTAAGACAATGTTTCTCTGATAAGCGCAATTTAGATCGTCTTATCCAAGAACTGACTTGGACCAAACCATTCAAATATGAGAATTTGATTCAATTCGGCACTAGATTGCAGTTATTGAGAATCAATATAGTGCAAAGAATTAGTAATGATAATAATTTTAATACGAATGAAAAAATTTGTAATATGAACCATTGCGACAAAACCGCATTAAATACATTTATTGCAGGGTGCACAGGCACATTGAAAAACAATATGCACCTGAAGCAACCCGCATCTTTAGAAGACGCTATAGCGTATGTGGATGAATTCGAAAATTTCGAAAATCTTTATGCGCATCCCAACGACGCGAAATTGAAGATTCAAAAAAATAATTTTAAATTTCAAAATTTCTCTTGACCAAATAATAATAATAATAATAATTACCGGCAAAATACGGAATTTAATTCACAATTTAACCCAAATTTTAATATGGACAATCAACAATATTTTCCAAATCAAAACATAAATCAATCGCAACAACCCAACTTTCAAAACTCTGTAGGCCGTGTCAACCTATAATTGTTGAACCACCCCTCAGCGTCGTAATTATCCAACAAACGCACAAGTTTTTGCAACCCCACGAAACGTGTTTAAGCCTAATTCGATTCCACAGAATCAATTGCCAAAACCACAACCAATGTCAACCACCTCGAGAATCCCATCGATGTATAGTAAAAGAACTTGGAATCCAAATAATAGACCTAATAATTTTTTGCAAAATAATAACCAAAACCGTAACTTTATATCTGAAGAACTATTTGTTAACGATTACGCTGAAAATCAAATAGAAGCAGATAATTATGATAATGCATGCATTTTTACAATGTGAACAAAATAATAATCAGCGCTTTGAAAATGATGTCGATTGTTTTAGTCCAAATTTTCAGACCCGATCCTCAAAGGAGGAATCAAATTTAATAGAATTAAATATAACTTCTAATAACCCTCTGCCGTATATCGAAATTTCTAAACCACCATTAAGAATGTTAATTGATACCAGTAGTACAAAATCCATTTTAAAACCTATAATTGTAGAAAAATTTTACCCAAGTAGTATTTATCATTCAAACGTATCACTTTCAACGCCCTTTGGGTACTAAAAATATCAAGTATCAGGCAGATATTCAAGCTTTCGGGGAATTTAATAGTAATCATATGCAGACATTTATTCTTTACGAAAAAATAAACAATTTATTAGTGATTGCGTTACGATTCCAATGAAATTTGAACAACCGCATGATATTAAATATCAAAAGGAAAAACTAATTATTTAGAAACCGCATCTTTAGATGTTAATTTAGGCGACATGAATTTAATAATCCAAAAAGAATTGGAAGACATTGATCAGTTACCAAATTTGTCCGATGACGAAATTGATCAAACAATACCAGAAACCCCTAAAGTTAAAATTTTACAAAACATTTAAATTAGACCACTAATAGTGGAAAAACGACAAAGTACTGACTTAGAAACAGTACAGAACTCCATAGAGAATCCTCTCTATACCAATAACTAATCGAGCTGTTAATCAATATAAAAATAAAATAATTTTAATTTGTGGTAATAACACCGAGACTCTCTATAAAAGAGAAAAAATACTTGAAAATATAAGATTACTCGTCACCTTATGTCAAAGAAATTTAGAGGAAAGTATTGTAAAATTTGCTAGAGAATTTTTAAATCCCAAAAATATATTTTTCAAAATTTCTCACCTAGCCGAAATTTTTGCAATTATTCTTCAGAAATTCTTAAAACATTTAGCTACAATATTCACCCCGTTTGAAATTAGTAAAGCTAATAACAATTGTTTTGATCCCCCCAACTATTCATGTCAAGAAATTGCTTATGTTCACACAAAATTACGTGATACAAAATGGCACAAATTCAAAAATACAGAAATAATTTAAGACAATGGTGTCTTATTGAAAACAAACAAAGGGACCTATCATAAAAGTATTATTACAAAACCCAAAATTAATTTCGAAAACGTTTTACAGGGTAACCAGGACAATGAAATCGCTGACGATCCTGTTGTACCTTGTCCTTCAAACGTCCAAAATAAAATGTAGTACCGAAGAAATAAGTATAACCCCCTTAGAAAACCTTATCCTTCCCGTAGAGTTAGGCAATGCTAAGTTAATTTATACAAAGCATATATTTATCCATTACTTAGATTTAAGAATAGTTTTTAGACAAATAGAATTATTACAAAATCATTTTTCTATAATTAACGCCTCAAACCCTATTTCATACCATGGCTTGAGTGAAAATATGATAGAAAGAACCGAATTTTTGATAAATTCCTTATGAAGAAAATTTCAAAATTTATATCCCCATATGCGATCAAAAAGAGGTTTAATAAATGGGATCGAAAAAATCAATAAATTGGCTTTTGGCAATTTAGACTCTGATGATGGAGACCGCTATGATAATGCCATTAAACTTTTGCAAGAAAATCAAAAACATTACAAATGAAATTAATTTACAAACCTCATTATTCAAAAAATTAATCGATCATTATAATCAGTCATTAACAATATTATGGAAAAATCAGGAAAAACTTCATGATAATTTAAAAAGATTTCATATAACGAAATTGACTCTTTGAGCGGATACATAACGTTTCAAGGTAAAATAAGCCAAACTAATATAGACTGTCAAAATTTAATATCATTTATAGACAATATTGAAAACGCAATTCTCTTCTCTAAAATGAACACTCTTCACAGCTCTATAATTTCAAGTTATGAAATTTCAGACATGATAAAATATTTACACAAAATTTACAAAAAACAAGAAATTCCACAATTCAATAATATCTTAACTTACTATACCTTTCTTGGTACTCAAGTTAGCTTTTCCAAATCAAAATTAATATTTGCTATCCACGTCCCTATCTTAAAAGCAGAATCCTAAGAATTTTACCACATATATCCCGTAATCCAAAATCATAAAATGTTCACACCTTGCTACCCATACTTGGCACAGAACAAAGAAGAATTCCAATTAGAAAAAGAAGAATGCCCAAAACTCGAAAATATTTATTACTGTTTACAAGATTCTATCCCCAGAGATGATTTCACTTTAGAACTTCTCGATGGCCAGTTACCCGAAGGATGCTACGCCACTGAAGTGAACTTGCAAGAATCAATATTCGAACAAATCACTAGCGATCAAATCATGATTGTTCCGAGGCAGCCAGAAAACGTTAAGTCACAATTCGAATCCCAGAAGGCTGTAAAATCACAACAAAAGATTTTACATTCTTAAATAAAAAAGAAATACGAAAAGGCAAATCACTAATCGTACCGAAACTCGAAATTGAACTTTTCAAAATTCGAAGAAATTATCAAACTTCAAATATTACTAAAATAAATTTCGACAATTTATACGAAATCAATAGAATCGCCAAATAGCTATCGCCGATAGAAGAACCGAATGACTCTTACCAAATTCCAATAATAGCAACATTTCCCACGTTAATAATTTTATGTACAATGGTATTTTTATACACTTTTATAAGAAGAAAGGTGCAAAAGGTTAAAAACCAAAAAAACAGAAGATGTCAAAATGGAGGAAATTCCAGAAAATTTAGAACCCAAAAATAATTCCATTATTTTTGCGTCTTAGGGATGGGGGAGTTACGATATCGCAATTTGCTGAATCTTTATCTTTTATTCCCATTATATTCCATTATCACATTACTGCTTATCTTTTAGTTTTAGTCGGCTTTGCTAATTTTTCTATAATTAAGATTTAGATTTTGTCTAGCTTTTGTACCGTAAAAGCATATAATTTATATTCACTTAAATAAAAATATAAAATTATATTTTTCTCAATAAAAATTGTTTTTAAAAACACCGTCTCAGTTCCAAAATACGTATTTATAGGAAATGTTTTATTCTGAATATCAAAATACAATAAAATATGTTATCTGTCTTAAAGTTCCGTCTATATTCGCCAATCTGGTCGTCGTTTAGAAAGTGGTGCACTCATACTTGATCAACAAATATAAAGAAACTGATATTTCTACCCAGTCATCTTTCTCTATTCATTTTCTTTCTGATAAACTATTATTATGATGACTTCTCTCTTCTACATCATTGCACCAAATGTATAATAATATTTTTTATTTCTTATCTCTTTGATAACCTCGGTCACTCATGATTCTACCTTAGTTTTATTTTCAAATTTTTCGATTCAATCCTTCTCTCATATCTCTTGTTAATTTTAAAATAAATTTGTATATTGTACATTTTTAACATACCAACTTTTACCAAATTTTATTACCATTGAAATATGTCACTTGTCATTAGCAATTTTGTAATTCAACTCGTTCTTGTTTTCAATTAATTGAAGTTTTTATTTTATTTTATTTTATTTTTTATTTTATTTTTATTTATTTATTTAAACATAGTACAAAATGCTTCATCATTATCATCATTATGCATTATTTTTATATATCTTACATTTTTTTTGCACCTATGTGATGCACCTGTATGTGCATTTTTACAAAAAATTTTAAAAGATTTTAACTCATTTTTTAGGAAATTTCAATAGAATTACAATATACGTTATTAGTAAAAAAAACAAAAAATTATTAGTAAAAAATAAAAGACATGTTAACAGGTTCTCATGACAATTAGATAAAAAAAAACAAGAAAAAACAAATATACATTGCTAAGATTATAAGTTAGATGTAACTAGCTGTCATTTAAAAGGTTTTGGTAGAGCTGAAAGTTTGCAGCAATGTGACACGTACATCATTTTGAAAACTGTTTTAATTAAGTTTCTTATATCTAATGGCAACATATTATAAATTCTTGGTGAAAGATTTCTTGCAAATCTCTATGTCGCATCTCTTTGACAGAAAGGTACAATTAAATTTTGGTAAGATGCATGCCTTGTATTATAAGCGTGTGAAATAACATTCTTTAAATTATTTTTTTGTGAATTGTAAACAGTTACTATTATTTTAAGCAAGTAGTTCTGAACAACTGACAAGGGATATAATGCGTTACTATATAGACCACTCCAAACAATAATACCATAAGTTAATACTGACTCTACTAAAGATTTATATATTGTTATCAAAAGTCGTTTTGGCGTAAACTTACGTAACTCGTGGAATTTATATATATTTATCGATGTAAATACCCAGATATTTTGTCTCATTTGACTCCTTTAATTGTAAGTTAGTATTCGGAATATTTAAATAGTTAAAGTCAGGTCTGCTGGCGTCAGATAACGAGAAAGCCATATATGTAGTTTTTTTAATATTAAGTGATAGTTTATTACAATCGAGCCACCTTTTTATTATTAGTGTACCATTTTCATCCCTTTCTTTAACTTGATTCCATGTATTCCCTTTAAATATAAGCACAGTATCGTCGGCCTATGAGATTATGTTGCCACTAAAAGATTTATTCAGCAAGGAGTTTATATATAAAATGAATAAAATTGGCCCTAATACTGTGCCTTGCGGGATACTCATCTGTACCTTCTCCGGTTTACTAATTTCATTTCTTATTTTCACATTTAACACAGTACCTCTCACTCCATAGTACTCCAGTACTTCAAGGAGTTTTTTGTGAGGAACCGTGTCAAATGCTTTCGCCGGATCTAAAAATACACACAAGCATTTGTTATTGGAGTCCAGATTTTCTTTGATTTGATTTATTAGTTCGAACATAGCATCATTAGTGCTAATTCCAGTTTGGAAACCATACTGTTTGCTATTTAAGATATCATTTTTATTTATATATTCATATAGCCTTTTTTAACAGCTTTCTCAAATACTTTAGCAAATCCACTAATTAAACTAATTGGTCTGAAGTTACTAATATTATTTTTATTACCAGCTTTAAAAATTGGAACTATTAATGATCGTTTGAAGTGATCAGGAACTTTCCCGTTTGAAAAAATTAGATTAAATATATGAGCTAAAGGTTCTGCAATATATAAATGATTCTCCTTTAACAAATTGCTCGTTATATTATCAAATCCTGGGGAGCTATTGCTCTTTAATGAGTTTATATGAATAATTATTTTCTCTTTATTGGTTGGAGAAAGAAACATTGAGTCTCTAATTAGGGGAATAGCGTTTTTTATGTCTTGTGTTGGAACAATATTTTTGGCTATATCAGTACCCACATTTGCAAAAGTTTGCCATCTCTTTGTCAGATGCGAAAGGCCTATTAGTTTCATCTGTTACAGAGATATGTCGTGTTGAGTTTGTGTTACAACTATTTGTGGCTTCGTTAATTATTTCATAACCTTTTTTTATATTTTTGATATTAATATTTATTTGTTCAGAGTAATAGTTGGTTTTAGCGGTAATAATTAGTTTATTAAGATGGTTTCTGTATATTTTAAAGTTATTTAATAGTTCAGGATTTTGTTTATTTTTTATTGCTCTTTTTTTAAGTTTGTTTTATGGAGTTAATTATAGTATTTGATATGCAGGGTTTTTTATTTACTGTTATTTACTGTTATTCCTAACGGTTTTTTTTGAAATATCAAGAGCGTCCCAAGCAGTATCAACATCTTGACTTAATTCCATTGAATATCTTTAATTAATTGTTTAAATTTGTTACGATCTATTTTGGTTACATATTTTTCAGCAGTCTTAGTACTATTATGGTCGTTTCGGCAAATGTTAAGGTAGATGGGGAAATGGTCAGTGATATCATGGTTTATTACAAATGGGTTAAATTCAATATTTTATAGGTTTAACTGTTTTCTTACAAGTGTTTTTGTATTTTCATGGAATATGTTTCTTTTGTTTCACTTCTACGTTCCAGGATTATTCCTACCATTTAGTGGCGGAAAAACCCATGAAAAACGGAACAAAATTTACCCGGAAAATTGCAGCATATATACTGGAGAAACTGCAGCCACACTCGAAGCCCTCAAGAAGTGCAAAAAAAACCAGAAAAGTTCTTTCAAATCATCACAGATTCTTTAAGCTCTTCATCAGGTCTGAAACAACTATATACATTACATGCAGCGATAAGGCAGGAAAGTTACATTTATTTGGGTATCTTCCCATACAGGGATTAAAGGTAACGAAAAAGCAGATGCAGTAGCCCTGGAAGCGCTACCAAAGACGATGTCGGAATTATTGATAAATATCCCTGTTTCGATCATAAAACCTCTATAAACGATTATATATTGAAGAAATGGCAATCTATCTGGGAACACTCTCCAAACAACAAGCTCAGACAAATCAAGCCTAGAATAGATACAAAATTGGTCTTGCCAAATAATAGAAAGGGTCAAGTTATTTTAAATCGCCTCCGTATACGACACACTTCTTACACACCAGCGCCTTTTGAAGAAAGAAAACCCACCAGTATGTACAACCTGCACCACCCAACTTACAGTTCAGCATGTTTTAATAGAATGTCCTCAATACGACAATGAAAGAAGAATCAATCAAATAAGAGGACATTTAGGTTACATATTGCCTACTAACTTTGACCGTATAGTGAAGTTCCGGAAAGACATTAATCTTTATTCACAAATTTAATTTATCTTTTGTATGTTTTGTATCTTCCCTGTTAACTTCTAATTGATGCGGGGTTAGTTTGTTTGAAATAAAAAAAAATTGTCTAAAAATATGATATAACGTCACCAATAAATACGACTATTAAGTATTCATGGATTATAAACAAGCGTTCGACGATATGCAGGCGGAAATTAGAAGAAGAAATAGACAATATGGAAAAATTGTTATTCTAACAAAATTCAAAATAAACCCAAGAGCCAAAATAATTATAAATAATTCTGCTCACTGTAGAAATTAATATAAATCTAGGAGCGCGACAACTCTCTCCCAACAATTATAATCAATTTAGAAATGTTAGGGTCAGTCGAAACACCCGAAGCAGGAAAAATTACAGCACAAAATATGACCTATATCGTAGGATTTGATGACGAGCTAGCACTGATAGAAAGAAATGGAAAAAGTTATTTTTAGTAAAAGAAGCGAGAAAATTAAGCATAATAAAACTAAATACACAGAAATATCAGCAGGTTTTAAACATCTAGGTTAGAAGAAAAATGAAAAAAATAACAAACTAATAGAAATATCAGAAGGTGTAAGATCGGGAAATAATAGCTACTGTCGGTCCAAGAGGCGAAAGCCATTCAAACAACAATAAAATTCTGATATTAATAACAATGAGTTAGAAAGGCCTACTTTTGAACCTCTAGCAAGCTATGAAAATGACATATTACTGACTGATACTGATACAAAGAAGATACACAGGGAATTTGATTAAAAAAAATTAGTGAATAAAATCCATTGATTTCCTATTCTTCCAATTCAATAAATCCTATTAAAGACCAACCAAGCCAAGGGCTTTAATCTGTCACTTCTTTATTTGTTTATTTAAATCACACTTTCTTCAAAAACGCTATTATTTTTTTTTTACATTTACAATTGAATTTGAATAATACATTCGAATTTCCTTTAAGCTGTTCTTATCGTCAAAGTAACGATAATTTCCCCTTAGAAATATTATAACAAATTCGACCTAAACTTAGTTTATTGTTTATTAAGTTTTAGTTGTGTGATACATTTTCTAGGACATTTCATTTTCCTAATTCCCTACTATAGGAGTTTTCCTCCCTATGGGTGTTCTGTGGCGCTGGTGTATATTATGTGTTAGTTGACTTGTACTTACAATATTGGTTGGGACCTGTGTGGACAGGAACTGTTTCCCAGTGTAGTCTAAGAATCGCCAATTTTGCTATTTCCACCCTTATGTTTGAGGGATCTAGTATAAGTGGGGAAATTTAGGAAAACCACGTAAAATTAAATCACGATTCTGATTATTTTTCGGGTTCTATATCTTCGTTTATATTTCTTACAAAGAATTTCCAAAAATCCTAATATTGATATTAGATTCGAAACTAATTTAAATATAGGTAGATTCAAGATCAACGCAAAATATTTTGTTCCAAAATTCTACAAATCAGGTATATGTAAAATGCAATATTGTTGTCCTGGCAGAATGCCAGTCGTGTTGTGTTTTTGCTATCTGACAATGTATGCAACAATGTTTCTTTGCTCTGGATGCTGCTTTATACATTACTTGCTGAATAGTAACTCGTTTCTTGAATGAATATTTGTCGTAAAATCTATCTTTTTATACAATTTTAAAACAATAGATTATTCTTTGCAACTTTTTCAGACATTACAAAAAGTCATAAGTTAGTTTTTTATTGTGTGTCCACGGCATCGACTATGGTTAGTAGCCTCGTGTTCTGTGTAGGCTTTGTTACTGTTTCACAGCGCCACTTTATGAACAGTAGTATTAATTAGAACCGTGAACAATAGTGAATGATCCATTGGGGAATCATACTTGATATATGAAAATTGATTTGTAATTTTTTAATTAATTGAAAATTAGGAAGTGATTTTTGGCCTAGTGTGACTAGAACCCACAACCCTTTGGTCATGAGTCTAGTGCTCTACCGTTGGTTGAACTCATTCTGTCATAGTAGTCACAATTTTCACAAAAGAATGACGAAAAAATTTAATAAAAAAAAAATGTTTGTGTCTTCTAGAAAATCTGAAAGGATTATTGGATGGAAGGGATATATCGTTAAATATAAAAACGCAAACAGGTTAAGCTATTCATTTATTTAAACAAAAACTATTTGATCTAACATATCATAAAATCGTGGTCCACTCAAAACATAATGAAGCGCTAAAACAAAAAAAAACAATGATATTACTGATTATACAAATTTTCTGAAACGTTGGTATGTTATAAAAGTTGATGCACTGACAAAAAATGTCCATTTGCCCAAACCAATAATTATAGATTATTTAGCATTAATATTTTATAAGCAATCACCGTAGAATTTGGTTAGTTACAGTGTGGTTCGAAAATAAGTAATATAGTTTTGTGAAGAAATCATTTTTTTATAGCAGCTTTAAAAATACGAGCAAATGTCATTGCATTATGAGTATAAAGTTTAAGTAATTTCTTCTTGGTGATGAATGAATTATATTTTATACAGGGTGACTCACAAAATGTGGTTACAGAGGGCATATAGTGTTTTTAGCTTTAACGAGTCACGCCGTATAAACGATGTGCTATAAAATTTTTACCGGGTGTTAAACTTATTGCAAAAACTTAAATAAATAATTAGAAAAGCTGTGTTTTGTGCACTACCCTGTATTTTAAATGTTTCTCCGTCAACTTTATAAATAAATACATTTTCATATTAACAAAAGTTTAGTATTTAACTTAGCAAAATTTTGTTTTAATCCTATGACCAGTTTGTCTAAAATATGAACCCATATTTACAAATTGAAATATGTTAATATCTATGGGTACACATTTTAGGCAAACTGGTCATAGGATTGCAACAAAATTTTGCTAAGTTAAATACTAAACTTTTGGTAATATGAAAATGTATTAGTTTATAAATTTTGACGGAGAAACTTTTAAAATACAGGGTAGTGCACAAAACACAGATTTTCTAATTTTTAAAGTTTTTGCAATCAGTTTAACACCATTTATGACATAGAGTGGCAGATCGTACATTTGTTTAATATAATTCAAAAATTTTATAGCACATCGTTTATACGGGGTAACTCGTTAAAGATTAAAAACACTATATGCCCTCTGTAACCACATTTTGTGAGTCACCCTGTATAAAATTTCATTCAATAATCACCAAGTAGTAATTACTATATATTCATAATGCAATGACATTTGCTCGTATTTTTAAAGCAGTTGCGATAACAAGTAGATGTTTATTTTTTAAACATGTCAAATGAGTTGTCTTGCAACTTGTCAGTGACGTTGGCAATTACTTTATTTTACCAGTAAAATAAAGTGCTACTTTATTGACGCAAAACTGTTCTATAAACAGCGTTTTATTGGTCAATCGTACATAAAATTATTTATTTATATAAAAGATCAGGACATCACCAAATGCTGTCAAATTGATTGTTTGTCAAATTGATTGTTAGTTTTTTAGACCAGTTTTAGTAGCAGTAAAATGCCACTGGGTATAAAAAAAAAACTAAAAAATAATATGGTAAAAAATACCCACACCATATATTTTAGTTTCGTCCAAGAACCTTTTTTTTAATTTTAATCGATTTTACTACTGTTAGTGTTTGTTCTAAATGACCACATAATTACGTTATTACCTATTTCATTATTTTCTACCAACTTCAGTAAAACGAATTTGTAAAAAACTGAGAGATTAAGTTATTATCAACTTATTTTTTGTTATTTTGTATAACTAAAGTAGATTAGTGGTGTTTTATTTAACCAAACAAAAACCGTCATTATTATAGTATTTTTTTAATAATATTTCGGTGTGAAATTTTCTTATTGACTACCAATCTAGCTTCAATTAAACAATTTCCAGTAATAATTGAAGCTCAAGTGGTATTATAAGCAGTGCCGGATTGAGGCGGGCGGCAAAGTGGGCAATTGCTCCGGGCGGCAAAACGGGAATGAAAAATGATCTTTTTTATAATTTCATCCTGCTATAAAAAAACGGCACTGATTATAAGTGAAAATAACGAATAAGAAAATAAGGAAAAATCTTTTTTTACAATTGGTATCATGTTTTAAGATCGAAGCGACAGTGCGGACAAAAATCGAACTATAAAAAGTCAGTAGTCGTCTTTATTTACATAAGAGAACGTGCTTTGATTTTATCATTTATTACGATATTATTGATTTATTTTGAAGTTTCAAGTATGAGTCGGTATTGTTCAGTGCCTTTTTGTACTTCCCGGGAGAAAAAAATACTGAACTTGCGTTCGATTTGTTTCCTAGACCCGGGCAACGAAAGGTTAGAATTGAAGACAAAATGGGCACACAGTCTTTAGTTGACCATCAGAAAGCTTGGATTTTGAGGTTAAAAATTGGAAAACCAGTTACCAAATTCATGAGAGTGGGTCTTTTTTAACATCCGTTTTTTGGAAACATTTTCAGCTGAAAAAAAATTCAACATTAATTTGAAGAACCTTCACACCTTTATTGAAGTAATCACTTTCTGTGAAATGTAGAGAACACTCTCTCATGAATTTGGTAACTGGTTTTCCAATTTTTAACCTCAAAATCCAAGCTTTCTGATGGTCAACTAGAGACGTGTGCCCATTTTGTCTTCAATTCTAACCTTTCGTTGCCCGGGTCTAGGAAACAAATCGAACGCAAGTTCAGTATTTTTTTTTCCCAGGAATTGCAAAAAGGCCCTGAACAATATAGACTCATACTTGAAATTTCAAAATAAATCAATAATATCGTAATAAATGATAAAATCAAAACACGTTCTCTTATGTAAATAAAGACGACTACTGACTTTTTATAGTTCCGATTCAGTCCATCAGGTGTCGTATCGCTTGTCTTGCATTGCCAATATGTCGTTTAAAATAAGGTATAAATTATTTTGTGTTACATGCTTTGCTTACCTGTGGATCTCGCTTATAGTTGCACTTGGTGAGTTCCCATACTTTGTCCACAAAATTTTTACCTAAAAATAATTATTTTCTTTATCCAAAAATACTTTAGTAATTTTCCTTTTCCCTCAACTTTTTATGATTAAAACTTTTTGCTAGACAAATAAAGAGCAATTTATAAATTATGCCTATAAGAGGAAAAATTATATTCTTATAATAATTGGCATCTAATGCACGATTATAAGAATATTAATTTGATCGATATTTATGCAGCACGAAAGTATGATTCAATCAATTTAGTTTTGAAATGGTTTTGATGAATATTTTTTTATACAATTTTATTAATACAATTTAAAGAATATAAATGTATCTGACCTTAAGCTTAAGTAGCTTTTTACCTATTTTATCAGCATCATCACAGCATTTAAGAAATCCACCAATAGCTGCTGAATGCAGTTTTTGCGGTATATAGTATTTAATTTTTTCTTCACTCATGACAAAATTCTTGTCCAACTAAAATAAAAACATAAATGTATATTTAAACATTTTATTATTTAAACTCAAAAACAAATTAAATATTGGTATTAATGATATTGAACGTCATATTAAAAACTTTTGCAGAGAAACAACGAAAGATTTAAAAATATTTCTAAATAAAAAGTATAAAACACGAAAAAGCTATTAATAAAAAAAGTGTGAAAATGACTTCTGGCATTCAGTTTAAATAATTTTCTCGTATTTTTCCTCAATGAGAGTTGAAGTGTAATTCTGTAATTTTCAATCATTTTTTTTGTTTAAATATTTTAAACATGAAAATCAGATCGGCAAGAACAAGATTTTATGGAATAATCTCGCACAGTGTATTAATAGCCATTACATGAAAGTTGCATACGCTATTTTTTCTACGACAGAATATCAATAAGTACTTTAACTGAAAATTATTAATTTATTTAATTTTTTTTACTCATGCGCCCGCTTTTTCGGGTGTAAAATGGCTGTTTGGCTATTTAAGTAGTTCCGTGCGACAAGCAAATTTTGCGCACGCAAAATTTACTTTTCGCACGGAAATTGACAATACAGACCCCCAAAAAAATATGACGTTTAAGTGACAGATAAATTGATTGATTAAAAAATTAAAATTTACAATAATGAGTTTCAACTCTATGATGATACCGGAGACTGATGAGAGTTCTGACGATGAAATTTAACACTCGTGCGGCATTGTCGATTGCCCACTCGAGCTAATGAGCCCACTCACTTCGTTCGTGCGCTCAACTTCGCTCTCGTGGGCAATCGACAACTTTGCGCACTCGTTGCACAATATACTATTACCTATCAACAACCTACTTGATTACAACGTAGAAATTTCTATTGGCGCAAAGTCAGTTTTATAATAGAAAGCAGGGGTCTTCTCTATTGGTCAAAAAAGTGTGCTATAATGAGGTTTAATATTAAACGAATAGCGCACATTTAATAAGTAATTTAAAGTACAGGAGTAGAAAAAAGGACTACTGGACCGAAATGGAGATCTATCCAAAATTGGCTGGCTAACTTGTCTTCGCTGGGATTCGAAACCAAAAGCCATTTGGTCAAGAATTTAATGCAATAATGCCGTACCCAGGGCAGTAATTAGCTTTTTGTGGGCCGTGGGCAAGAATTTCAAATTGGGTCCTTTAATAAAAAAAATATTAAAATAAAAATATATTAACGTATTAATTTTTAATTAATTTCAGTTTACTAAAAATCCTCACACAAGTTAGAAATATTCTTAACGCAACAACGATGTTCTGTTACGATTCGACTCATTCGAAATCGTGTATATCTGTAATAAATTTAAAGGAGTTGTATCTCTCAGATTTTGCCTAAGTCTACATACTTGAAACTTGAAACTTTCAATCTCGCAACTGAATTTATCTATTCAAATCATTATCATATTTTGCAATTCACTAACGCTCGTTGATTTTAAGAACGAGCCAAAAATCTTTCAAATATCCTTTTCATTTGTTTATAATGCTAGTCTATTTCAGCAAGTAAAACTGTAAAAGCCTTGCACATTTTCTAGACATAGGTTTGTACCGTTTTCTTTTTTACTAACTAATTACAAACTAATTCGTTGTTTGGAAAATTCAGATTCTATATTTATTTCCAAAACGACTTTTTTTTCACTTTGTTCAAACGATGTATCCTGTGGACCTTATAGACTGCAAACTCAGACCATCAACTATTAATTTATTTGTTCGGTCAATCCCTTGTATAGGGCCGTCGCGTGGTTTGTAGGCGCCCAAGGCAAGGCTATAATCGGCGCCGTCAGCAACCCCTCCACCCGGTAAGACTCTAAATTTTGTTCGGGGGGATGATACCCTAGCTTTTTAGAGCCACTCCATTATCCACTACCTATGGATCCGCTGACTTCTTTTGGAGTGACTTTGTTGTTTCCATGATCCAAAATAGAACTTACATGTACAAGTTCATGATTACAGTTCAATGCCATTGATATCAGATACTTTGGTTGTTTTGTCAGTTAAATATTTCTTTTAATTTGTTTTAGATCTTCTTTTCCTAGAAGTTGACCAACATTATCAAAATTCCCCACACTCATTGGTATTCTTTCAACGCAGTTCATTAAAAAAAAACTTTATCGTGGCACCCAAGGCGTCCGCCTCGGTCGCCCCACCCACGCGACAGCCTACCTTGTAATTTATTCCATACAAAAAGAGTACAGTTGATTTAAAATTGTTTTCCGAAAGTCCTTTCTAGGCTCCCCTTCGACCTGGGCCATGCGCAACTGCCCCTGTTGCCCCTGCCTAGGTACGGCCCTGATTTGTGAATTAATCCCAAAATAGTTGTATTAAGTTTGTTGAGAAAAAGTAAAAATGTTGTTGGTAATGCATTATACTTAAATTATTTAGAATTTACTCATAAATGTAAAAAATAAAATATGACTTACCGCTTTTGATAATTCCCACAAGCAAGCAGTATATTTCTAAAAGAATAATAATACTACTTATTAACTATTAAAAACAAGGAATACACAAATAACAATAAAAAAGTAACTAAAATAAGTTTAGAAATTCGGCTTCAAATATAATAAATTAAATTCCAAACGCGGATATTGGGAATTTTTGTTTCGTTGAGTTGTCAACACTTTTTTTTGAGCTTTCTTTAATAGTTTTACTAATACATGGTACCACGGTAACTTCAAAGTTAAATAAAAATTATATTTTCCAAATATGTTCATCTTTTTTTTAATATTACAATTTTTTAGAAAACAAATAAAATTTATGGCTAATCAGACAAAAGAAAACATGTTAGTAAATTATATAGAAACTATAATTTTTACCTTTATTACTATATCGTCTTTAAAAACTCCATTTTGAACTTCTTCAATCATTGCCTGTGTTGCACCAGTCAGTACAGTACAATTGTCATGCCAGATTATAGAATCTCTTGCCAAATTGTCACTAAATTCCTTAAAAAAATGGTAGTACTAGTTTTTTTTTAATCACAAAGATCATTTAAAACTAGGCTGCTTTACAAAAATAATTAAAAATATAGAAATACAGTTTTAAAGACTCACAACTCCACGGTCATAATTTATGACCCAAATTACAGAATTCAAAAAAGTGAAGTGATTTCTTTAAAGTAACTTACTTTTCTGTCCAAAAAGGAGTGGACCAGTTCTGCAGTAGAAGTTAAAACAATGAATATTCCAATGGCTTTGATCATTTTTGCTAATTTCCTAGAATTATTAATAATTAATGTTATTATTCGTAAAGGAGGAGGCACACTTTTAATGAGATTTCCAACAATGACGGAATTTGATCAGTGAGTTCATACAGAGGACTTCTTTGGTTTTTATTACTATTAGATTTTAAAGGGCAGTCCTCAAATGATTGTTCGTCTTTGATAGAGTTTACAATTTTTGTGATATCCGCTGATTTTTTATTGTTATTTATAGTCTCCAATATTCTTATGGTGTTTACCATATTTCTACTAATTTCTTCCAGTTCTGTTAGATTCTGATCCTTAATCATTAGTTCTTCTTTAAGTGTTTTGATTTCGTTTTCAAGTTTATCGTTATTTGCTTTCATCTCTTTTAGTTCACCTCGTAAAACTGCGTTTTTATTTAATTGACTATTTATTTTTTGATTGAAGGCTCTAATACCTCATCTTCAAAGTCCTGTCTTTGCATTCAAAAATAGTACATTGTTTACCGAGTAGGAAAAAGTCTACATTCCTGGACAACTGTGAAGATTGCTAAGTCGAGGCGCAAGCCGAGACTTAGCAACACAGAGTCCAGGAATGTGGCTTTTCCTTCGAGGTAAACATACTATTTTCGACAGATATTAATTAATTTTGAAAAAATCGCGAATAATTTTATTCACATAATAAATGGTGCTTTGAAATTCGTAATAAAATTGGTTGCGTTACTATGGAAACGTATTAATAAATAAATTTAATTGCTGGTGTTTTCGAAATCAAAACATTGTAAAATGATAAGTGATGATGAATTTTTCATTCCTGGGACTCCTCCAGAGCTGGTTGAGGCAGTGAATACTTTATTAGAAGTATTGCCAAAGAAATCAAGAGAAAAGTACGAATATGCATATACACGTTTTATGGACTATCGCAAGAGTAAAAACACGAGTTCTTTCTCGGAAAATATAGTAACGGCATACTTCCTAGACCTTTGCTTAAAGATGAAATCTTCAACATTATGGGCCAATTATTCAATGTGTTTTCAATCATTTATGTAGAACATTAACAACTGTAAAGGAAATGATATGAATATTTCCTAACAGTTAGGAAATCTTGACTTTTTCTTTAAGAAATTTTGTCTGGAATGTTAAAATTTCCTACCGGTTTGCGAAAAATGTATTTTTTGAGATGGCTTTTGTGAAGATTTAACAACTTTGTAAATAAAAGCCAGAACTGGCCCAAATCGGGTTCCCGTGGGTTTTCGAGGTCGCTGATTACGATTATGATATTCAAATTGACCCACGGTAAACCTGGAGCTCAGGAACGCCGATGAACGTCATCTCCGGAGGACTCTCCCACAATTCACGCGGGGAAGGAGAGAAACTCGGCGCCCGGGGATATTTTGGGTCTTTTAGGTACATTTTTTACAAAAATTTTTTGAAAGCTAATGCTAATGCTAATGCTATTTATTCCTTCTAGCATAGTTGCTTTTTCATTTCTTTCCAGACAACCGGAATGGAATATATTTAAAATGTCACTAAATATCAATTATTTATTAAATATAATAATAATAGTAATGAAATAAGGGGGTACTACTGCACCTGTTTATCAGGCACACAGATAGTAGGTATATCCTGCCACATTTGCAGTGTTGTTTGGTATTTAAGATATTGCCGACATCAAAAAGTACGTAGTCAAATATCCAAGACGGTGTTTAAAAAATATTTGCAAGTTGAGGTTGGACTTATGGATTATGAATACTTATGAGTACACGTGTATATAAAAAATCAGCACATGACATCAGTCACAGCCGCCCAAGATCAAATTAAATTGCTTGTATGACTTTTTTAAAGAAAATACCAACCAAGATATCCCATACTCGCCACTGTATCTCGGAAACCAGTCGTAGGATCGCTTTGGGCCCATGAGACTTTTTGATCAGAAGGTCCATATCTAAATTCTGTCATTGTTGGAAATCTCATTAAAAGTATGCCCCCTCCTTTCTGTTATTTGATTTGATATAATCTAAGTCTAGAACTGAAACAGGTAGACAATAAATGGTATTTTCGAAACCATTTATAATAAACCAATCTAAATATTAGTTGAATTAAGTACCTAATGTGTTTTTCAGGAAATTTATTTTTCGTATTTTTTTTTAAATTTATTTCAATCAATTTTCGAGTAAAGGTTATATATTATATCCAAATGCAATATGGAGTCTTTTTCAGGTCAATTAATAGCAAGGAAGTTTATAGTAGATTCGACAATCGACGAAAAACTACGCTAAATAAATTGCTATTGTTTAATTGCATACTAACTATTTTGGTTTGGGTACATGAGACTTTTTGGTCAGAAGGTCGATATCTACAATTTTATCAAATTCCGTTATTGTTGGAAATCTCATTAAAAGTATGCCCGTTCTTTCTGTTAGGTTTGATATAATCTAAGTCTAGAACTGAAATAGGTAGACAATAAATAGTATTTTTAAAACGATTTATACTAAACCAATCTAAATTTTAGTTGGATTAAGTAATGTGGTTTTCAGGAAATTTATTTTTCGCATTTTTTTTGAAATTTATTTCAATAAATTTTCGAGTAAAGGTTATATATTATTTCCAAATGCAATATGGAGTCTTTTCCAGGTCAATTAATAACAAGGAAGTTTATCGTAGATTCGACAATCGACGAAAAACTACGCTAAATAAATTGCTATTGTTTAATTGCATACTAACTATTTTGTTTTCTTAAACGAAATTATATATCTTTTTAAACGTTTATTTCAAATTTCCTTGAACCCGTCCGGTAGCTTGTTGAATCCAATTACTTTTCGAAACTTTGGCAACACTGGTAATAGCATCTAAAACTATCAGGTAACTAAAAGTGTTAAGTCCGCCATAATGAGAGAGAAACTTGTCATGATGATGTTGACGTTCAGGTTAGTATAAACATAGGTACAGATTAGACGGCAGAAATCATTTTCTGATTTTTAACTAATTAAAAATTTAGAAATTGATTTTCAACACACCAGGCGGTGTTTCTAACTCGACTATTCCTAAAGTGGCACTAGGAAACAGTAACAAAGCCTACACATAACACGAGGCTCACGAGCATAAGTACTCGATACCGTTGATACACAAAAAAAAATAATTAAAGTAGTA
The DNA here is from genome assembly GCA_949320105.2 of Crepidodera aurea. Classification (NCBI taxonomy): domain Eukaryota; kingdom Metazoa; phylum Arthropoda; class Insecta; order Coleoptera; family Chrysomelidae; genus Crepidodera; species Crepidodera aurea. The sequence continues at coordinate 53,016,614 of OX439474.1, forward strand.
TGTAGTATTAAACGCAATTATTTGTCAATGAAAAAAGATTTGTATATTTTTTTGAGGTTTAAATAATAAACTCACAATTATTAACAAACGAAAATGGACGTTAAAATTTTTAGTTGTCAATAAATAAGATGTGAAAATGTGCAACTTTTTTATACCCTTTTATACCGGACACGGTGGTCTAGTTGGTAAGGCGTCTGCCGATTCAGCAAACAACAACAACAACAAACCATTTTTATATCCATTACCGTTTATGATATCCAAATATTGATACAACTGAAAGGAACCCACTCTCAGTATTAATTCTACAAATACTCACCTACAGCCACACTAAAATAATTTTAATGTATTTGTTTAATTCTCTTAGCTATTTATATTATTAAAATGTAATAAAAAATTGTATTGTTTACCAAAACGCCGGAAACCGTATTCCAGAAATTCAACTTATTTACCTAATTCATTAAAGCTACAAAAATTTACTAGTATATATTTAGATAATTACCATGATATAAATCTGACAGACCAGACTTAAAAAAATTAGTATTTTAACTAAAAGTTTTAATTATCACTATTGTTGATTATTTTAATTTTGCCTTCTTAAATGAATTACATATTTATTTATACACTTTTTCTGCTGCTGTTTTTCAGGATGTGATTCATACGTCAAAAGTAGTACCCAATCATTTATCATTCATTATCCACTAGCAACAAAACATTATAAAAATTAAAATAGGAAATTTTTTGTTCTGAATATCACAATACAATAAAATCTGTTACATGTCTTAAAGTTCCGTCTATATTGGCCAATCTGGTCGTCGTTTAGAAAGTGGTGCACTCATACTTGATCAACAAATATAAAATATTTCTACCCAGTCTTCTTTCGCTATTCATTTTCTTTCTGATAAACTATTATTATAATGACTTCTCTCTTCTACATCATTGCACCAAATGTATAATACACCTTTCCATCCAATCCATAATATTTTTATTTTTTTATCTCTCTCTCTCTTTGATAACCCCGGTTACTCATGATTCTACCTTAGTTTTATTTTCAACTTTTTCGATTCAATCCTTCTCTCATATCTCTTGATATTTTTAAAATAAATTTGTATATTGTCCATTTTTAACATACCAACTTAATAAATTTTATTAACATTGAGATATGTCACTTGTCATTAGCCATTTTGTAATTCAACTCGTCCTTGTTTTCAATTAATTGAAGTGTTTTTGTATTTTCATGGACTATGTTCCTTTTGTTTCACTCCTACGTTCCAGGATTATTCCTAACATTCATTATAAATATGAATATTAATTCATTTTATAAAATCCTTCTTTTTGTTTTATATTTTTGGCCTCACTTGGGTATTTATCTACTAGACTGAATCCACATCTCCATATTCTCGCCAAGATTCTGATCTTAGCATCTTGGATTTTGAACTTTTTCCCAAAACTGGACTTATAAGCGTTTGTTAAAATCATGGTTCCCACTCGCCTCCACCTCTTATGTGACAAGAAAGAAGGAACTTATTATATTCTATTCTAATTCCATATTTTTACTACATCTAGCGTTCCTCCTAAGATTCTCCAAAAAATTTCCAGACTTTTGTTGTAGCTACTTTAGTCGGCGCGTAGAGTTTTCGAATTTGTTTTCTTATTTTTAATAATTTTTTAAAATAAGTTATGATATAGTTTTTAGTCAAATTTCCCGCTGTTCCACGTGGTTCTATTAGTTTTTCGAAATTTTTATTTTTTTTTCGAGATATAATGGAAAAACCAAATTTTTGATTTTATTTTCGAAATTGCGAAGTTAGCATACACTTTAGAGCGGTAAAGATTTTTTTATCGTTTTCTACACCCTTTCTAGTACTTAAGTGCCAAGTTTCATCGATATCATATTTTGTGCGAGCTTTTGGTCACTAGATTGTGAAGAAATAGAAGAACCATAATTTAATTTACTGTGGGAATGGTTTAATGTGGAATGACTGTTACAGTGAAACTTCTTTCTGGGTAGCTCTTTCGATAACCTAAAAATCAAAATTAAAATTGAATAAAATATTCCAAATTCAAAATTATTACCAACATTTTAATTTCGAGACAACCTGTATAATAAAAAAAAGAAAAGTTGTTGACAACTATGAAAAGTAAACTTAGGTCACCAATTTACAATATAGCAAAAAATTTATAAAACCAGCTACCAGCACATAAAAGAAAAATTATTTTAGTTGTCATTATAAAAATTATAGAAACTAAAAGACATAAAATTTTAGATAAAATATAATTGAATCAAAATTTTGAGAATATAACTAACTAATAAAATAATTTGATAGGTTTTTTTTGTTACATAGCAACAGATAGGAGAATAAAAAGTTTGTTGAAAAACAATAGTAGTTTACGTTACAAGTCCCGAAAGTGGTCTTTTACTGGACGAGTGGGCAAATTGCAGGGAGAGCCGCAGGCGAGTCCTGCAAGCCTGCGAGTCCAGTGGAAGCACTTTTGGGACGTATTACGTACAATATTTTTTTTAAAACGTGCAGTGTTTTACTATAAACATCATATTATTCAGTTTACATTTTTATAACAAGAACTCTTTATTAACTAATTTAATAATAAATCAAACGTTGCTTGGGTGGCCGCCTTAACAATTTCATCGGGTATAATTTCATCTTCCATTAATTCACAATCAAATGCATCATTTTGAATATCCATTTTATAATAAATGTCACGTTTTCAACTAAACGTCAAAATATGTCAAGTTATTTTATAGTTTTAAATAATACAAAACTCGGTTACTATAGAAACCAATTGACCGCTATCTTAGACTAACTATATTATTATTTTTTTTTTAAAACTGACCAGAAATTAGTACTTTCCGGTTTATTTTTAGGTCAGAAAATCTCATTTTGTCGGACCGAGCCAGAAAATTATTGTGATAGTCCGGTAAAAGCTTTTACCGGACTCATTTTTATTTACTTTCCGGCCTATCTTTAATGAAAAAAATAATAATATAGTTAGTCTAAGATAGCGGTCAATTGGTTTCTATAGTAATCGAGTTTTGTATTATTTAAAACTATAAAATAACTTGACATATTTTGACGTTTAGTTGAAAACGTGACATTTACTATAAAATGGATATTCAAAATGATGCTTTTGATTGTGAATTAATGGAAGATGAAATTATATCAGATGAAATTGTTAAGGCGGCGATCCAAGCAATTGTTAAAATTAGTTAATAAAGAGTTCTTGTTATAAAAATGTAAACTGAATAATATGATGTTTATAGTACAACACTACGCGTTTTAAAAAAAATATTGTACATAATACGTCCCAAAAGTGCTTTTACTGGACTCGCCCACTCATCCAGTAAAATACCACTTTCGGGACTTGTTACGTAAACTACTATTACCGGACTATCACAATAATTTTCTGGCTCGGTCCGACAAAATGAGATTTTCTGACCTAAAAATAAACCGGAAAGTACTAATTTCTGGCCGGTTTTAAAAAAAGGAAGTTAATAAAAAATGGTGGAATGAAAAGATTGTGGAATTTTGAATCCGAATAATTTTACTTGAATTTAAATTTAAAAAAAAGGAAAACATTAAGTATAAACAAAATTTTTATGATCTGTAAAGCTGTTTCGACGTAGCTGTTTTACTAATTAGTAAGCTATAAATTTTAAATATTATTAAAAACATGTAGTTGTCTGACGGAAAATATGTGACGTCATTGTAACGTGGTGGCGATCCAGGAAATTGGGAGGAATCCACATTTTACTGTGTTCATACCATTTGAAAACAAAGTACAAACAATCACAGGGTACCACAAATTAACTTTTTAATTATCAAAGTTTTTAGAGAAACAATTTTAGTATACAATCATAACGCACAACCAACCTCAAACTAAGACTGTGTAATATATCATAAGTAAAGGGTTGCCAATATTATCATTGTTCACATGGGGTGAGAAATCAGCTTCATCCAAGAAAATTGTTTCTCATCATAATTGAAATATTCTTGCCTCAACCAAACCACATTATTTAACAAGAAAGTGTACATTTGACACAAAACTTTCTATTACCAAGTAGGCAAGAATATTTTGTCAAAAAATCAAACTAATATTTGGTTGGTCCTATTCAAGAATACCATTCTTTTGAATTAATGCGGTTACAATTTGATTTAAGATATTCTTTTTTTCTGTGTGGCAACTGGGCTATATAACGTATGGTGGAAAATCAAAATGAACCAACAGAAATTTGAATATTTAAATTTTCATTTTCAAATAAACATATTATTCCTCCCAACGATAAAATAATTTTACAATAAATATATTAACATCTGAGCCTCGCTTTAGGAAATTAAAACAAACATTTTCACCGAGAGAATTTACTAATTGCTAATTGGTGGTTACTTCTAATCAGAATTAATTAAAAATCTAATTACTTTAATGCTAAATTCGTCCTGTGTTTAAAACAAAGCAAATTTATTCGTAACATATTAATTTAGTAAATAACAGTGACGTCAATGGCCATGCCAAGTTACATGGGTTCTCTTTTAGTGAAGATTTTATCAATCTCCTTCAAAAAAATTTTTTTAGTACCTAATCTTTACTACTTTATTTGTAAATAAATAAAATATTAGCTTTCTATACCATTTTACTCCCTATCGTAAAGAGTTGCTATACGAAGTTAACTGGTCAGAAGATCTATATATGTTTAGCAGTTTTATACTCCACTATAGATGAAGGATTTTTCCGCCCAGGTCTTCTATTTCGATTATTTTGGGAACTACTTTTGATATTAAAAACAATACGACCGGCTTATCGTTCCACTTAATTTTGCTTTATTGACCCCTCGAAGATTATATTTTGATTTTATTCTCAAAGTTTCAATAATGTGCTAGTTATTAGTATATTTTTTTCATTAATAACAACCTCATTATATTTTTTTCTTTCGGAAATAAAGTATAGAACACAATTTCACTACTGTCCTACACAAAAAGTGGCATGTATTGATATATTGATAGGATAATCTCCATTGTTGTCACAAAGAAACTGACATCAAAATTGTTTACCATATTTGTCAGTTTAATAGCAACTATCGCGTGCAGGTACATTGTACGGATTCTTATAAACCTGTGATAATGTTGGCAAATTTCAAAAACTTGATAGAAGCGCAGGAAAGAAAAAATTGTACCTGAATATCAACGAAAGTCATGCCAAGCTGGGAGAACAATTATCACGTTGGCTTGCTGTATGCCATATTTTTACGGAAAACGACTACAACCCTGCTTTCTACCGCAAAGGAAAAAAGAGGCCATTTAATATTCTTAAAAAAATACGGAGTTTCAAAAGGCTTTTTTGCAATTATCGTACCGAGTTAACAACATCGAGTGGTATTTCGAATTCTTGAAGAGTATGTCTGTAGATTGTATTCATTAAAAACGAAAAACGATATTAACGAGTATAAGGATTCAAATGCAGAAATCAAAACGAGAGAATACTTTTAAAAAATATTAGGATATGATCCCAATGTTCCGCTAACCAACCAAAAATTGTTGCAGCAAATTAATCGGACATCATACATTTGCAGTATGTGGTGTAATGCACACATGCGCAACCCCACCGAAAAATTACTGAAATTTTTTACAATCTACACTTAACAAATACAGAGTAATTAGTAAATTTGATACGGGAAGGTGACTTGGGCAGGTTCCATTCAGCGATGGATCTGTGGATTTTTATCTATCGAGATCTTCTGGCCATAACCTTCTTAGTCTTCTTTCGACGGGTTGATTGTGACTGAAAATTGTGGATGGAAATTGATTGATGGCAAATACGAATATTGTTGGTTCGAATTATCTTCTGACTTCCAAGGTACTCTAGGATTATTACTTTTCTTACTTATTGATGATGATGTTGTAATATTGTTAATTATTTTATTACACAGGCAGATGGCACAGAAAATGAGGATAATGATGTTCAAAGCGATGAAGTGTCGGCACCTGAGGAAGATTAATTGTATTTTTTTGTTTTGTTTTGACAGTTCAACAGTTAATTAAAAAAGTATTGATTCCGCTTACGATTATATGTCTCCGAAAATAAAACAAAACCGCAATTATGATATAATACGTTATTTTCAATATTCTTGTAGGACTAGCGTTACCTACCCATTTTTGTGTAGGACACTGTTTTATTTGGACAAAGAATGAACTAACTTAACATGTATTATCTTGGTCCTACAGTTATTAATAAAAAAATATTAGTGTAGAAGTGACAATTTCCAAGCATAGGACTGGGAAAACGAACCATTCAATGTGTAGGACTATGCGACCATTTCATTATACAAATATTTACTAAGTAGCAAAAAAAATCAGCTGGTTAGTATAGTATATTGTGTCACAAGGGCAGAAAATGAGCTTTAGCAGCCCGAGGCTATTAGCTAATACCTAAAGGCTGCTAAAGCGTTTTCTGCATGTGTGACACACAACTGTTTTTCGCCTACAAAAAAAAACAAAAAATACGAAAATATAACAAAAATCTTTAATTTTATAAATACGGACAAAATTTAATGAGCAACTTAAGTAATAAAAATGTACCAATTTATTTATTATATATTCTTTCCAGTTGTTAAACAATTTATAGGTTTTCGTACCATTTCGCGTTGTCTTGTTAAGTAACAAATTTAGAGAAACATTACTACCTTTTTCTTATAAGTCTGGTGGAGTATTCGTAAATTCTTCATCACTGCCTGAATTACTATTCATTTTCACTAATTCACATAATCACAATTATTCAGAATCAGAACGTATTTTTATTTTAAAGTTTAATTCTCTTGATCCTACACTGACGTTTAATGAAAATGTATGTGAAATGTCAAAGTCAAAGGTGCGTTGATAGTGAAAATCGTGTTCTTTTTGATTTTTGCGGCCCAAGGCCCGGAAATATTACTTTCGGTCTGATTTTTAGGGTTGATATGATTCATTTTCAGACATGGTAGGCGAAAAATAATTTTTACGACCTCGTTATTTTGACATATTGGCAGTGGGGGACGCTTCAGTCAAACCATGCATTTTGTAGGACAAACGTTTTTTCGAGTTTATTATAAAATTATCGTCACTTATAAATACAAAACTTATAGCTGATTTAGACGTATCCAGTAGCTGTCGACAGTATCACTGTCCGTCAGCGCTGTCTCGAATAGAAAGTCCGTCTATTTTTGACGACAGTAATCCTCACCCGCATCCTCCCAAACACCCGAATCAGTCCATGGCGCATCTTTATAGAGTGAACAGTGGCGGCGTTTAAAAAATGGCCCGAAAATGAAGCGAATTAGAAACGTTGAACTTGTTTCAACTTTATAGAGAACACGAATGTTTATGGAATCTGCGTTGTACCTAATGCGTATAAAAACAAACAGCAAATTTTCTGACGTACGTCGTAACGCCAACCTGTACTCAGAGGGAACTTCTAGTTTTAGTTGTTGCTGCAAAGCAAAACCTCCCGTTATATTTCTATCGTTGATCCATTTTCTGACCCTTAACCTTTTTTTATTTAATATTTCTTTCTCAAGCATATCTGTAAGCTCCTGTAATAAGAGCGCGGACATTATTTTAATAGATTTCCTTTTAAAGAGCCCCACATTCATTTTCGTACGCACCTGATCAGAAGCACACATTCGCGACTCATGGACTCATGTAAACGATACGGTCCAGCGGTGGGCGTGTCCTAGCAAGAGTGACAGTGAAGCTGTCGACAGCTACTGTATACGTCTAAATCAGCTTTAACTGATAGTCATAAAATTTGGACACCCCACCAAATCGACATGTTTTACACCTGCGCACTTCATTAGCTACCACTATCGAGAATTTTTGCAGAGGAAAAAGTTGGGCGTCTCGTCAAACCGAAGCTTCTTACGGCTGCTGTACTAGTAGTTCTCTTGCTGCCAGACTTTGATTTACACTGACGTTTAATGATTTATGTGAAACGTCAAAGTCAAAGGTGCGTAGATAGTGAAAAAACTACAAAATCGCGTTCCTTATGATTTTTGCGGCCCGAGGGCAGAAAATGTTCGTTTCGATCTGATTTTTAGTGTTTATATAATTCATTTTCATATATGATATGCGAAAAACACAAGTAAAAAGGGTTCTTTCTTTATCTAACAGGGGGGGTCAGGATCTCCATTATCATTTTCATATATGATAGGCGAAAAACACAAGTAAAAAGGGTTCTTTCTTTATCTAACAGAGGGGTCATGATCTCCATTATGGTTTGTGTAGTTACGGAAAGAGTTTCAGTTGATCGCTCCTGCTTACTTGTATACACTTTGTATATTCGGTCAGCATACTTGTTAAGTACACTCAGGAGGTGTTCAATTTTATAATGTTTATTATCTGGGACAGTCTTCTCGTTGTTGGCGAAGTGTACGAACCTTAATAATAGTTCAAAACGAATCCTAGATATGTAGGAACTTACTCTACTTTCATATAACATATTTTACTCCAATATTCTTGTTCATCCCCATCTATATCAAAAATACTAAAAACAATTGCAATTTCATTTACGTCTATGTCAACCCAGGTATTAAGCTATTGCCTGATGAAATGGTTTCGTTCAAACTTTTTTCATGTTCGGCATACCCACATGTTAATTTGCTTTACTATTTCATCTAACACTTTAGTGTCTACAAATAAGTTATCAAAATCATGTGGCACCTTTCTGGTCACTTATAAAATGCTGGAGCACAAATCTGATACCATAAGTACAGTAAGAATGGGAGATATAGAATTCCAAGTTTAATAGCTTAAAACCTGGCTCCTTTGATGCTACCAAAAACGATGACTCTTTAAGCGTAAGCGGCATCCTTTGTCTGAATCCACGTGGACCCGACTCATCCTATTGGTTGGATAAGTTTAATTTGATTCGACAATAAGATTTGTAAGAAAAAATTAAAAGGATAGTACTTAAAATATCTTTATTTTCAATTTTTATACATTTTATTCTGATTGAAGCATTAATTATATTGATTGTCAGAACTCACGAAAATTTTAAATCATAATAAAATTCTGAAACAAAAAAAACAATTATTAAAATATTATTATCGGTTAGGGAATCGCAAAAATTGTTTAAAACTTTTACGAATTTCTTTTTTTGTGTCGTCTAGTTTGCATATAAAAACAATATTAATAATTTTTATTTATTTTATAAAATTAAATCATTAGGAATAATTTTAAGAGGAAGGTACTTGAAAATGAAATATGGACGTCAATAAAAAAACTTGAAAGAGGGAGAAAATAATTTATCGATAATGAAGATACATCAAAAACAAGAAACACTCTTATAAATTTCTATTGTCCAATCCAGGGAGAGAGAGAGAGAGAGAGAGAGAGAGAGAGAGAGAGAGAAAATAGATTCGAAATGGTATAAGCTACAAGAACCCCAGAACGGTAAACCATAGCGAAGGTGAGATTCGAATAAGGAAAAGTAGGTCATAAATGCAGTAGTAGGGGTCAGCTCTTTAGAAACAGATTTAATGGCAAAACATGTAGAAGATAATTTTTTTGCCAAGGTATCAATATGAGTCGACCATTTCAGGAATTTGTCTATATAAAGACCTAAAAACTTAATTGAGTTCACCGTTAGAATCGGATTATTGCTTAGAGTTATAGGCTGTAAAGTACCTCTGTAAGACATTGCTATGGTTTTACTGGTGTTGAAACAAAGCCCATTCGAGTCAGACCAAGACTTGATAGTAATTAGATCTTTGTTTGTGCTAGATTGTAATGTCTGTATATCAGAACTACTCCAGGTTACACTCGTGTCATCGGCAAATAAAGTAATTCTTCCACTTATTTTTAAGTCTGTGATATCGTTGATGAATAATAAAAATAAAATTGGACCTAACACTGAACCTTGAGGTACGCCACTGCTAATTGGCAGATTTGAAGAATTAGCACCATTAGCACGTACCTGCTGATTTCTATTTTCTAAGTAAGTTTTAAACCATTGCAAAGGAGAAGCCCGTACGCCATAAATTTGTAGTTTCTTAATTAAGATTTCATGATTAACACAATCAAAGGCCTTTGCAAAGTCACAAAATACTGAAGTTGTGAAAAGTTTATCATTAAGTGATGTATATATTTCATTAAGATCGGAAAACATTGCGTCACTAGTGCATTTTTTAGGAAGGAAACCATATTGATGAGGTGTTATGATGTTTTGTTTGAAAAGAAAGGGCAGTAGGCGATTTTTCATTAGCCTTTCTATTATCTTCGATAAGGTAGGTAATAGAGCAATAGGTCTATAGTTACAAGTTTCGGTTTTGTCGCCGCCCTTATGAAGTGGGATTATTATAGCTGTTTTTAGACAGCTCGGAAAGATACCAGATTCGAAGGATTCATTAATCAGCGAAGTTAAAATGTTAATTACTACATCAGGTATATTTGAAAATATTTTAGTGGACAAGCCATCATTTCCACAGGAAGATTTATTTTGAATGCTGTTTATGGTTTGCACTAGTTCGTACTTATCTACTGCCCCTAGGAAGAAACTATTAGTGACCCTTTTAGTAGGTAGGAGGAAGGAGAGAGCATCCTGGCCCGGAGCTATGTTAGAGCTGATATTCTTACTTACATTAACAAAATAATTGTTTAGTTCATCAGGACTAGGATTAACAGTGTTTGAAGAACGGGTTTTATTTCTTAAGTCATTTATAATAGACCAGGTTTCTTTGGAAGAGTTTTTAGCTCTTAAGATGCGATTTTTATAATAGTTTTTCTTAGTAGATTTGATAATTTTCCGATACAGTATTCTGTAGTTGTTGATATAATTTAATATTAGGGGGTTATCTGAGAATTTTTTAATATACATAAGTGACCTCATATTTTTTGAAGAAATTCTTATTCCTTTAGTTGTCCAAGGTTTAGTTTTAATGGGGCGAAGGGGAAATGCTGTATTGAAACACTTAATTATTTTATTTAGGAAGTCCAAGAATTTAGAGTTAATATCTTCAGAAAGACCATTCCAATTGATAGCTAGACACAAGTTATAAAATTTTTCAAAATTACGCTGAGAGAAAATTCTACCCAACTGACTGACTTTTTTTGGGGCTGCGCGTGGTACCGCAAAATTGGCAAAAACTGCTTCATGGTCCGAAAGACCTGAGCTAATTACTTGGTGTTCAACATCAGCGGGTTTAAAATCGGAGACTACGTAATCTATAATTGTTGATGATGTTTTGGTGATTCTAGTTGGCGAATCTACGTGCATAGTGAGTCTGAATGATTCAAAAATATTTGTCAAGGACTTTTGAGTAGCACATACATTAGCCAAGTCAATATTTAAATCGCCGCATAAAATTTTCCTACTTTTTATAGGCAATGCGTCAAGTAAATTAAGAAGATTCTCGAGAAAAAGGTGGACATTTGATTTGGGAGTTCTATAAACACAAATAATAAACAAATCAATGTTTTTGTTGTACACTACGGAGAATTCAAAGACATTTTCAGCTTGTAAAAAATCGTATTTAGAGACAGCAGAGAAGTCATCATTTAAGGATAAAATTAGAGTTCCACCATGGTCTGTAGTATTTCTGTCACACCTGCTAATTACAGTATATTTTTCAATAAAAATTGGTTCATCTACTTGTAACCAGTGCTCTGTAATAGCCACTATTTGGGGAAACCCTAACTCTTCCAAAAACAAATACAACTCCTCAGTTTTGTTCCGCATTGATTGAATATTAATCATAACCATTCTTGTCCAGTCTACAGTGCAGTCACCACCTCTTCCTCAGTCAAAAGTCAAAAATATCTAATAGAATAGAGTGATACCTCATATTAAAAGCATTTAAGACATAATTTTAATTTGAATCATTAATAAAAAAGTTAGGAGTAACTTGTTTAAATCAAGTGCTCAAGATGAGCACGATGACGATTTTAAAATCTTCCCTTACTTTTCTAAATATTTCAACATTGATATTTCTACAAACTTATGTAATATTACGCTCCAAATCCTCCAATGAATCAGGTTGTATTCGGTAAAGAATATTGTTTAAAAAGCACAAGAAAAAGTAATTTGGACATAGATCTGGAAAACCATTCAATGTTACGTCGTTGTCCAATCCATCTACGAGGATATACCTGATCCAAATATTCTCTTACTGGACGAGAATATGTTGTTGAAATAGTAATTTATGTATCAACGGCCCGAGGGATTGCAATTGCCTGAGGTAATTAAGGCTCATTAATTCCCGAGATACATAGATTATTTTATTTCTGATCGATTTTAATAAAATAAGCAGCAATGGCATTCACTAAATATAATAAAAAACGGACAGCAATATTCAGCAAACATCAAAATATCCTAACAACGGGAATTAAGCCTAATAACGGGAAATTAAGGCACCTCTAATATCCCAAGGGAGTTATGACCCTGTTTATTGATAGCGTAACTATGATGATATAAGCTTATAATAGCCCGGTCAGGAGTAATAGTAATTTATGTATCAAGCGAATTATAATGGCCTTAATTCCCGATGGCAAAGTTTGCGACAGCAATTGCCTGAGGTAATTAATGCTCATTAATTCCCGTGGTACATAGATTATTTTATTTCTGATCGATTTTAATAAAATTTATAACACAAAGCAGCAATGAGATTCACTAAATATAATGAAACACTGACAGCAATATTCAACAAACGTCAACATATCAAAAAATCAGGAATTAAGGAACCTCTAACATCCCAAGGGAGTTATAACGCTCTTTATTGATAGCGTAACCATGATGATATAAGCTTATAATATCCCGGTCAGGAATAAAATAATTTTACTAAACTTATTTACGAAATATTGGACAAACAACAGTTTCCAACAGTTTAAGGTACAAACATCCATTTAGATTTATGGGATTTCTTTAAATATCAGTACCAAACATTTTGGCGATACAATTAAACCAAGTCTAAAAAGTTCGGGTGAAGAATATTGAAAAGAAAAAAGTCTGGACAACAAGACCACAAACAAGCGATTGCGGACTGTTAATTCATGTAATAACTGATTTTGGCCACTAACTGCTTATGCGTCTCATCAGAGATGTTTTTGATAGTTTTAAGTAAAGGTTTGTTAAGTTTTTTTATCAGCTGAGATAACGAAGAAATGTTACGTATTTTATACTGAAATTGGTGATCATTCCGGAAGAAATGAATTTATCACGAGGTTCTTTATCCATTTTTAAATAAAGTTGTTCTTTTTCTTGTTTATTAGGAAATATTTCCTAACTAATAAAAATAGTTTCGAGACTTTCTTACCTTTGGATCTGCATAATATTCACATTGGGTCATTATCCATATTTTATCCACGAAGGTTACTACATTGTCTACAAAAATAACAATTTAACACAATGTAAACAACAAAACAACTAATTATTTTGGCTAAAAAATATACTGACACAAATAAATCTAGAAAAAAATAAGGTTAAAATTATAAAACACTGCAAATTTTTCATTTTAATAATTGGTTTTTGTTTTAAAATATACTAGGAAGCAACATAAATCTATGCTATAAAAGTTAAAATATTGTCTACTTATTGTTTTTATTAAAATAATAATTAGAGCAAAATAGACTATATTCAAATATTACACAATATGGATGATGATGGATATGGATTTTAGTCGTTCAATTGGAAGAATGTGTCACCTTTTCCCCCTCTTTTACGGCACTGACTATTGTAAATTTTTTTGTATGCATTTTATGTAAAAAAAATTTGTTGCATAGGGTTGCATAGGGTGAATTCACGATTAAGTAAGGTTTTAAATTTTATTAAAAGTTGTTTCTTTTCCATCCATTTTTCAATAACAATGAATGACTGTATTTTCTGTACAGATGTTTTCATTGTGCAAGGCAACGTTAAATGTATTTTTATGGTAGGTAAACAATACATTGGCTGACTTTTATTTGACAATTCTCCAATTTATTCTATTGTAGTATTGTAGTATTTGTATTGCATGGAATGAATAGGAGTTTCGTCCGCAAACGTGGCAATTTGAGATTCTTTTTTGATTGAAACGTTTAGAGTAAAGAGAATCTACATTATGGGGCCCATAACCCTACCCTGAGATACGCCAGAATTGAGATATTAAATAACATTTTTATGTAAAATGAATGTCTTGACCACTCAACTAATATATTATATAATTTTTAAGTTGTGGTTAAAATATTTATAAGCCAAAATATCAGTATTTTGCAAGATTAGGTATTTTTTGTTTCAATAAATGATTTTAAATTATTTACCCAAGCTTTTGGTCATTGTATAACATCTGTCGTACTTTTCTGCTTGCTTTTCCGTAAATACTGTTGGTAAATATTTGTCAAATTTTTTTGCATCAATGTTGAAATTTATATCTATCTACAAAAAAATTGGTCAATAAGATATTTATGATTAAAAATGTAAGATAATTTGTATTAAACCGTATTATACTTACCACGCCTGATACCAACCATATGCATGCCAAATATTCCTGAAAAATACAATTATTTTTTTAGTATCATCCATAACGTTTTCATCTGGGATTTTAATATAACCGCGACTTTCATATATTTTTTAATTATGTCAAAATTTTACAAAACAGGATTAGTGTGGGACAATTTGGCTAAAAATTGTCTTTTATCGGGTTTCATCAAATACGATCAAATAACATGAGAGGACTTGTCTGAATTAATTATCATGCCATTTTTCCTATAATAATAGTAATTTGGCATACCAAAATTATGGAGTTACTTCTATATTAATCACTCCTTTAAAAAAGGAGAGAGGAAAAAATTATAAAAATAAACGTTAAAACAAATATTTTGAAAATATTTTTTAGTATACATATTGATCGTTAATGACAAGGTGAACTAGAGTATATTAAATGCAACACCCGTTATACTTGCTATATTTTTACTCTTCTATAACTTACAGGGTACTTTAAAAGATTTATTGCTTGTTAATAACATTAACATCATATACAAATGCATTCAAACAATTGCTACAAGTCTACTGATATTTAGTACTTGTGTACAGGGCGAGTTAAAACTAGGACTACGTATTTTTTAAATATATTTTGTCATTGGAACAAACCCATTTTTGATAGTCCTTTGAGTTATTTGTGATTTTAATGAGCCAAAATTGTAATTAAAAAAATGTTATATATTTTCATTTCTCTTATTCATAGTATAGAGTCTTTTTTCTGGATAGTAAAATCACTTTTTATACAGGGTGTTTCATAGTTAAAACGACATACGTTAACTGTAAATAGAGGGAACTTGGGTGATTCCAAATAACCTTGGTTAATGGGTCTAACGTCTTTATTAACCGAGATACAGGGTGTTTCATCCATTTTGCCAATATTTTGATAAGCCGTAACTTTAGAACCAACCTGTAGATTTCTCTCATACTTGGTACAGGCATAGTTAGTTAAAAGCCCAATCCTATAGTGTTAGAACCACAATTAAAATCCGGATCTATCTTAATTAACCGGATTAAGAAGAATTTGCAAAATTTGAAAATCCCCAAAACAACACCCTGTATAACAGATTTTTTAAAATTGGGATGGATATTTGAAAAGAACGGAAAAAAATGAGTTAAAGTGAAAATTGTTTTTAAGTGCACATCCCATTCTACTACTGGAGTTTTAACGTCAAATTACATCAAATGCATTTTTTTCATTTTCACAAGCAGTAACTTTCGAAATACCTGGTAGATTTCTTTCATATTTGGTACAGGTATCGTTTTTTAGTAGCCCAATCGTATAATATAAGAAAAAAGATGTGTTATTGTCGAAGCTTACTTGATAGTTTAAGTTTTGTATCCGGAATTAATCCGAAAAATTAAATCTGTATTTTTTTTTGTAGAACGCTCTTGTGCACTTATAAAAATATTTAAGTAGAACACATCTTTTGTCCTTTTTTTCTTTTTTTTAATACCTAGGTATCCGATTACATTTAAAAAAATCTGATATGCAGGATGCTATTTTAGAGATTACCAACTTTTACAAATTTTTCTTAATCCGGATCTGAATTTTAACTTTAGTTCTTGTATTGGACGATTGGGCTATTTAGACAATCTACCTGTATCAAATATGAAAGAAATCTACAGTGTGTTTCCAAAGTTATGGCTTATGAAAATGACAATATGTATTGCATTAATTAATATGTAGAACGAGATGTGCATTTATAAAAATAAGTCAGAATATCTCAGTTTTTGCCATTCGTTTGGAATGTCTAATCCAATTTAAAAAATATCTGATGTACAGCGTGCTGCGTTGGGGATTTTCAAATTTTACAAATTTTTCTTAATTCGTATCTGGATTTTAACTGTGGTATAGTCCTTAGATTATACGATTGGGCTACTAAAAAATGATACCTTTACCAAATATGAAAGAAATCTACCACGTATTTCGAAAGTTACTGCTTGTGAAAATGAAAAAAATGCATTTGATGTAATTTGACGTTTAAACTCCAGTAGTAGAATGGGATGTGCACTTAAAAAAAATTTTCACTTTAACTTTTTTTTTCCGTTCTTTTCAAATATCCAGCCCAATTTTAAAAAATCAGTTATACAGGGTGTTGTTTTGGGGATTTTAAAATTTCTTCTTAATCCGGATCTGGATTTTAATTGTAGTTCTTACACTATAGGATTGCACTATTAACACACTATATCTGTACCAAGTATGAGAGAAATCTACAAGGTGGTTCTAAAGTTACGGCTTATCAAAATATTGGTACCCTCTATTTACGTATGTCGGTTTAACTATGAAACACCCTGTATTAAAATATTTGTAATTTCTGATGTTTTTACTTTTAGTCTAAGGTTTGTTTTTAATAACTTTTATTATCCAGAAAAGAGAGATTTAAGTTATAGTTTATTTTTTTGGCCACTAAAATGTTTAACTAAAATTAGTGTTTAGAAAAAAAATAATATATTTAAATATCTTAGCAGTAAATATGAGTCATAATTGAGTTAAAACACACAATTTACAAGTATGACATTAAAGTGTTTTAAAATGAACCTATCCAAATGAATTTTTTTCCATAACAATGGATTATATGACCTTCGTGCTGGTTGAGAGTAAAAAAAATGTTCCTTTCAAGAAGAATTTACGATAGATGACACTCAGGAAGAAAATAAATTAAATGTACTTTTTAGCCCTACTGAAAATCCACTTACCAATATTAGAGAGATTTATAATAATTCTCATTGGTTAGATAAGGATTGTAATGAAAGAGTTTCACAAAAATCGTAATGTAAACAGACATAATTTCCACACTATTGCTACTTTTTGTACACATTCAAACAATATGGTCGTTGAATATTTGGAGAGGAATATTTGGACTTTACTTTACTTTATCTGACGTCATTTACCTTAGTTTTATTTTCATATTATCTTAATTTTATTCGCAGTGTGAAAGAATAAAGAAACAGGCACGTTAGGTTTTTGTTGATTTTAAAAAAATGTATTTTCTTTAAATAAAAATTAAGTTGTTTTGAAATTTGACTATCGATATAAAGATCCACTATTGAAAAAATGTAATTCTACTCTTACCTTTGCTTTAGGTTGTTTTCTAAAATGACCATTTCTAAGACCGTCTATCATTTGTTCTGTAACTCCTGTTAGAGTAATACATTTCTTTCGCCATTCCAAAACATCTTTTCGTTCCGACCCTTGGTAGTCCTAAAAATATAAATGATGAGCTGTAACTAAAAACTAAGTAGCTTTTAAATATAAATATAATAATAGTACATTAAGCAATGCATTTCATATGGCATTCTGTTATGACACGAGTCCAAGTTTAAAAAACGAATCGCGCAGCGATGAGTTTTTTAAAGGACGAGTGTCATAACAGCCATATGAAATAAGTTGCTTATAATACTTTTTATATTTTGCCATTTTATTAATTTTTTAATAAATTTATACTTTGCATATTATAGAGAAGTTTGCTTTAAAAAAAATGAGTTGGTAGCACTGTTGTAGAATTTTTAAAATTTGACAGATTTGAAATTTAATTTCAATAGACAACTGTCAATTCATGTCATTTGTTGATTCATATTACCAACCATATAACACAAAAAGGTGCGTACTCTAATGAAACATTAGAGTACTCAAATGCGTATCATAATGAAAAATATTATAGATGCAAAATATAAAAAATTGTTTAATAATACTGTTTGTAGTATACATATTTAATTTATTCCTTAAAAACTTCATGTGTAGAGTAAATAAGACTCAATTTCTGTTGTTTTTTTTATTTTTTCATCCAAACTTAACACCATTCAATCATTTTATATACACAGAGTGAGCCAATTATCTCCCTATAGCCCAGTTGTCAGAGAGTTTGACCTCACACAAAATGTGATTTTAATGAAACTTGGCAAAAATATTTGCTGCTCTAAAGTGTATGCTAACTTCACAATTTCGAAAATAAAATCAAAAAATTTGATTTTTCCATTATATCTCGAAAAAAAATAAAAATTTCGAAAAACGAATAGCACCACGTGAAAGAGCGAAAAATTTTACTAAAAATTATATTATAAGTTATTTTAAAAAAGAATTTGTATTACTATAAAAAATTATTAAAAATAAGAAAGCAAATTCGAAAACTCTACGCGCGCCGAGACGTTGAATACAAATATTCAGACGAGGCGTTCAGAAAAACTAAAGTATCTGTGCCGTATCTGTGCCTAAGATATACGCAAAGAAATAAAAAAGAAAACATTTTAAAAAGAAGCTTTGCCAGGGAGCCATTAGTTTTTAATTTATTTTTTGTTTTCTCATAGAAAATGTGAACGGAAGTTTTAATTTCTAAAATTCTCACTGACAAAAATAACTTCACGTGGTGCTATTAGTTTTTCGAAATTTTAATATTTTTTTTCGAGATATAATGGAAAATCCAAATTTTCGAAATTGTGAAGTTAGCATAGACTTTAAAGGAGCATCTAAATAAATAAAGATGGTTTTCACAGCGTGTGTCTCTAATTATTGTAAATTTATTACATTACTAAATTTAAAGATTAATTAAAGATTATTAGATAAATCGTGCAAGTTTTCTATTATGGACAGCTCTATAATTCTTCTTGTGAATTTATATTAAGGAAAAGTTGTGGTAACCAGAAATTAAAGTAGGGCGATCACAGCAAAAATACCAAGAGAATGTCATTGAACAATATAGACATTTTAAGCATTTATTTATTTATACATATTAATTTACTCTTTAAACCTTTTTGTTCTGGGTTTGTTTATTATTTTTATACTAAATAAATTTTAAAATAAAAAGTAACTGTAACTAACAGTCAAATGCTTTCCAAATCGTTTTTTAAAAATAAAAAAACTGAAAATTGTGAACTTATAAAATATGTCCACTTTCTCAGTATCTTTTAAATTTATTTTTGCAAGATAATTTATATATACCATATAGATTAAAAATAAAAATTCTTGTGGAAAGTAAAATAAATCAAACATTAAAGTTTCGTTTAATTCAACAGAATTTGTGTCCAAAGGAACTTTGAAATACTATAGTTTTAATAATTGTGACACTGAAAGGCGAAAACTTTAATTTAAATAAACATAATACTTACATTGACAGTAAAAACACAATAAACGCAATGTAAAGAACACAAAAACAAAATCAGTTTAACACTTTCCATTTTCTTTTTTTTATCAGAAAGATGTTTATTTTCTCGCAACAAAACTTTTAAAGAAGTAGTACCTGGGTTATGTACCTTACTCTTTTATTAACAAAAATCAACTATTTAAAATGATTTGATAATTATATTAATATATATTAATTATCAAACCCGGACGTTTTTTTAGTAATTGGTACTTATACTTATCACAATACTAATTAAATATCAGGTTACTCGAATTATATCCGGCATTGCTTTAAGAGTTATCTGCTTTATCAGCAGGTCCAGTTTCCTTATCCTTTCCTTTTTGTTATATTAGTTTGAATACAAATGGTTTAAACGTTGAACTATCTGGGACTAATACAAAAATCTACCTTTTTATATTGTTGCCTCACTAGCTCCATTTGATAATAATTGTTTTCTGAAACCCAGTTTAAGGTAATTAATTTTTTACATCAAAATTACTTTCTACATTTTTCGTATTCTGGGGTATACTTCTAATTTTGTTCTTTTTTCAAACTGTAGGTATTATATAGAAAACAAATAAACGATTCAAGATACCCCATGAATAGTAGGTCTTGCTCGTTATAACTGAGATATTATTGGGTATTTCACTCAATTTCTCTCTTGGTTCTAAACTTATGGTTTTTTGATATTTAGCCTGTAATAGTATTTTTCGTAACAAGTGTGGAAAATGAATTTTTCCGTATACGAAACTGAGAGCGAAGCGGAGTTTGGTCAAGCAGTTAAGTACAGAAAACGCATTTTCCACAATCGTTAGAAACAATTATTTTTCTATTAGTGGAGTCGATCTGGCGGAAAAAGCCCGATAAAGGTAGTCGCTCTTTCCGAAAAAAAATTTTTCTACTAACGTGCGGAAAAGTCCACTTTTCCGCACTCATTTTAGTGTTGAAAGAGTAACTTTTCCGCACTAGTGCGGAAAAAACTATTTTCCGCACTAGTAAATTTGTTAAGTTTTTGGGGAGTATACTGACATTTGAATATTTAAAATATATATTTGTATGGTTGTAGTTTACAAAATGACTGAAAAATTAAGAAACTTATTAGAATTCTGCTATAATTTTTAATAAAAAGAAACGTACGTTTCAAAGATTTTTTAATGGCCCTGGTATAAGCCTCATCAAATGAATGTCAAATAATAATAAACATCTGACATTTTTTATTTGTCACTTTGAATCACCGTAGCAACAAAGAAAAAATAGAACTAGAACTAGAACTGCAAACTTGGGTCTACTACCATCAAAATCCTTTTATAGGTATGAAAAGGAATATATTTTGTTTGAAAACTGGTACCAGAATAAGGGAATTAAAACTTTTAAAGAAGACGTTTTTTTGGCTTATTTCGCTGAAATTTCCAAAACATGCAAGCCAAACACTCTTTGGTCCAGGTACTCAATGTTGAAAAGTGTAATTAAACTCAAAAAAGACGTCGATTTAGGCAAGTTTTTCAAGGTCACGGCATATATAAAAAAACAAAACATTGGATTTAGACCCAAAAAGGCAAACATTTTCTCAAAAGAAGAAATTTTTAAGTTTATAAATGAAGCGCCTGACAAAATTTATCTTCATATAAAAGTCGCTACGATTTTTGGTTTGGCGGGCGCATGTAGGCGAGAAGAATTAACAAAGATGTCTTTAGATCATATTGATGACAAAGGAAATATTTTATTGATAAATATCCCAGACACAAAAAACCACTCTTTCATAAGCTTTGCGGTTTCTGAGGAAGCTGAAAATAGAAAATTGCTAAATTTGTTTAGAAAGTATGTGAGTTTAAGAAAGCCTGAAACCCCACATAAGCGATTTTTCGTGAAATATAAGAAAGGAACTTGCACTGTACAATATATCGGAATAAACACCTTCGGAAAAATGCCATCAGAGATTGCAAGTTATCTGAAGCTTCCAAATCCTGAATTATATACGGACCACAGTTTCCGACGTTCCGCCGCCACAATGCTTGCAGATTCCGGAGAAGGAATAACAAATATTAAACCCCTTGGAGGTTGGAAATCTTCTAGCGTCGCAGAAGGTTATGTAGAAAGCTCACCAAGTCCCCAAAAGAGCCTATCGAATAAAATATTAAACTTCAGTGATGCTGTCGCTGGTCCTTCCACTAGTCAGCAGCTGTCGCCAGTAAAGCCTTCCAAAATGACCTCTTCCAGCCAAGTTCCCATCGCCACGGTTACAACAATTAGTGCTGACAAAGCAGTGGAAAACCGAAATCTGACTATTTAATGATAAATGTTTCTTTATGTTAATTTTTGGGTTTTTTCCGCACGCTAGTAGAAAAAATAGTGTACCTAACACGTGGTAAAGTGACTTTTCCGCACTTGTTAGGTAAACTACTATTTTGTCATTTCATAGATTCGAAGTCCCTCTTTCACGTTATCATTATATGAAAGCTAAGAGAGGTTTATTCGGATCAAAACGACTTATAGTGGAGGGAAATTAGAATTTTACATGGATGTAAGAGCTAAGTCAATTTTTTGAAATTTTTTCAATTTTATACATAAAAAAAAGCTTGTAAAAAATCTTTCAATAAAGTACCCCGCACCGAACTTACGGAAATTGGCCCTCGGCTAAAATCTTTGAAACTCGGGGATATTATCCGAAAATCGATGCTGATAAAAAGTCTCCATGGACGCGAGGTCCTAAACCCCGATTCTCATGAGTTATTTTGACCACAATCAGAAGAGTGACTATGAGCATATACACGAATTCTCATACCATCCCCTTGTAATAATCCATTAGACGTCTATCTATCTAATACATAAATATGTAATATACATAAAATATTCATATATATCATCTATACATATACAGTGTGTCCAATTAAGTCGGCACCATATGGAAAACTTTTTTATTACTTGTTTTATGAAAAAAGTTATTCTTGATAAAAAGTTCTGTATTGCCTAAAACCCAAAATTAAACACTCAGATATCAATTTTTTGCATTCGTATACGAGGTTTGTCAAAAAATATGAATTTTCCTTAAGAGTATAGTACCTTTGTTTTTGACAATATCGAAAATTGTTATAAAGAAAATGTGTTTACATTAAAAAATAACTTTCTAATATGCAACAATGTTTATTTACATTAAAAAACGTTTCTAATTAAAACAGTTACCTCTAATTTTTATTGAACACTGATTGATCGATTGCTTAATCGCCTGTTTGTAACATTGTAGGGATGCATTTAAATGGATAATAAATTGTTATCACAGAGAAAAGTTCGAAAAGAAAACAAATCATTTTTTATGTAAATAAACATTGTTGCATATTTGAACGATATTTTTAAATCTAAACATCTTTTCTTTAAAACACTCATATTCATATATAGGTAACTATCATGTATATGTAAATATTCATATATGGAGAAATAACCCTTGTCTCTGCATTTCGTCTCTTCTTGTGTTAGAGCAGATAAGAGAAGAAGGTGTATGAAATAAGATCCGAAGAATCGTGAAATTGAGATGAGCTGGACAGAGATAAGAGAAAGATAGAGAAGTTGAGATAAGATTAGAAGACAGATAGAGAGAGAGACACTCATAAATTACATCAAATGCCGCTAGTATCAGTTTTACCCAACATGGAGGTAACTAATCGGACTAACACCTATTTTTTTCTTTTTGTTAAATCTTTTTGTCATTTTTCAATCAATTAACTATCTCGACTTCGAGAAGATCGTGGGCATTAGCTGCCTGTGCTGCATTTCTCGTAGTTTGTAACAGCATAAACATTGTTGCATATTAGAAACAAACCTCGTATACGAATGCAACAAATTGATATCTGACTTCGTTTTCAAAACCAGATCTACTCCACTATATAAGCGTGCGGAAATAACCAACAACTATGTTCAAATTTTTATTCAAAATAATCAATTTTATTATAAATAAACTAAAACTACCTCCTCCTTTTCAAGGTTGCTTATTTTATTTTTTAGGCACCATAGGGCGCGTTCACAATTGGCGACACGACATGGTGGTGGGGATGAATTTACATTGAAATCGATGGAGTGGCATCCCCACCACAATATCGTGTCGGTGTCATGTCGCTAAGAGGGGAAAGCGCCCATCGACTGAAAGTTTCATATTCTTTGTAGTATCGTTTTTCCGATTTTTTTTTTGATAAAAACGAATTAACATTCTTTGCGACTTCAATGACCTCATCTGGAACTCACTCTATTGAGGTTTCAACTGCACCTAACTAGTTTACTAGACGTCATGATTTTTGATAATCAACAAAAATTATATCACTTAGATAAGCAGATAGTAATAATAATTATATAGGAGAGTATTATAAGGTAATTAATTAAATAAATTGAAGATGATAATAATATGTGTTATGTATGTTATATTACAGCGGAAATACCAAGTTGTGTGGTATTAATTAAATTAATAATTAAAATAATAAAATCAGTTAATTTTTGATCATTCGTGGTATTAACCCCAAAAAAATTATGTATCAGTTGTAATAGTAAACAAGCACGTCAGGGTTGTACTGTACAAATTGACATACAAATTATTTTTTTGTTTTGCCAGTCGTAAGTCTAGAAAAAGTATGAAGGCAAGTTTTAGTTTCTTTATGAATGTAAAAAACCTAATTATTTATATACGAAATTTGAAATTTTATTAGTACAACCCTGTAGTTTTGGATACTACGTAATAATAATTTATGCAAATCGTTAGCAACCATACTAAGAACCATTCGAGGTCGTCTCGTATAATATCTGATACTGCAATGTTCCATTTACCGGCCGCAAATAAGTACAGGGTAAGTAGATTTAATGGACAGGATGAAATAAAGTATATTAGTTTTGTTTTTGCCCTTAAACCATGGTCAAATGTATCAGTTCTTTGCTTTAGAGAGTGAGTTATCGTTTTTTCGGTAGATGCGCTTTTAACCATGGGAGTACCTAATATTTAAAAATGTACTAATAAAATATTTAGTATTTCATCGGTTATTTATGATTTATCTATTTTTAATTTGAGTTATTTTTGCTTCGTATAAAAATGATTTTTTAACAAGGTGTCGGTAATTTGTTTTGAAGGATCATTTATTTATGACAATCGCCTTAATTTTGTTAAATGAATCTTAAGGAATCAAGACAATTTGTTTCCTAAGTTGTTATCGAAAGTCTTGATAAAATATATTGTTTAATATTAGATAATAAATTAAAAATAACTTTAAAATTCTTTAAAAAAAATTGTTTTAATTTGATATGCCTAATAAGTAAACGAGTTGAATTTATGCATTTTCAAGTAGATAAGTTTTATAATACCACTTTTTAAAATACCTGTAGGCATCTAGAGAGACATATTTTCTTACCTTCTATGCTTTTATAGATTTGGAATAGTCAAATGGTTTTGCTTTAATCTTCTAGTATGAAGTTGTAGATATTTTTTAGGTTATTTAACGAATTGTTGAAAAATAGTTTATTTTTACCATTGCATAAACAAATAGTAAATGCGCAAACATCCAAAAAGAGAATGAAAACAAACAACTCATTTATATATTTATTTAACATATTGTAGTATCATGTTAAGTAATCTGTTTTGACTTCGGTTACAAGAAAATGAATAACTGAAAAAGAAAAATAACGTTAAATTAACAAAGTTTCAATAAATAAAATTTAATATTTAACGTATTGTATTTTTTTGTCCCTACGACGGAAGCCTTATTGTGATTTCTGCTTTGTATTGATATGCCATGAATTGAATAAAATCAACTTTTCATTCATTAAACAAAAACATTTTATCTGTTCTACGATAAAAGTTCTTTAGTGCACTGTTCTTGTGTGGATAAAAAATATATTTTAAGAAGTAACAACATACCTCAGGATTTTTATCATGGGCACATTTGGTTATTTCCCATGCGGACTCTAGCAAGTCATGTTTACCTAATAACAAAAAAATGGGTAAAAACGAAAACAAAACCACAAGTATAGTAGATACAGTAGTTTCACTTCGCGCAATTTTTGGTTGTAATTTTCAATATCAGGCGGTTATAAAAAATGAAACTGCTGGACACCAACATGAAAGGTTCCGACGCTAAGTGAGACTACTGTATCTACTATACTGTGATAAAACTCTATCAAAGTTAGGGACCTAAAAGATCTGTTTTAAACGGTATTTCAGTGTCATTATGCTTACGTAATATTTTAACAAAACTAAATTAGTAGCTTATGATACCAGGACGAGAAGTTTTACTTTTTCGGACGATTATGAAGTTCGCCGGCTGAGACGTTATTCACAGCGTGCAAACCATAAGAGTCTGAAAAAGAAACTTCTCATCCTCGTTATCATACAATATTTTTTATTCGAATGTTAAAAATATTAATAAAATAAAGAAAAATACTAGTTCTACTTATAATTTTCCCATTGTCAATGGAGCTAGTGTTAAAAAGTATAGTACTGAGCTACATCATTTTTAAAAAACACGTTTCATTGCATTTGTATAGTGTAAGAAGTACTAAAATAAATATAATATACGCAATACTTTTCAAAGCAAAATAACGTGTAGAATTTATAGACACAGATTTTCGAGTTATGATAAGATACACCAGTGTTATTAGAACTTTTTCATTGAATTTGAGGGTTGCGAATAGCTGAACGGTTCTGTCAGTGCAATATAAACTACACTAAAAAGCACATCCCCAACAAGTCATTCATAAGTTTCAAATATTCCGTGCCCAAGGATGAAGTGAGATAGATATATAAAAGTCCAGAACATGGCAACGAATTTATGCTTCGATGCATGGGCGTACCGTTACAGAGGGAAATGGGATGTGACACAATATATTTATTTTTTTTAACGATTTTAATTTTACCGGTTACATAGGAAATTTAAAATACTAATGAAAATATATTTATTTAATCAAATTAATTGTAAAAAAATTTAGGATCAGTTATTTCGCTAGTCCGCTCTGAACACCTAGTGTTCGTCAATGTAGGATCAAGGGATAATTCATCATTTCCTTGCAAATGTGTCGATGTTGTTTTTATCAGGCTGTTCGACTATCAGGCTATTCGGTATTGAGGTAGGAATAGGGAACTAACTACAAATTAAACACTGATGAATTATTAGTTGTATCATCCTGAAATAAAAAAAAAATGTTGGTATAGTAGGAACCTTCTACGTTTAGATAAATCCTGACAAATATATAAACTGTTTTAATCTTATCGAACCTATAACAGAAAAAAATTAGTAAATATCAACTAACGAAAACGTTGGCAGAAGTAACAAATTTCTACATCTACTATTTTTTGTGAGGCAAGCTTCGTTTTATTTTATTTTTTGTCCCCTACGCTACATTAAAATTATATACATTCATAATCCACGAAGCAGGCGAGAAGGCATTCACAGTGAAACGACATACAATCAAATAAGTAATTAGTTAAAACTACAATTACAGAATACAAAAATTTTCAATAAAAGTTAAGATTCATAGGAAATCACTAGAGTTTAAGCAGAAATGTTTTTGAATGCTTAAAATATTCAACATATTCTCAAAAGATTGGTTTGACCTTTCACATTACATAAATTTATGCCATAATGCTTAAACAATATTACTGGAAGTACCTTATATTTTAAGTGAAAAATGTTTGTATTCTAGTAAAGCTTCGCAAAAGTATTTTTAAATCTTATAGCCTAAATTTATTAAAAAACAAATAAACATAGGTATATTACCTCGATATTGGTTTTGCATCTGTTTTCAAATATTTCCTTCCACTTGGTTTATATTCAAATTCATTATCACGGAGATGAAAAACAAATATAATCATTTGTAGGTATGAACTTCACTGCCTCAAATCTTCTCCTTTCAACATTTGCAGGAATCCTAAAAGTCATGTCTTCGTATAACTGTTAAATGAAAAATATTACCAAAACACTTAGGTAGTTTGACAGAAAAACAAAATGTGATTTAATTTTTAACACAATATATGAAACTTACATAATTATAAGTCGTTGCAATAAGTTAAAATAATCCTGTATGCATTATTAAAGAATTTATACAGTCGATAAAATACTAAATTCTACGCCCCTGAACTATGTTTATAACCTTAAATATAACTTACCGATGAAATGATATATCGGGATTTAAATAATCCAGTTTGCGGCATAACACACATTGTTGAACCATATTTGTCTATTCAATCAATTTAAACCAATAAATCAATATGAAAAAGAAAATTTTAATCCAGCACGATATAAAACACATTAGTAAACAAACACCAATGTACTGAACATGGCCGACACAAATATACTAGTACCATTCTAATGGTTTCGCTTCATTCATAAATAACAATGTTTGATAGCGCTTCGTTGCCGCTTCTTTCAAATTTTCGCAGAAATGGTTGAAACTTAAATCATTGTAAAGTATCTTTGTCAATATTTATCTAGCAATATAATTTGTTGTGTTATTAGTTTCGAAAATTAGTGTTAACGTAGATGTACAATTATTTTAGCGAAACAAAATATCTCATTTTCCAAGATAATTTTTAAATAGATTTAGGATTTTGGTAATGACGGAAAAAATATGATAACTTTGACAACATTGAAACTGATAATATAAATTCAATAACACAGCGTTTAGACTGTTACGTGTTGTTGTCCCCAGCCGAAATATCAACAAACTCGATCTTATTGTTCTAAATCTATGCTAAAAAGCAACATAACAAAAAAACAAGTGTAAGAAATGTAATATAGCATAACATGACCTACAAATGTCACTTGGTTTTGTTTAAAAACAAAAATAATAGCAAGTCAATATGTTATTCCAATAAGAAATGTATAAATGGCAAAGTTTCATTTTTTAAGATACACCAAATATTATTGAACACAACTATTAATTTAAAATTAAAAGAAAAAGGTAAGCCAAATATATTTTAGTTTTCCGCACAGTACACTGTCTGAAAAAGAACTTTTTCGGACGTGGAGTGAAAAGTTCTTGTTCTTGTTATTGTGTACTGTCCACAATTTGTTGTTTTTTCACATATTTGAATAAAAAGGTATTTTTATACTTACCAGACTCTCTTTCCGCTACGATACAATTGTGGTACAAATGAGCTAATTTACCCTTTGCATGCGGTGGTTCCAGTTTCATCATGAATTCATAATCCCCATGAAAGTGAGTTATTTAACTAAAATAGGGACATTTAGATTTAGCACAGATGTAGAGTTAATCGTACATATTGCAAGTTTAATATCCAATTTTTGCTTGCAACATCTCGTTTATTATTTAATTTAAAAAATGTGTTAATTGTTCATTTAAAACAATAACAAATATACTTAACATTTAAAAGATATTTTATTCTCAATGTTGGTTATTTCGCCAAATTGAAAACATTGTCTTAACGAAGAAGTTGTTAATATTAACTTTTAACAGTAATTAAATGATAAATTAATACATTTCTAAACCAAACTTATTGTATGTGTTTTATAAATATTTGGTACCCGTGTGGTTACACGTCAATTATTTTGCAACTATAGACAGGTGTTCTAAGCATTAGACTCGTTTGCAGTAGAGGTACCGGCGCTAAAAATTACAAATCACCTCATCATTTAAATCCACTCAATCTGAAAAAAGCCATTTTACTGCTTTTCCAGTTGTAAGAGCTTAAGGGTCCCTAACAGAATTTCTTTTTAGTAATCAAGTAAGTGAATCTTTTGCTCTTAGTTCATGCAAATATTGCCGTAAAAAGATTTTAGATATGAAATAAAAGTAAAGTAAAAGGTTAATTAAATAATAATAATAGAAAAGTTTCTCAAAGTTGAAAACGTTATTTAAATCAGTAAAACATTGTAGTTCTCTTGCTGATTGTTCTCTATGTTTGAAAATTTTTAACTAACAATAACTCAAACCAGTTGCCATAGACCGAACAAATTGAAATGAAAGTATTAATAAAATTTTAGATTGACAATTCTCATTCTAATCCACACAGCCACATTCTACTCATTTTTACCAAAATCAATTCAATGTCATTTTAAACTTCAAAATTTTCATATTTTTGACCCCATTTTGAAGGTGTTCCCGAAGTGGTACGGAGGGGCACATCAAACCCTAAGCTTACTTTTTTATGCTCTATCAAAATCTGAAGTCAGAATTTTAAAATTCATAAATACAAAGAATCAACACACACATACACATATGGAATTCAGATACCGAACAATTTGTTCGGTGAAAATAGAACCAACCATAGGACTGCTGGTGAACTCCAGAGTTCACTATAAATTTGACGTCTAAGTATTTTGCAAAGTTCAAAAGCTTCTATTCTGATACAGTACTATAACAATAAATAAATAAAATAAATTGTTCGTGAAATAATTCTTATCAAATAATTTATATAAAATAAAATATTTTAGATTTTAGTTTTTAGATTTTAGATCAAGTTTTTTAATACTTATGTTAAATATTTATATATATTAGATATTTATACTTACAACGCCTGAATGTATCCAAATGCAAGTATTGTATCGCTTAAAAATAAAATAAGAGTTATTCAATATTTTTTTAACATTTTGGAAAACATAAATATGTTTGATTATAATAGTAATTCCGGTTATACAGTAACATAGTTAACTTAAACTAATGTACAATTTTCTTTAAGTGATCAACTCTTTATCTAAAATAAGTTTTATGTGTCATTTTTTTAGTTAAGTCCTTCCATATTAATTAAGTATATCTGGCTCTTGTTTTTCTCAATAATTTATTGGATCCTGAAGAAGTTCTTGCTATAAATCTTACCTTTATACGTAATCCCCCGCTAAAATCACCGCTTCTGGTAGTGTTGATTTCTTCTTCAGTAGCTCCAGTAATAAATTGACATTCAGAATGCACATCTTTGGCTAACTCTCCTAATATGGGACCAAAATCCTATCATAAATTATTTAAAATTATCAACCAATCTAACAGGATATACTGACGAAATGGGAACATATATTGTTAATATCGCATTGCGTTATATCTCGAAAAATGGAAAAATGTCGAAATAGTCTATTGTGTCACAAGGGTAGAAAATGAGCTTTAGCAGCCCGAGGCAATTAGCTTCATGAGCGAGCGAAGCGAAGCGAGAGTAGGTAGACTGCTAAAGCGTTTTCTGCATGTGCGACACACAACTGTTTTTCGCCTATCAAAAAAAAACAAAAAATAGGAAAATATAACAAAACTCTTTAATTTTATAAATACGAATATTATCAAAACTATTATTTTCCTTGATTTTAAAAGTGCTTTTCAACATTGAAAATTCAGACCATAGTGTGGCTGCATTTATAATCTTTGATCTTTGCGATAGATAAGCAAGTAATACATTTTCTGTTAGGTTCTTTGCTTTTTTACTTTTTTTCCAATTCATAACATTTTTCGTAACGTTGTTGTGACTTTGTTGGTAATAAATTTAAAGAAACATTGGTTGCTTCTTTTTGCAATTCTGGCGAAGTATTCGGAAATTCTTTATCACAATCACACAATTTAGAGTCAGAACTTATTATTATATTACAATTTTTTTGTCTTGTTGACTTTGATTTACACTGACATGTAATGAAAATTTATGTGAAACGTCAAAGTCAAAGGTGTGTTGATAGCGAAAAACTACAAAATCGTGTTCTTTATGATTTTTGCGGCCCAAGGCCAGAAAACATTATTTTCGGTCTGGTTTTAGGGTTCATTTTCACATATGATATGCGAAAAAACTAATAGCACCACGCAAAAGAGCGGGAAATTCTACTAGAATTTATATTATAAACTATTTAAAAGAAGAATTTATTACTGTAAAAAATTATTAAAATTAAGAAAACGAATTCGAAAACTCTACGCGCACCAAGCCGCTGAATAGAAAAGTATCTTTGCCTAAAATGTATACGCTTGGCGCGCGTGGAGTTATCGAATTCGAACCAAACTTTCGATTTTGTTTTCGAAATTGTGAACATACAATTTAGAGCCGCAAAGATTTTTTATCGTTTTCTACACCCAAAAAAGTACCCAAGAGTCTAGTTTCGGCGACATCACATTTTATGGGAGATTTTGGTCTAAATTCTGCTCTGGTAACTGGAGTATTAGGTATAATTGTAATTTTATTTATAAAAGGACGTTATTGCGCTTTTTAAAATTCTTTTTAGCAAAAAGTTAACTTTTATTATCTGTAAAACAAACTTATTAAAAAAAGTAAAAATTGCAGTTTCTTATCACAAAACATAAATAAGCGTGTTTTAATATAGAAATAATAAAGATGCATTTCAATAATTGCTGTTATTTTAATTAGTTTTTTTTTTTACTTTTACTTTTGTATTTAATAAATAAATTATTACCTATACAAATTGTTTACTACGGCAATTATCGGCTTAAAAAATAAAGTCAAATTGTATAGTAATAGTTCTTACTTTGGGATCCATTGTGCAAAATACTGCGGCAGCAATTATTGTTAGGTATAGGAATTTCAACATCATTGAGGGCAAATGTATCTGCAAAAAAACATTTAAAAATAAAAATAAATCTGTCTGAGTCAGTTCACATTTTGTTCAAACACATTTTATGTTTTACACTTTAAATTTTACAGTCGATCTTGATACATTTATACATAAAATGGAACTAGAATTTAAAAGTTTTTTAATGTTAAATTAAACCTGAATATTTTGGAATTATCTTTATATACAGTGTGTCTAATTATTATTATTTGTTTTAGGAAAAAAGATATTCTTGATAAAAAGTTGTGCATAGTCTAAAACCTAAAATGCAACCAACCGATATCAAATTTTTTTAGTCGTATACGAGGTTTGTCAAAAAATACGAGTTTTGCTCGAGAGAAAAGTACCTTTATTTGTATGAAAAAAAAGTTATTAAAAAAACTTGTTTCTAATGACATTTTGCGTCAAGATACCAATTTTGAAAAAGATATTCCGACTTGAAGAAAATTTTAAATTTTAATATTTTTTGATACACCCCCGTAACTGACAATTTTGAATTCATTGAAAAATTTAAGAATGTTGACAGGGACCTTACAAACCCATACTAGACTTCCATTTATAAGCAAAAAGTTAGCCCGGATTAAAATTTTTTGATTTTCCTTGTATTCCATTAAATATTTTACAAATTTAATTCCTGCTTATTGATTATAATGTGATGCAAAACTTTTCATGAATAATATTTTTTTTTTTGAAAAAAACCAATAATAAAGGAATTTTTTATTTGTTGTCAACTTTTTCATACATACTAACTACACCATCGAACAATATTAACAAAAATTGTTATGTAATTAATTCTGGTTTTTTCGTTCCTTTTAAGCTTTTTCAATCAATTCAAAATTGTCAGTTACGGGGGAGTATCAAAAAATGTTAAAAGTTGCAATATTTTGTTCAAAATCGTTATGTTGACGTAAAATATATCATTAGAAACAAGTTTTTTATAATAACTTTTTTTTCATATTTCAAAAATACTCTTAATCAAAATTCATATTTTTTGACAAACCTCGTATTTGACTGTAAAAATTTTATATCTAATTTTGCATTGTATTTTAGGTTTTCGACCATGCATAACTTTTTATAAAGAATAACTTTTTTCATAAAATAGAATAAGAAAGTTTCCTATATGGTGCTGACTTAATTGGACACACTGTATATAAAGAAGTATAAAAATATAATAACCTGAAATTAAATATTTTTGAAAAAAAGAATCTGCAAAGAATTGAAATAAAATTACATCACTAAACGGCATATATGTTTTACAAAATTGGTTCAATATTAAAATGAATAATGCCTTTGTAATTGAAAAGCGAATTTCAGCATAAGTATTCACAAAAGCATGCGTAAACGAGAAGCAACCTGTAACATTAACCAAGGAAATGATTATATAGTAGAAAGTTAATAAG
The DNA here is from genome assembly GCA_949320105.2 of Crepidodera aurea. Taxonomy (NCBI): domain Eukaryota; kingdom Metazoa; phylum Arthropoda; class Insecta; order Coleoptera; family Chrysomelidae; genus Crepidodera; species Crepidodera aurea. The sequence continues at coordinate 53,050,139 of OX439474.1, forward strand.
AATTATATGAATTCGATACTATAATTTCTTCAGAAAATGCAAATTCGGTCACACAGCTATAAATATTTTATCAATAACATTGTGTCCGATATAAACATGGCTAACAAAAAATTGTCACTATTTTATACTAATATCTGAATTACCTGAAAATGATTATAGTAATTCATCTCATAGTTTTCAGAATTCAAATTAGTGGCGTCTGTGAGTCGGAAGGACATGGACCAAAATTTAACCGGTTCGAGAGTACCTCTCCCCCCTGCTTTCGAGGCTGCTCAACACGATGGTGGTATCAGAATTTCTCTTTTCGCCAGCTGAACCCCCTAAAACAGCCAAAAACTACCACCTAAAGGGGTTAAACGGACAGCACATCATTTCCCTGTAAAAAAAAAGTTTTCCCCCGTTTTTGAGGATGCTGAGCACGGTGGTAATGTTGAAGATTACTTCCGACCCTCACTAACCCCTCCACCAGCCAAAAGTCACCCCCCGAGAGGGGTGTTTTTTATTTTCTATATTAGCGGCAAAACGTCTGTCTTCCCGTTTTCGAGGATGCTCAACACGATGGTAGTGTTTAATATCTCTTCCGACCCCCACCAACCCCTCCACAGGGCAAAATTAAGCCCCGAAACGGATGAATTTTTTTTATATCAGCGGCAAAACGGGTGTCCTTTTGTCCTTTTCAGGGGTGAGTTTGACCTGTGGAGGGGTTGGTGGGGATCGGAAGTAATATTGAACACCATCATCGTGTTCAGCATCCTCTAAAACAGACGTTTTTCCGCTGATGTAAAATATAAAAAGCACCCCTGTTGGGGGTCAGTTTTGGCCTGTGGAGGGGTTGGTGAGGGTCGGAAGTAATCTTCAATATTAACACTGTGCTCAGAATCCTTGAAAAGGGGGGAAACCTCCTTTTTTGGCCGTTTTAGTGGGTTCGGCTGGCGAAAATAGAAATTCTGATACTGCCATCGTCTTCAGCATCCTCGATCCGGGTAAATTTTGGTCCATTTTTCCTGGTTTTTTCCGACTCACAGACGACACTAAATATTATGTTTTTATTGGAATACTTTATACCGCCGTTACAGTAGTGCACGACAAAACATTCGCAACAGACGGAAAGAAGAAACAGCATTATAAAATGGTGTAAAATCATAATATTAAAACGGCATGTAGGGAAACAAGCTACTTGAAATGCTGTAATGTTGTAATGCTAATATTACTAAATAAAGGTTTGGTATTTTTTTATTTAATTACCATTTGGCAGGACGATTTTGGTGGCTAGAATATAAATTGGGTACTATTATCTTTCTTTGTGCATTTAGTTAATAGGTCTTAAGTTAATTCGAAAAGATTGTAGATAGAGTAGATAGAGAAATCTTTGAAAAAAAGAGTAATTGAATAATTTCAACAATGCTTCTAGAATGCAAATTCTGACATGTACAGGCCCACCGCCAAGTAGAATTATTTAGATAATTTTAGTAATAGTTTAAGGTCATGTTATTGTACATATTTATTAAATTGGGAAATTAGTTAGTACATATTTATATTACGTGTAAATAGGAAGGTTGATGCCTTATCACGTACGTTTATTGCTTAATCATTATTTGTATATAATAGCGATTAAGGTCAATCTTCCTCACATCAGATTATATTATATCATATTAGGTAGATGTCGACTCATTATTATTAGTTATCATAATGGTCGATCCCTGTAATTATGTATTACTATAAATAAGACGTCCGTTTTGTTAGGGCTAAGTTTCATTCTCTACTCCCAATAAGCAGAGCCCTAAACCAGGACATCACAAAAGTAACCACAGTGGAAATGAATAAGGAAAATTGTTTTGAATGGAAACATTGAAGTTCAATCTAAAAACTTCAAAAAATTACGCCTGAAGTCTAGTTATTTTTTATTTTTCCACTATAAATAAAGTCACAAAATCTCGTTTTGATGGTGACACGACAGTGATGAATTTCTATATCAAAGTTAGAATACTAAAGACGGAGTCTCATACATATAAATTGAAGTCGCGATGAGAAGAAAGCAAAATTTGCTTTTGAAATTAAGGCCAATTATACCAACGAATCATATTAAACAATAAAACAATAAAAGTAACAAAATAATTATTTTCTTTATTTTTTTGTACAAATCGTTAATTTTTTATTTTCAGACCGTTATATTTTTTTTAAAGAAAAAACCAATCTTCCCTTACTGTCTTTTTCAGAAGTCTCCTAAAAAAAAGGTTTAACCTATCCCTCAAAATCACATTTTCAGTATATACTTTTTGTACATTATATACAGGGTGACCCAGTGTTAAACCATCAAACGTTCAGGATCGGTTTTTCAGGAAAAAAATAAGATTTTTATTTCCAAGCATGCGTCTTAACGTGCTTCGTTTTCAAGAAACCGGATATCAGCTTTTAGAAAAAAATCAGTTTTTTATTAATTAAATAATTAAACCTTTTGGTTGATTTTAATATAACTTGGTATGCTCATTTGCAGCAATGGTAGCCTCCTTTTGATGTAATAAGATTAAAAATATTAATTCCTGAAAGTTTTTCTTAAAAAAAAATTGATGAGGTTTTCAAAAACAACAGTGGCGTATAATGATTTGTCCTAATATCAATCAGATTACCTTGTGGTAAAATAAGACACTTATTGCCGCAAATAAGCGTGCCAAGTTTTATCAAATTCACCAATTCATAAAAACTCTGTTATTCTAAAAATATTGACAGCCTGTATCCCGAAAACAAAGCAAATTAAGATTATGGGAATAAAAAATATAATTTTTTCCTGAAAAACCGATCCATAATGTTGGACGGTTTAACCCTGGGTCACCCTGTATGAAGAATCCTATCTACCAAACTACTTATATTTCCTAGTCAAATGGAAAATAAAACTTTCACTAATTATACTTATAATCAATGTTATGTTATGATTTATATAAAAACAATAATAATGTTATTTGAAATAATGCATATAAAACACCAAAACTCAAATATCTCAAAAGGAAATCTGTACAAAACTAAGAGAGAAAACAGACTGATGCGACGCAACGCCTCCGTGTTTTTTCTCTCTAAACTAAAATACTTACCTGACGACTTGTAATTTTAAAATGAACGGTAGATAAATTTCCGTAAAATGCGTACTTTTTACGTCTTTGTTTTATCACAAATTTTTCATTTTAATTATTGTAACAATAGGTACTTTTTTATAATTAGCAATTTAAAGGTAGGTAGTTTGTATTTTTATAATTAGGGTAATATTATTCGGCCTAGCCTAGCCTATTCGAGCAACTTTTGATGGCCCCTGTATTTAAGTACGAAAATAAAGTAACGAGATGAAATTTTCCAAGTGTAATAATTTCGTTAAATTCCAAATTCTAGTTTCTATAGTTTTTAAGATACTAGTTTTTAACACTCACTGACTCACTGAAGGATCAAACCTATTAAATACTTCCAGCAGTATTGGCTAACCCTGAAAATTAAAATAGTTTGCAAGAACGGAAAAAAATTAAAAAATTTGTATTAGTATTGACAGCATTAATTATAATTAACCCCTTAACGCACACATTTTTTGAAAAAACCTGGCAAAAAAATCAATTTTGTTTTAGTTAGCAAGAAACAATTTAGAACCTTGTTTTGATAAAAATGAAAAAAAAAATACAAAAATAATAATTTTGATCCACATTGCAGAAAACAACCGAATATTGAAATCTTACCATCGGCTTTTCTTATCTTTCTTTCCGAATTGCTGTTTCGAAAAAAACATATTTTTATCAGTAAAAATATTTATTTATACTTTTTCAACAGAAATAATAGTAATAGTTGTATTTCTTTAAAAACAAATTATTCAAAATTTTCTTTTGTGTGATATATTTCGAAGCAAGGTGCAGCAAAACCCAACAATGCAAGTATTTATTATTTTAACACTCTGTAATTTTCTGGGATATTAGCGGGTCCTCCTTTATTCAACATAGTAAGTAAAATATTTGACCAAGCTTTAGGTACAGTTGCAGAGTCAAAAATTGTATTAAAAAGAGATGTTAAGTAAAGGATCCAGTTGTGGGGAAGGTTTCTCGTCTCATCAGAAAATATACAGGGTGATAAAAAAGCATTTATGTTTTTTTTAAACGCTATTTTGTTTTTTTGTTAACAGAAAGTGAGAAAAAAACTTTTATAAGTCTAAACAAAACTTGTATTATTATGAAATATTTCAGTGAAATCCGCATGTATCTGTCTTTATTCATTTAAAAGTTCTAAGCTCTTGAAATACCGGAAAATATAATGGGACATCTGGTATATATGTACGTATATTAAAAACAATTATAAAATGTGAGGCTTAAGGGCGCCTACAATTTTTGTGAATGAGGATTAGTAATGAAATTTTTTTATTGGCCCATATGAAACTCTATGACCAGTAGAATATATTTCCAAAATTTTCCCGCTTCATTATTAAAGTGGGACTGGGAAATTAAATTTAAATTTATGAATCGTGACGTATTATTAACCATGACCAATGAAATAGGTAATTCCAGTTGCCACATTTCTATAGTTTTTTTCCTGTTGGCATCATCTTTTTCTAATCAATAGAAAGAGCGAAATAGATACTTCAAGAGTAGTCGTAGCTAACACTACACTTCTTTTAATAGAAACATACGACTATTAATCATGTTTGTGGATTCCCGAAAAAGTAGCGTTACGTGATGTTAAACTCTGAATTTATATTTATAGGCAAAAAACCAACGAAAGTTTATAAAATATTACTAAAAATGTATTACTAAAAAGTAGCGGTAGAGCACTGGACTCATAATCCAAGGGTTGTGGGTTCGAATCACACCAAAGGCAGAAATCATTTTCTGATTTTTAATTAATTAAAAATTTAGAAATTGATTTTCATATACCAGGTGTGATTCCTCACTCGACCATTCACTGTTGTGTTCTAATTAACAGTGCTATTCCGAATTTTGACTTTAAAATGGTAGTCAATTATGTATGATTTTAAGGAGACTTACATTTTGTTTTTAACTATAAAAGCGTCGGTTACCACTATTTCTAGAATATCTGTTAAATGTCCAGAAAGATATATTTTCTTACCTTTCATCCTTTCTTTGATTTAAATGACTTTTTGGTGGCTTCCGGGAAAGAGATCCAATGGACAGACGACGTTCTCAGTGGACATATTTCCACATAATAATAATGTTTATTCATAATATAACAATTGCAATTGGTAAATGATAATGGGTTCTTTATACTATTAAAAATCTAAATATTACATATTTGAATTAAAATAATTTTAAGTTGTGCCTCTTCTCTATTATCGATTCAGCCTTCTACCTACTTCTTACGAATTGTTTATTATACAGGGTGTCCCACGACGAATTGTACATAGTCCAACCATAAGTACTATGAACCGAGGCCATTTAATATGTGGTATTAAGAAATGCCTTGTTGCCTTTTTGGACGGATATACAGGGTGATATTTGAAAATATGTGAATTATTCTACGTTAACTATATCTAAAAGTAAAAATCTCAGACATAACATTTGGCACACTGAGTGTGCTCCCTGAGCTTGTATGTTGGGGGGGTATACGTACCATAGGTATCTGGGTGGTATGGAATACTCCCCAGTGAAGCGGAGGGTCCAGAAAATTTTTGAAAATTTGAAGCTTCAAAACGCAATTTTAAGCTACTTTTCACCAGTTGAACTGTTATACTAATTTTCAGCTGACTCATCCTGCTTCTGCTTCCTTTCTTGGAGGTCATCTATTTGCAACCTAGCTGGGATGGGATCGGTAATTAAGTGACTTATATACATTAATAATACGTTCTAGAGTAGAAATTAATTAATAATAAAGTAAATATTTCTAGAATTATCAAAAGCGTTTGTGATAATGAAATATTTGAGAAATGCCACAATGAATAAAACCGTTTGAATAGGTAAAGACTGTTACCTAAACTGAAATAAATAGAACAAAATTTCATAGTATTTATTTATTAAAACAAATACAATATTGTAACATAATGGCACAAAAGCAAATATATTCGTGTGGAAGTAAATAAATGATCGTAATTGTTTAATTCTTTACTACTTTTCTAATTTATTTTAATTGGGATTGTATATTTTTCGCACAAAATCAACTAATCTTAACAATAACTACGCTGACATAATACAACTATATTCAGTTGAATTTAATGGCACTTTAACTATAAATTGTATTGCATTAACATTTTGCATTCTAGCAATTCTGAATTTTAATTTATTATTATTAGAATAGGTACGTGGAAAACTCATCATTACATTTAATAATTTCTAAATAAAAAAAACTTCCTTCTAAATAAAAATAAATATTCACAAAAAAGTTGGGGGGCATTGCCCACCCATGCCCCCCGTAACTCCGCCTATGTCCCTCAGCTCAATAAAATAGGTTTTTAAAAAAATTTAATTTCAGGGCTTGACATAGATTTTTTAAAATTTTTGTTGGTTTTTTAAAAACAACATTTTTCTCACTTTAAAGCTTAAGGATGACCAGTGCAGATAGATGCCTTTGAAAATGGTAAAAAGTGAAATAAAATAATAGTAGGATGAAATCCATTGAAAAAGGAAGAGAATATAACAAACATGAAAGGAAAAATAATTTACGGGCGATCTGGGGTTGGCAAGTGGAAGGGGGGAGTTTTTAAGGGTAGAAAACTGTTTATCTAGATATTCGGCAAAACTACAAGTCTTATGGAAAAAAGTTAAAAAGAAAAGTTGTAGGTAATAAAAAGATCTACAACTTTTGTATCTACACTTTTCTCACATAACCTCAAAATTTATGTGAAAAATTCAAATAACCACGTTTTTGGTATTTTATTTTTATCTTTCACACAAAAAAAAATTTTTTTTCACGAAATTTGGTGAAAACTTACCTTTTTATGTCCTAAATACACTGTAATTTTTTTGTTTTAAAATATTTTTTTAACCTTATTTAGACTTAATATCGAAAAAGCAGTATAATTTTCAATCGAAAATTTTCACGTCAGAATATCTGCTTTTTTAAAAACTCGGTGGGCTTTTTGTTCGTTGAAATCTCTACTTTTCGATGGTGTAAAAAAATATACATTACTATGGTAAATGTTCTCAAAAAATGGAAATAAGAAACGAAACAACTCGAATCCGATTTTTTTTTAAATCATCATGTACAATTTTGAGCTATTTATTAAAATGTATACTTTAATTACTCGAAAAACATCGAATGTAACATGGAATCTTACGTTTTGTGCAGTTGCAGAAAAAGTATAGTGTGCAACACTTGGGGAAAGTACTTTTCTTACTCGTGTGTTTGCGGCACTCGCCCTTCAGGCTCGTGCCACAAACTTTCACACTCGTGAGAAAAGTTGAACTTTCCCCACTTGTTACACAATATACTATTTCCTATCATTTTTGTCATATTCTCTTCCTTTTCCAATGAGTTTCATCCTACTATTGTTTTATTTGGTTTCAAAAATTATCGGCACTGGTCTATGATACTAAGGAACAGTTAAAAAAATTGAAGGTATTGTTTTCTGCCGAAAAAAATAAAACTTCTAAAAGTAGAATAATTTTAATGGATTCACATTCTTCTTATGACTGATGCGGCATTACATCGATAGCACATCATCATTTTTTAACAAAAATCATAAGGAAAGTTCATTTTACTCTATATAAAGTATTATTATTCAATTAACCGTTGAAATTTATTGATCCTGTAAAAACAGCACCCTGTAAAGTGAGTTGAACAAATTTTCTTTTTGTGACGTCAATAAAAACATTTGTTTAAAATAAAGTCATTATGAAAGTATCACTTACTCGATTGAAAGAATGATGTCCTAACTTAGTTTTTTTAACGTTTTAATTGGTTTCGCAGTACTTAACTTTAGATATACTTAACGTAGAATAATTCACATATTTTCAAATATCACCCTGTAGATCCGTCAAAAAAGCAACAAGGCATTTTTAATACCAGATATGAGATGGCCTCGGTCCATACATAGTACTTATGGTTGGATTATGTACAATTCGTCGTGGGATACCCTGTATTGGAAGTACAAAATAGTTCGGCCTGTTTTTTTGGGTTCAAAAATATATTTATTTCAATGCAAAACGAATGAACAGATCATTTATAGTATATTACGTAACAAGTGCGGAAAGTGATCAATTACGCACGAGTAGAGTTTAGCAGGAGCAGCGTAGCGGCGAGTGCAGAAACGTAACGAGTGCAAGAAATGCACTCTCCGACGAGTTATGTACACTATTTTTTCTACGACCCCAACATTTTTTATATTCTAATTTTATTTTATAAAATATTAATTATTGGGTATATTAATTTTAGGATTTAAATTAAATAATCCTTTATTGGACTTATAAGAAAATTCTTACATATTTATTAAATTTAAATATTATCTTCAGAAAAAGAAGCTTTAATGCCTTTTACATTTCTCCACTCCATGAATAAAATTGGTTGTATGAATAGGTGTACCTATCTTTTGATTTTTTGGCAGTAGCTTTAAGCAGGTAATTTTACTTTTAATTTTAATCAAAAATTCATCACTTTCAATTTTCTCTGCTAATTACTATTACAAATAATAGTTTTCCAAAATTCGAAGATGACAATTCATTTATATATTTATTGAACATATTAGCAGTATTGAAGATTAAATAATCCGTTTTGACATGAAAAAATATTAATAAAAACGTCATTTTCGCAAAAGATATAATCGAAGAATCATAAAAAATATAAAATCTCTGAAATTTTAGACATTTCTCAAAGAAGAAAATGGAAAAGATACACAATTAATTAATTTACTATTTTTATTAAATATTTATATAAGATATATATATATAAATATAATCCTTCAAGACGTCGATGAACATGCTTACGGAAAAATATAAGTCTGAAAATGGTAAATACTTTATTAGTTTAATTGAAAGAAAAAATTATATAATTTTAATTAAAAAGTGCTCATAATTGAATAACTAATACAAAAGTTAGTTACGATACCGGTACAATAAGTAACGGCATTGAATTTCGTTACTTTATACTTTTCATTTTCATTTTATCTTTCTGAACCACACAAAAATTCTTCTAATTAATAATAACAAAAAAATTAACTTTGTTCATTACCTTCAACAAAAGCAAACTACTCACAAAATAAAATCAATTTAATGAAAGACCAGCGACAGGCAAATTTCAGCTTAAGCTGTGTTTCAGTTTTTCGCTCTTGACGCAGTTTTCTACTTAATAATAATAATAATAATAATAATAATATATATATATTA